>CM040920.1:28817980-29137980 GCA_023029165.1 Gobiocypris rarus
TTCAGTAACATGAGTGACATTGACCATTGGAGATCCAAGTTGAACAGTTTGAAAGCTTGGCAACCTCTAGCGCTGTCAGCGTGAATGGGGCTTGACTGTTTTCCCTAAGTAGTCACAACAAGTTATGAGTGATGAGATATCTTCGTTTCTCTTTCTGGAGAGTGTGGTTGCCCTACCCAAAGTGGGAAAAAATATCTGCTCCACATGAATGCATGTTTAGCAACACAAAAAAAGGAAAACCTGATTGGCAGTTTCTCTTTAAGAGTAGACACAGTTTACATGTCACCTAAGGACTTATGTTTTTGAAAGAAGCCTCATGTTTGTCAAGGGTGCATTTATTTGATCAATTATATTAATTATTGAAAAATAATTTGAATAATTAAAATAGTTATATATTTCAATATATTTAAAATTAAATTTCTTCCTTTTCATTTTCAGCATCATTACTCCAATCCTCAGTGTTGCATGATCCTTCAAAAATAATTTTTATATGCTGTTTTGGTGCTCAAGAAAAGTTTTTATTTAAAGATCCCTTGCGCGGATGCTCACTTTAAAAAATGCACTGGAAATAGTACACAATCTGGCCACCTTTCACATATTATTCTTAACGTGCTATGAGTTGAGACACACTAATGCTAATATTTCATTCTATATAGCACCAACCTGGAGGAATTAGGATTCTGCCTGTGTTTCTTATAGTTAGTGTTCATGGTTTGTGATGCGAGTATACGGGATAATGGTTTAACCAATGCTGTCTCTCGACCAATTCGTACATATTTGTACGAGGTGTCTAATTCGAATGAATTTTTACGACCTCACTGGTATGAATTCGGATGATTTGTCGAAACCGCAGCGACGGGTGCAGTTAGGGGGAGGTCATCTGTACAAAATCATACAAATTGGGCAACTCGTCAAATATGTATGATTTAGCAAAAATCATATATTAAATTTTTTATGTGTATTTTTGTGAATACGAGTGAGCTTGTACAAATTCGTACAAATTAGCCACTTTGTAAAATACGTACGAATTGCCGTGAGATCAGGTTTGTTTAACACAAGTCTCGTTGACCTAAACCTGTTTGGGCTCATCTCTTTCTCATCATATCATGTTGGAGCAGCTTGGATTACATTCTTACCCTAGAAACCTGATCTGAGATCAGTCATCCATTTCTTCCAGGTGAAAATATTCTGTCCAGGCTTGTTTAAAGGTCCCAAACTCCAGTATTATTTGACTCTTGTTTGCCTCAATATAGATCTCCCCTCAGGCAGCAAACTACTTGATTCTTCCTCAAAGCTTACAGGCTTTGTCTGTGGAACCTCATTTACATCCAGTTTTACAGCCTGCCCATTCATGGGTACGGTGTGATTGGCGTTTGAAAAGGGTGTTTTATCCAGGCCTGTAGCCAGCTATGCTCAGGTTGAGCTGTATGTCGATGACCCCAAGGGAAAATCAGTCTATGAATGTAGTGGATACTCCATGCAAACAAGCCAAAGAACAAGACAGCACTTCACTGAATCCCTGAACTGAAATAACCCAGGCCCGTTTGTGTTGAAAGGTATGAAAAGTATTTGTACATGAAAACTGGTGTGGTTGATGTTAATGTGTCTAATAATTTTGAAATTGGATCCATGCATTCATTTCCAGACCAGCAACAAAGCCAAACGCATTTCAGATTTGGCCTGTATAGCATGTGAGATGGAGAACTTCTGTTTGTTTGTATTATGTATCAGGTTTGATACAACTTTTTAAAATAATTTAAATACAAGCATTATGTAATTAGTTACGTTTGTTGTCAATATTTTTTGGGGGAAAGAAATGCTTTTATTCATTAACTTGATCCAAAATGGACTTTGTGCAGCATATGGACTCATTAAGGGTCAACTGCTGTACAGTCTTGAGAGAGGATGCTGAATGTGCATATAGTATATGTGACACTGTCATCACATTCTGAATGAATAAGCTATCTTTCAGCAGTCATTTCAATAAGGCTTCAATTAAACTATATTATATCGAACAAGAGAGATGCTGGCCATTTAATTCCTGGAGAAAGACAGCAGTGTTTTTGACTGAGAGGCAGTGGGTGGTTGTGAGTGAGGATGTGAAATTGCATTCACATGGGCTGCGTTGTGTCCTTTGTTCTCTTTCGTGAAGATTCCATGCCACTTTATTCCCATAATCCTCTGTTTGAACCCCTTTCGGCCCTTCCTTGTGTCTTTCACACTATCTTCTCCTCCCTCCTTCCTAGCGCCCTACTTTTGCGTTTCCCCACCTCTTTACTGTCCTTTCTTCTTCCCCCATAATTTTCTTCCTTTTCTCTTCACCTGTCCTTCTCTCGCCCCTCTTTCTGTCTCCCAGATCTCTCTCTGTATGCCTTATGGATGCTATAAGATGGATGGACTACAGAAATTATAAAAGTAAATGAAAAACAAAAAGTGTGTGTATGCTTTTTAACCACAGCAGAGCAGAAACGTATTATGGAAGACCTGTCAGCAACATTTCCCTTATTTACATTCAAAGTCTTAACAAGCACAGAATAGCGTGCCGCTTTCTGAGGGGCTTCATTGTCAGACCTCGCTCATTTGGATAAAACATGAAACACTGTTTGCAACCCATTATCCATTAATAATCTGAAACATTACAATTTGATAAAACTTTTGGACATGCACCCAATACATCTTTTGAGAAAGTAATCCAATGAAAATTTGGTTATGCTTTTTCAGATGTTACCTTTAAGGGGGAACCTATTATGTAAGATGTAAAATAAGTGTCTGATGTCCCTAGATTGAGTATGTGAAGTTTTAGCTAAAAAATACCCCACATATCATTTTTTTGTAGCATGTTATAATTGCCATGCAACAAACAAACAGGACAATCTCATGTTGGCAGCTCAGCCCTATATGTTTTATAGTGGGAGTATTTCAGAAAGCAAAGCTAACTTACCATCACATATACCTTGGACTCTCGGTTGATTAACCCAAACCTTGCTTTCTCAAGGTTAGTGATGTGACGGTGAGGACATTTCCCCACCGGTTAATCGACGTGTGACAACACCGATAAAGACCAGTGGGGTCTTTTCAAATCGCTAATTTTAAACTGAAAGAAGCTTAATAAACAGGTAAACTTTTTATTTATAAAACAACTCAGATGAACTCTAATAAAGTGCTCTCCCTTTATATCTCGCTTATATAAAAATGTATGCTCATGAGTCATAGCAATGAGTAAAATCATGACAATTCACAGACATGTTTATATATTTTTACTCAGCCCAAAAAAATTGGCTAGACATTATGAGTGCAATCTTAAAAATTACTTTATCCAGTTATCACAGACGGATTGAAGTGCCATGCAAATTCATTGATGAAAAGGTGTGGGAACCCTGTGCTGTAATCCTGTGAACAGTGAAGTATCAGGGGCGGTTAATTGAAAAACAGCTCTCAGTCTTGTTGTGTCCTGAATGTTTGTGTGTTTGAATGACAAGGGAATATGGGTGGATGGAAATGACTTCGTGAAGAAGTGTGGGAGTGTGTAAATAATTCCTCTTTGCTTTATTTCCATAGAGGATAATGCAGGTGTTCCATTATTCATGTCTGCCTGATATTAATGCACACTCTGTGTGTGCGCGTGCACATTGTATTTGTTTGACTATTATAATTACATGCTCACTTTTGCTGTGCGAGTGTGTATGTTTGTGACGGAGAGAACATTGGTAAGGCCAGATAAGGCTGCAACAAGGGTGTTGTTTATGCATTTTTTTTGGAGTCTATTCCAAATGTATTCTGAAGCAATTCATTGTATTCATAATAATGCCTCTGAATCTTTATTGCATGATTTATCTTCCTTTTCTGTCTGTCTCTCTCGCGCAAAAACATGCAATATTTTTCCTCCTTTCCTCCTTATCCTCATTGTTTACACTCTGCATCATTTTCTGGGCTTCAGTTCTCCATTTCTTTACCTGTATATCGTTGTGTAGGGCATATATTATACAATGGGGGAGAGGTGTCAAACAGTATCTTACTGCACTAGATATATTGGCTTGGCAATAGTGGCAGGAATGCTTTATTCAAACAGGGATTCATGTGAAAATATACAGCAGGACGTGTATCAGTCAAGCCAGGATGAGGAAAACTTGTTTTGGAACTATCAATTTTTATAATATTTGTTTTGTTGTTTTGATTCTTACATAATGTGAAGCTGTTTCTGCACTCATGCCAGACATAATCATTTGTTATGAATAATTGTATCTTTTGGTCTGCATCCATCAGACTTCCAGTAAAAAGAATATATATAAATATAGCACATGTATCTCTTATTCTTATCAAGGCTGTATTTATTTGAACTAAAATCAAAAATTAAATGAATATTGTCTGTCTGTCCATCCATCTATCCATCCCTTTTTTTTCTGCCAAAATACCAATATTATGGTATTGATATAGGGTTTTGTGTATTTTGTATACCATGATATAGGATTTTGCTTGCACCACCCATTGTTAATCTCTTAGGCTTTTCCCAGTCGGAAAGAAGTTCCTCGTAGTTCACGAAGATCACTGGATTTAGTCATGGCAATTCCAGTCATGTAGTCACACACTGATTCATTAAAATAGTCTATGATAATTCCTCTTTTCACTTTGTCCCAAAGCAGTAAACATAATGCCAGTCTTTCTCCCCTTGTTTCCACACCAACTGCCACACACACACACTCTCTCTCTCTCTCTCTCTCTCTCTCTCTCTCTCTCTCTCTCTCTCTCTCTCTCTCTCTCTCTCTCTCTCTCTCTCTCTCTCTCTCTCTCTCTCTCTCTCTCTCTCTCTCTCTCTCTCTCTCTCTCTCTCTCTCTCTCTCTCTCTCTCTCTCTCTCTCTCTCTCTCTCTCTCTCTCTCTCTCTCTCTCTCTCTCTCTCTCTCTCTCCTCGTTCCCTAAATGTGCCCCATCCCCTCCCATAAGACCCCCCTGTGGCAGTCTGTGTACCTCCTCCCCCCATTTCCTCATCACAGTACCTTCATCAACCCCTATTTACCCTTCACAAAGGCCTGATGGGGAATTCACCATCCTCAAAGGTGGAGGAGGGGTTTACACACTCATCTTTTTCAGACAATGTGACTGAAATGAGACGCTGGGTTTCATCGTGCATTTTGCTTAAATCTCTGACATTTTAATATTTAAATATTGATGCTGATTGATGATCTACTACAGTACTGGTCAAAAGGAGTTTGTGTGTTTGTTTTACTGTCTCATGCTCAGCAGGGCTGCATTTATTATCACAAAGCATTTGTTTGATTGTTACAATGTAAAGCATTTTTTTTTTATGTTTAATTTATTTAAATTTATTTGATGGCAAAGCTGAATTTTCAGCAGCCTTTCCTCCAGTCCTAAGTGTCACATGATTCTTCAGAAATCAAAAACAGCTTTTTGTAACAATGTACAAGTCTTTACTGTCACTTTGGTCAATTGAAATGAAACCTTAGTGACCCCAAACTTTTGAAGGGTAGTATATATTAGCCAACTGATAAATTATGACATTTTTAAATATGGTACAAAAATAGATAAATATATTTTGTATGTCTCATTTGCGAATTTGTCATTACATTTTATTATATAGCTGTATTTGATTATATTGTTTTGATGACCACACTATTAATTACATTATTAACAGTGTAATTAACTGGTCTAGTTTGAGTAATCATTATTAATAGTCAATTATATTATTAAACAGAAAAGTAATGAAATAACTGTTTAACTAAGTTTCACTGCTGAGTCCACTTCCATTTTAAGTTTTTCTGGGTGACACTCAGTCAGAGCTCTCAGACAGATCAAAGTTTACAAGTTCTACGAGGACGTAAATGCTTTTTACAAGTTGAAATGTTGTAATTACAGTCATTTCAACATGCTGTGAATGCACCTTTATGATCATTATGGGTTTTTCAATGGCCGATGCTAGAGTACTGGGTCAAGATGTATAGAATCGCATAAACTATTGGTCCAGAGACATTAGTTATAATGTTTACAGGGCTTATATAATCTGAAATGAAATTCTATTGTATAACACAATTCTTTATTTTGTCTGTTGTGATTTCCGACTAGTTTCTCTCACACAGTGGATCAATGCAGCTACTGGAATTGTAGGTAGATTGGTTGACTTATTAGTCTTAGCGTTAATATATGGGGTTGAAGCAGATGGCTTAGGATGTCCCACCACCCACAGGATGAAAGAGACTGTGTTGAATGTAACCGAGAGAGACAGACAATGCAAGAAACAAGGATGGTGATGCAGCAAATAGACTCTGGGCTGCTTGCTATAGCTGTCCTACTTTCTCCATCCCCTTCAGAGCCGAGAGGAGGATGGGATAAGACATGGTTTGTGGCATTGTCGAAAATTTTTACTGCCCCATCAGTTGTCATATAGTCATGCCTTAAAATCCAAAGATTCCTGTCTTTGTGAATGTTTTCAACCCAGTTAAGACCATTTTCAGTGCCATAAATGAGATCATGCTACTTTAACAATGGTGTGTATGTAGTTCTAAGCATCGGCAGAGCAACACGCTACCTTGTGCCCCCATTAAAGGCTGTGGGACTAAAATAGCTCTGGATCTATCAACTGGAACTCTGTTAAGTTATATGACAGTGTGTTGCAACCAGAAGTGACCTCGGTGTTATCAATGTATTGCATCTCAAGAGGTCATGACTTCATTGGAACGAGAAACTTATTAGCAGACAAGGTCACAAGTAGAACAAATGGGAGCTTTAAATAAAGCAAAATGTAATGGTTGCCTGCATTTGAGATTTTCAGGTTTGTACTGTGTATGTTAAGATTGTAGTAGGATTCTATTTTATTAATATTGTTTTAAAGGTCCATATTATGCACCTTTATAACTTTTTCCCCTTTAAGTAAAGTTATAAGGTTAGTTAAGGTTAATTCTACATGACCCCTCTGCCTTTGAATTTTTGTACCTCTGAACAATACAAGTCGACACCATTATGACTAAAAGTTTGCTAAGGAGTTATTCCTACTAAAGCATCTGATAAGCATATCAATAGCAGACTAAAAAAAAAAAAAAAATCAATAGCAGACTAGTGGGATTGGCCATGGACAACATGCCCAGTGCATTATGGTTTTCTTTGGCAAAAGGCAAGACAACTGGCTTTTGTGCTGTTTTCTCTAGTTTAAAAGGGTGTTTGATAATCAATTTTACTTGCATATTCAGACGCATTTCACAGGGAAATCAATGTGGAAAATATGTTGGACGGGATTGATTTTTATCCAGTAGGAGAAATCTTCCTCAACCATTTTGTATTTGTAAAAAAACAAAATGAACAGCATTCATAACCCATTTTACTTGCATAATCGGACTTCTTTCACTGTGAAATAATGAGGAATAAGGGAAAAAATGCATGGTTTTTTTTCCACACAATAAAACATAAATCAGGACATGGAGTCAATTTGGAAATCATACTGACTTTGAATTTATGTAGATTGTATATATGTAAATATTTGTTAAAGTTCAGGTATCATAGCAGTGACACTTTCTGAACAACTCAGAGAGTTTGAGTTTCCAAATGTGCTCTGATAAGGGAGCTTTTGTGTCATGGATGGCGAATGAAATCAAACTCTTATTTCAAATGAACAAGAAAAAAACTTTAGCCTAACTAATATTTCATGTTTTTCTGTTTCAGTCGCTCATCTTCCTGGGCTGTGTAGCTGCAGCTGGGCTTGGTGTGAATCTGCTCTGCCTGGCCATCTACCTGAGCTGCCTGTGCTGCTGTCGGAAGGACGAGGAGGAAGAGGAAAGTAAGAAATCCAACTCTTGCTGTGTCACTTGGGCTGCTGTTGCTGCCGGACTCATCTGCTGGTACGTACCACTCACTGTTCTCACACTCAAGATGCGGGCAGCATAGTTAAGCACTCGAGTGTATGTGTAAGAAATAGATGGGAGAATGATGTGGTTATATGGTCATCATGGTTATTTCAAACTTTCGGTCTCTGGGATTGAGTAGAATTTAAAATGGAAGATTGTTGTCATCTATTACTTAATTTGAAATGAGTAATAAATGAACATGGCAACTACTAGCAAAATCCCTTTTGGCTAATTAGCTCAACTTCTGGCTCCCCACCTCTTTTTAGTTGTTATTATATTATTATTTTGCTTTGTGCCTCTTCCATCCCATTGCTTTCTTTCTCTCTCTTTGTCTGAGAATTGGGAAGTTTTCTTCTTCATTGGTTCACCTATTATGCGGAGTGCCCCAAGGGTCCATTTTAGGCCCTCTTTCTTTTTTTCACTTTATATGAGCCCCTTGGGTGCCATCTTTAAGAAATATAAGATCTCTTGCCGCTGCTATGCTGACCAGCTAAAACTGATCATATTTATCCTTTGGATGTGCTTTGCAACTGTATTGAGGAGATTCAATGTTTGATGCCTAATATTTTTTTGTAATTAAATAAAAGCAAAAGCGAAATTCAGATTTTAGGGCCCTCCAGGTCTCCATCTGTGTTTAATTTAGGTTCTCTTTCTGCTAGTGTTCAACCTCATGTAAGAAGTCTTAGGGTCCTATTTTAACGATCTAAGAACATGGTCTGAAGCGCATAGCGCAGGTGCACTTAGGCGTGTCCAAATCCACTTTTGCAACAGTCGGCGCGCCAGGCACATGGTCTAAAAGGGTTGTCCCTAGTCTCTTAATGAGTCACGGGTGTGTTTTGGACGTAACGTGCAATAAACCAATCAGTCTCATCTCCTATTCCCTTTAAAAGCCAGTTGTGCTTGCACCATGGCATATTTGGGTAACACTTTAGAATAATGGTCATTAGTTAACATTAGTTAAAGGGGTACTTCGCGCTGGGAAGATGAATCTGTATTTTAACTGGGTCATTAATGTAGTAGAAATGTGAAATTGTTTTTGAATTTGGTGCCTTGTAGACTGAGAAAACACAGAAAATGTTTTTTTGTTTCATGGGGATGAAAGACAACAAATCCCAGAACGCACTGCTTCACTGCCCTACTCTAGGCACGGCTAGTTGGCTCCTGGATTACTGGATCACTTGCCTGCCACGTTCATTTTCAGAAAATCAGTTGAGTTCGAGACACTACAATTAAAAACTGAATGTGTCTGTTCGATTTAATGCTAGTGAGCCGATTGAGCGTCACGGCACAAACGCAGCAGGATCGGATTACATTCATCACATTGGCTGAGGTAAGCGTGGGATTCGCGGCTGCATTCACAGCTCGTGATCAGTCTGGCGTGTGTTCAGTTCATGTCTTTGGAAGCTTAACTTTCATAGGAAGTTCATTTTAAAAGTTGAAACACTCCCTTTGCTCTCCATCGCTCCGTTTACATGAATCTCTGCAGCTCCCGAGCCGAGTGCTGTGAGTGTGATGTTGAAAAAATGCGAAAATAGCGCCTCCTGCTGGCTGTAGTCTTCAGCCTCTGGCCAAAAACTCCTCCGATGACGCAAAAAGACGATATTTGCGTCATTGGAGGAATTTTTCCAGAAATAAAATACATAAATCTCTCCTCTCAGGGTCATATGAGGGGGGAAAGTACGATAATTTGAATATAATCCCGGGTTTCTACTGATACAAAGCTTAATGCTAATCGCTGAAGTAACACTTTAACTACATTAGTTAACATGAACGAATGATGAACTGCACTTATAAAGCATTTATTTATCTTTGTTAATTTCAACATTTACTAATACATTATTAAAATCTTGTTAGCATTAGTTAATGCACTGTGAACTAACATGAACAAACCATGAACAGCTGTATTTTGATTAACTAATGTTAACAAAGATGAACAAATACAGTTAAACATTTACTGGTCATGGTTAGTTCATGATAGTTAATACATTAACTAATGTTAACTAATGACCATTATTCTAAAGTTTTACCCATATGTGCTATTTACATGGTGAAATTCGCGACCGGAAAGACTGAAAGCTTCTCCAGAGAGGAATCCTTTTATTTTTAATACACTGCATGCAGAATTATTAGGCACGTTGATTTACTGATCATATTTTTTTCCAGGCACATTTTACCAATTCCAAACCACATTAATCTTAATACCTACTATTAATTTTGTATGTAATAATTAAGTGATATATAATTGTTCATGAAGGCTGGAAATGAAAACGCCTTATATTCAGGTGTGCAAAATTATTAGGCACTTTTTCTTTTTTTTTACCGATAAAATGAACAGAAAACGTTAACTGCAAATCATTTAAGAATAAAGGTGAAGAATTGTGTGAAACCATCAGGAACCATTTAGTCTCCAGCATCACCATTTTCCTCGAGTCTCCAGAAATGCAAGGTGTCAGGATCTCAGATACTTAAGTTAGCTAAAGAATCCTAAAAAATGACCCCCTTAATAAGAATCACAAGCCGAAGTGTTGTAATACACTGTAATGTAATGTAGTATATGGTGTTATTATTGTAATAAATAATAGTAATACAAATTTAATTAGTATATTTTATAAATAAAACTGAATTACTGAATTAAGGTGCTAAAAACAGTTTTAGTCCAAACAATGTATGGGATGACTCCTTTTAATATTGAAGTGAGGAAGAGAGGAGAGGCTCATATAACTGCTCCATTCTGTTGGCTGTAGAGATGTAACAGGACACCTAGTAGAGACAGCCTCAGAGTTTCAGTGTAATCTCTTGCTCTATAAAAACGATGGTTCACTTTGTCACTTCGGGTAGTGCTGCTCTGATGCAGAGAGCAGTCTACATTCCTGTCTAAATGTCCGCTGACCGGCGATAGAAACAATCCAGTTTTGTTTTGGGTCGCATTGTCCATCAGGTTTGAGTCGGAGGAGGGGTTGTGGGAACGCTCAGAGTTTTACTAGTGTTTAGGAGTTTAACAGGGGGTTGAATAGCCTTGACATACCGAGACGGCCCTTTGACTTCTGCTCAGACGCGGTGCGGTTTTCTGCCTCCATCGTCCATTAAGAACGTGTGGTATTCACTTCTTCACAGCTTCTGTTCTTAGTGACCATGGCTGTCAAGCTCCAAAAAGGACCAATAAACCCCCAGCATAAAAGTACTAAGAAAGGAGTCCATATGACTTTAACCATATTATAAAAATGTTACAATGGAACAGAAACTGTTGGTACTTAAACTGTTACAGAAAAAATCTTTCTCCCTCCTGCATTTGTAAATATGATTTGGCAGTGGAAAGTATCAGTGACATAAAGCTATCTTATGACTTCAGAAGACTTAAAATGTATGGATCACTTTATTGCTTTATGTAAGGGTTTTTAAGCCTTTTGATGGCGTAGACCCCAAAATATTAACCTTTTTGCGAGGGATCATCATTGTAAAATATATATGTATGTATATATATTTCATGCATACATAACATATTTCATGTATGCATGAAGAAGAAATGGAGCATGATTATATCATAAAGACGTGATTTCAAAATTAAATAATTGGCTTTTATTCAATCATTGTACTAAAGCCAAAGCAAGATATTAATATAGTATTGAAGCAGTGATTGATTAGTTAAAGCAGACAAATGATTGGAGAAGATTATCATTACACCAGAAGAATGAGTTATGATAAAAATTGCACATGCAAAAATGAAACATGCATTGATAAATCCTTCACAATAAATGTTGTGCGTATAGTCTTTTACCTTTTTCATTTTATGGAATGACAAGGGTTAATTAATGACAAAAAATAATGAACTATGCCTTTAAGAAAGTGAGTAGAGTCAGTTTTTGTTTCATGTTGTGAATTGGTCAGCAAAAGTGGATATCTTTGCAGACAGCCGCATTCACAGTCTTTCAAGGTCTTAACTCTTGGGAGCTTTATAGCTTTCTTGAAGGAAATAGTTGTTACTTTGACATGCTAATAGTAGAAGGGGAGTTATCTAATCTAACTCAACGCTCCAGTCTCCCAGAAGGCACTATCCCAGTAGTTACATCACCCAAGCTGCTGGAGAAATGCTGTGAGGCCTAAAGTACTCAATAGAATTAGTGTTGTGTATGAGTGTGTGTGTGTGTATGTTTATGAGGGCACCATCCTTTCTCTAAATCCCATGACACTCATCTGTGTTGATATTAAGTTAGCAATGCGACTGTCGGTAGTCTGAAACCTTCTGTGCTGAAACAGAGCCCACTGTTGGGTTAAATGCCGAAGCATGGTCAGAGTTTAACATCAGGAATTTATTCAGAATATCATCATTTTAGGTGTTGATGCTGAATTAATTTTGTATACTTTGTATTGGGGGTGGGTGACCAAAATCTCATAGCCCATTATAATATCCGAAACGGCCATTATCATATCTGAAATTCTTTGGCACTTGTATACACAGTGGTACGAACAGTAACAACGGCGTAAGTTTTTCCATATCAATTCCAGTGTAGATCCTCATCATTTGGAAGTGCATGTAAAGTGGGTTTGCTACTCTTTCAAAGCAACTAGCAACTCTTCCAGACCTCAGCTACAGTGTTTGAAGGCAAAAGTGTTTGAAGGGTCAAAGTATACGCAGCCTTGTTCACGGGCAGCCAATGAAGACCATAGGCTGGCATTATGCAAATGTTAAATTTTTATGTAGCTATGTAACGGAAGTGAGGTACTGACGACTTGCTTTAGCAGTTCAGAACCTATTCTTTCTTTTTAGGAGCCGATAACTTTACTGTTGTGCACTTTGATCTTTAAACCTTTTCTTAAAGGTGCAATAGGTGATCTGGGAAATGCTAACTTTAGCCTGCTAGCATTGAAAGCATACAATCCCACCCTCCCTGCAAATCCCTGTCCAAAGCCACGCCTCCTCCAAAACACATGAACGCACACAGACCAAAAGCGAGACAATGTTATTGGACTGGATTACATCATATTTCATTCACCAGTGCTGTTTGCCAATGATATTTCATGTATAAATCTATATTTATATTTTTGCATTACATTTCAATGTTAAAATTGCTTAATTTTATTTTCCCAACAAACATATTATAAATGTATATTATTAATATTTAATATATCACCTGGCACTAATACATTGTAGCTTCATATGAAATTGGTCTAAATTTGAGTTTATATTACGGATTCTCGTTCACCATTGTCGCCTTGAAGACATTTACTGTTCACTGAAGTTTTCTGTATAGTCATCTAACCTCTCCTTCTATTATTTATGCATTTTTGCTAAAACTGGCAGGATGTCTCCGCAAGACTGACTTCATCTACATTAAACGTTAATGTGGTTTGTAGCAGAAGTGTTTCTGCAGTGTCCAGAAGTAAATTATAGGGTTGTTTGTTTAGTTAGATGGTTAGGTTAATAAGTAGATAGAGGTGTGCATTTAATACCAAACCTTCAAGTCAACTGTCTACTTAACAACTTTATGGCTCTAAATCAATTTTCTGTCTCAGTGTGAGTCTCAGATCATGCAGTATGACATGATGGAGCTCTTTAGGGTCCTAGATTGCTCTCAGGTGAGATGTTTGAGAATGATTCGCTAATACATTTGGATATGGTTTGATATTAGATCAATATTAATCTTGATTGGCCAAAGCATCTGTTTTTAAATGTCACTACATGGGTCCTTCAATGTTTTATTTATAGGGGTTCATATCATGAGTAATTAAGTTGTCCTTTTGAGATGCTATACTGTAGCTTTCCGAACTCAAAACTGTATTTAAACAAAGTTGAAGATGATAATGTTGAAAAGAATCAAGAGCACAGAATTAGCAATACTGGAACGGGCTCTAATTGCAGACGGTGCTTTCCAAGATGCCACTCTAGATGTACAGTCATTGTGACTGCATAATGTGAAATTCTTTCATTTATTTTCTCCATTAATTTGCTGAATAACAGGAGTTGTGCAATAGCTTCTTTGGTATTTAGATGTTTCGGTAATCTACAGCTTTTGTTGCCATGGTTCCCCTGCGCTCGGATGTACTGCTCTTGCTCCAATGCCGCAGCTGCCATTTGTTTCTGAGTCTCCATGTGTTTCATGGTCCACCTGATGACATGACCTCCACATATCTCATCGAAGCTTTCACTGACAGATAAAAGAGAAGAGGGAGAAATCTCTTATCCTGCTGTGCTTCACCTGCATGCGTGTGTACGTTGACATCAGTTATGTTCTGCACGCACACCTGCTCTCTGACATCTGTAACCTATTGTCAGCTTCCTGTTTGGCGTGTGTGAGGGGTTCAGTACAGACACCCGCTGTTCAGCTTACGGCTGATGGCAGTGACTCTAGATCAGCGCTCTTGAGCCTAGTCATTAATTTATTCTTTATTGATTGTTGCTTAGTTTCACAACACTTGCCATATCTTCATAAATCTTTCATAAAATTGTTTCTGTAACTATTTTCAAATCAGTGGGTCTCAACGCTGTAAAAAATCCAACTTATGTTTTGTATGACAAAATAAGCTTTTAAAGTTTATTCAACTATTTAACTTGAAACAAGTTTGTACAACTAATGTCCCTAAGTTGAGAAAACTCAAAAATGTTCTGCAGCTGGGTGACTTAAACGTTGTTGTTTTTTTTTTTTTTACAGTGTAGTGTATGCAATTATTCACTAATAACTGTGTACACTCTTCATATTTTTACACTCTTTTGGCAAGGCAAGTTTAATTATATAGCACATTTCATGCAGTGGCAATTCAAAGTGCTTTACACAGAAATTCAGAGCATAAAATAAAAAATATATAGTGTAACCTGAATCTGGAGTGGAAGAAAATGGAGAGGCAGGTTTAAGATTTTAGTAACTGTGCATTTAAACAGTACTCTTGCGGACAAATCTTCTTGGAATCACCAGGGCTGTACATATCTATCCGTAAAAGCAGATCTAAACAGATCGTCCTTGCATCGGAGGGATTTCAGTACAAAAATATTTGTTAGGTAACTGTGTTTAAACAGTACCCTTGCAGACAAATCTTCCTGGAACCAACCACCAAGGCTATACAGATCTATCCGTCAGAGCAGATCTAAACAGATCGTCCTCGCGCCGGAGGGATTTCGGTTTATCCCATCTCTCAATCTCTTTCACACAGACA
Source organism: Gobiocypris rarus (assembly GCA_023029165.1). Taxonomy (NCBI): domain Eukaryota; kingdom Metazoa; phylum Chordata; class Actinopteri; order Cypriniformes; family Gobionidae; genus Gobiocypris; species Gobiocypris rarus. Next base: position 28,832,976 of record CM040920.1, read on the forward strand.
GCCTTAACAAAATAATAAAATAAAACAGTTATAATAAAAATGAAAATAAATTACTTTTGAACTTCTCACAAAAACTTTTGAGATGACTTTGAGATATGCGTATGCAGATGAATTTGTTCTTAACTTTGTTCTAATGTTGATGAGTGTTCTAAATGAGCGACCGTGCGCCCAAGGTAAGTCATTTACATAAAACATGCCCAAACCATGTCCATAAACATTCTGAAAACCATTTGCTTTCATTACTCTTGGCAAACATGACGAAACATGACTCTAAAGACACATTCTCGCCTGAGAACGCGAAACAAGATCCTTGAGCACTTCAAATGCAATAAACATCTTTTATACAGACATTACAGACCTTTGATTAGCTGTACATACGCACATGTGCGTCTATATGCAGAGCTACCTCGCAGTTTGAGTTATAATGCAACTTTTCTTACTTTTGGAGGAATAACATTTTTAAACTGAAATAGATCTTAAATCTATTATATAAAATGTATCTTATGTTTATAAGGCCACCAAGAGTGTTTTTTTTAAGAGTTAATACTTACCCTTTTTTTCTCTCATAAATTTAGAATACATTTTAGAATGAAAGTTATTGATTAATCATGATTTGTTTGTAAAAACAAACATCAAATTGGAGTGTATCATACTATCGTAAATTATAATTTGACTAAATTCATTAAAGCAGGTACTCAGGTAGCCTATTGCTATTGTATGGAAGCTTGTTTCTGCTACTGAATAAAAAATAAAAAAAGGTAATTGTGAGTTTTTATCTCGCAATTCAGAATTTATATCTTGCAAATGTGAGAAGTCAGAATTGTGAGATTATTATTATTATTATTATTGTTATTTTTTTTTTTCATTTAATTTCAGTTTTATGATTCCTGTGGCTTTATTTTTTGTTTTTGTTCAAATTTCCATGCATTATGTACCCCATTGTACAGAGACCGGGGAGGGAGGGTGGGTGGATTGGTATGTGTTCATACTTTTGTCTGTTGTAAAAATTGAAAAAATGCAATAAAAAATAAAAATAAAAGAATTGTGAGATTAAAAAGTTGCAATTATCTTTTACATTTTCTTTACTATTGCGATTATTCATCATTAATAAAGATGTATGAATAAAATCCTCCATATTACTTTATTTCCTTTTCGTCTCATAATTTTACAATTGTATTACTGTAACTATAATTTTATTCTCAAAACATTATATTTTTGTCACTTTCTCTAATTATTTTGACTTTATTTTTAAGAAAAATGTAGTATTATTTTACTGTGGCACTGTGTTGATAGTGTATTTGCTCTGATGTAAATATCACCAATTACTGTAGTTCTCATGTAAATGTGTAGTCTTTTTTATGTTAAAGAACTTGATGAAACAGGAAGTTGTGGCCTACAGTTTGAGGGTGAGTGACCAATATGGTGTTCATCAGTCATGTTCTAATGAATCATGCAGGACCAAGATGGCTTGACAGATGGTTGCAGCTTCAGCAAACAAGCATGCCCACCCCGTACAAAGTAATGTGGGGCTCTTGTCGTTTTGAAACCCTGTGGTGGCATGAACAAAGAACACAGCGACAGAACAAACAAATGCAAATTTATCGTAACAAAACACTGCCCCCTTCAGGAGAGGAGACGTCTGAGGATAAAGTGAAAGATGTACCTCTAATTTAGTTTATAAAAAAATAAAAATATACTTTTCTCAGTAAAGCCTCCCTTAGTATATCTCCATTGAGTTAAAAGCACAAGCTCAATTTAGCCATTATTTATGTGCCTGCTTTCAGACCTGGTTTTTGAGGCCAGAGTAGAGCTTTTTTGGGGCATGGGTTTGACCATTTAAAGGCAAAACATCTTAAGGCTGTGTAAAAAAAATATAGCATTAGTGCTTTGGTTCTATTTTAAGGACTCTTAAGTTTATTATTCAAGCTGTTCAAGTCTTTAACTGTCCATTTGCCAAGCATGCATTTAGTTGGTGAAAATTTACTATAGTTTTTTATTATTTTTATTTTTTTACGATATACACTTGTGAGCGGTCTCCAAGGTTCTCAATAAGATATTTTTTATTTTTATGAAATTAATACTAATTAATTTTACAAGGATGCATTAAATATATTTATAACTGAAAGTAGTGGCATTTATAATGTTACACAATATTATTATACGTTTACATTTTTATTTCATATAAATGCTGCTCTTTAAAACTTTCTATCATCAAAGAATCCTGAAAAGGTCTAGAATGGTTTACAGCAATAATGGAAATAAGAAATGTTACTTGAGCAACAAATCATCATATTAGAATGATATCTGAAGGATCATGTGACACTGAAGATTGGAGGAATGATGCAGAAAATTATTATTATTTCTGAAACCCAGTTTCAGCCTGGGTAAAAAGTTAAACGCTTAGGAACGGTAAATGTAAATGTAATTTTGATTGGAGCCCAATCTGTCAAGTTTGTCCCATGCAATTTAAGGACAGTCAAAGTCCATTTAAGGCAAGTAATTTCACTCGGCGCCCATCTTTAAAATACCTCTGGAAGCTATAATTCAGTCATGCAAGAACAGCTCCTGTCTCTTTGAATGAGGAAAGTCAAATTCTCCAAAGCTGTTCACCAAGTTTAAGATTACATTTCTGACAACAACAAAATGAGTCTCAGAACAATTGATGCAATCAAGTCTTCTTGGGAAGTTCGTATTCACAAGGTGGGATGCCATGTTTACGACGGCAGGTGTGTTCAAGTCACTTTCGTCGGAGTAAGATGGCAGTTTACTTTCTCCTAATTAATCAAACAAACATACAGCAAGGTTCTTAAACTCTAGCGGACTTCTAGAAAATGAAGAGCAAAGGATGTGCATCAGGTGTTTTGCTTTTTTTAAAATTAATTTATGAAGCCATTGTAAACTTTAACGTTACATATTATATTATTGTCATATTATAACGCTATTATATGTTGTGCAGGCAATTAGCTTACTTTACAGCGATGCCATAGAATTATATAGAAGTACCACAAAAAAAAAAATTCGAAAGATGACTGCATGCTTGTTACTCTGCCGCAGAAGGTCTGTAGCAGGGGTATATTTATTTATTTATTTAATATATATTATACACACACATGCATTAGATAGATATAGAGATAGATAGCTATAGAGATATAGATGAGACTGGGATGAGCAAATGAGCAATTGCCTACAATGGCATTTTTGTCAAAGCACCAGTTTTTTAATGCAGGCTTTTACTCTGCATTGGCTGTCTGAAGACCACAGGATTTTTCAGTCTGAGCTCTGCAAAATGTTTCTGACTCAGTTCCTCCCCAGCAAGCAATCTACAATGTTAATAATTTGGCTAATTCATCTTGCAGAGTGCAGCATAAAGACCTGTTTCTCTTCAGCTGTCTCTTCCAAACAGGTCCAAACATTTGAAGTGTTTGGTTAAACACTGAAAGATGAAAGGGCTTTGTCTCATGATTTGTCTCAGAGTGAGAGTGAGAGAGAGACTAAATCTGAGTGTTTTGACTAAATCTGAGAACAAAGCCATGAAAGGATTCAAATTCTGGTGTTCTTAGGCTGCGTTTACACTTGGCATTAACATGTGATCACCGATCATCAGTCAATCAGGACAAGGCACGTTTACATTTATTCACAGCAAGTGGTCGCTGTATCTGGATAACTGATCGAATTTCTGTTTCCGCTAAATATTAATAAATATTTTAGGCCTTTATCACAGTGTAACTTTCGCTTTAACCTCTATTAATAGGCAGTGCCCATACAGCACATTTATTCTTATACACTTAGTAAATTTATCTCAAATAGGCTACCTAATCTACCAGTTTAAGTTTTCCATCATTAATCTTGTATGATAAAACAAAGAAAAACTAAATATTTCAACACGAGAGCTTGCAAGCATTTATATAGGGTACTGTAGGCTATATGTAAACCTATGCAGAAAACGTCAGAATCTGACCTACTTTTTATTAAAGAAATACAACATAAAGCCTTAATTAGAACTAAACAAGGGTATAGGCTAATATGCAACACATAGTTTATTGATGTACAAGGATGATGGTACAAATTAAACAATGCTTGTATTGCCTTCGTTGACTTAATTCTGATAGGCTATGACCTCCAGTCTTAGATCATAGTTGTTTAAATGAAGAATTCTTTCCAAAGTCGATTATTTAGTTTGATTTACCATGTTAAATAAGTCATATCCAGGTTTAAGTGCTAAGATTGTAGCAATGCATATTGTAGATAAAATTGAAGATTATTTATAATAACCATATAACATTACAAATAAAATGCATTGCGTATTCCGATTATTCCTCTGGCAGTAAGTAACTTAAGCAGCATGCAGCTCTTCATTAGATCTCACGGCTGATTCACACAGGCAGCGCTGAGTGACAATGACCTTCAGATACTGTTGCACAATTAAAATGAAAAATGGAACAGGGGATATCATGTAAGTGTAAATAACCAGATTTAAATTATTGTCAAGGTGAAATACGTTTAATTTCTTGTTAAAACTGCTTCCCACTTATTGTACAACAGCCTTCAGAGACAGTGGGTCGGGATTTATTCGACATTGCACTTTGACCGTAGATGGTTGGGTTGCGTTTACGTTACACAGAGATCCGATCACAATGCGTCCTCAACTACCTCTGGACCAGGACACGCTGAGCAGATAACATTCCGTTCAGAAACGTGTTTACAGTTGTCAATGTGTATGTGGAGAACATCCGGGAACAGGTCGCATGTTAATGCCAAGTGTAAACACAGCCACAGTCTTTCGCAAAGACAGCCTTTTGAAAACGGAATCTTATCCATTTTACAGCTTATTTTGGCAAGAACGGCATACTTTGATAATTTTTTTTTTCTTTTAGCATTCAATTAATTTCTACATTTAAAATAACTATCGATTATTTCATAGAATCTACAGTACAGCCTATATCCAATTAACTTACTAAGTGCTTTCAACTTGAGTATCTTCCCACAGATTCATCCATTAATTCTGATGGTGTAGGTCACATGACAATGACAGTGTCTTCTGTATATCTAAACAGTGAGTTTAGATATGCAAAGACTGTGCTCTCATATTACATTTGCAACTACATCTCACTGGAGTATTCTCATTGAAGTATTAGTAGACTGTTGGGTTAATAGAATCAGTTGACGTAGTTGCAAAGTTTCTTATAGTTAGATGAATGTATTAAGTGGACTATCAAAATAATGTGTTACCAAATTGTATTTGATTACATTTTATTTATTTATTTTTTTAGTTAATTTTGGGTTTGGGTTTACTTTCACTTCTTTCTTTTTTTTGCTGCATTAACAGCATTAACACCCTCTCTCTCTCTCTCTTTCTCTCTCTCTCTCTCTCTCTCTCTCTCTCTCTCTCTCTCTCTCTCTCTCTCTCTCTCTCTCTCTCTCTCTCTCTCTCTCTCTCTCTCTCTCTCTCTCTCTCTCTCTCTCTCTCTCTCTCTCTCTCTCTCTCTCTCTCTCTCTCTCTCTCTCCCCATTTTCTCATGCACTTTTTAAATCAAAGATGGATCAGGAGAAAGATGCAGTTTGGCTAGAGGCATCCAGCTAATGAGAATTCACTCTTCCCATAATTTTAATAAAGTCCCCTGTTCCAGCCCGCACACATTCTCCTGCGCGTCATTTCGGTGTAAGACGGCACACGGCCTCAGGGTACTGTGTATTCTTTATGTGTTTGTGAGTGTGTCTTTGAGTCCTCACCCACTCCAAAGGCAAGATGCTTTGGAGGAATCATTACACTTTCACATTTCCCCAGGAGTCTGTCAGTCTGATCTAAAATCAGTCTCTACTCTTCAGCCGACACGGGACAGAGAACAGATTTTGCATTTCATTACTCTGCTCGTTATGGTCCCAGACGTCAAATTCAAGTTTAACACAAAGGAGGGTGGGTCAGGGATAGACTTTAAAGGGCACCCTATATTAACAATGCAATGCAGGATATGACTTCACTTCCTGTGCGGTGTTACTGAACTCATTGTCCTCTGGGGACTAATGAGCCAAATACTGAGAACAGAGATGAGCCTGGCCATTTTGATGATATCATTCTTTCTATGTGAGATGCTTCCTGTTCCCAGTGGGGAGAAGATTAATTTTCTCTGTTTCATGCCAAACACTCATTAACTTGTTTCTCTGATATTGGAGATGGCCTGCGCAGTCATGCTTCATCTCAAATGGGTTGTATTTGGACCATTGTCTGGTTTTTGAATAGCTGTTTTTGAGAAATTGGTTTGGAGAAAAGACTGTTGTCTGCAGTGAAACATCATGAGTATATCTTCACCAGTGCAATATTACTGGATATGTCTTTTAATATAAAGCCCAAATAGTGGTAGAAGCTGACTAGAATGTGCCGTTATGATACTAGGGTGTTGTGGGTGGTTGGTAGGTGGTTGTTTTCCAGCTTAAATTCTCTCTGGCATTCTAGTATCCAGATATGGCCCCTCCTTCAGTGTAAGTTTTATGAGATTGTTGTCCCCTATTTCTCAAAAGAAGTCAAACAAGAAAGAAATTCTAGTTCAAAACAGCATGAGGGTGAATAAAGATGATATCATTAAAACAAGATGCAAAATTCATCTTGATTCACAAGGAATCATTTCAGGTTGCTAAAATTAGCTAAATGCTAAAGTTAAAGGGTGAAAATGATCCCATAATTTACTCACCCTCAAGCCATCCCAGGTGCATTTGACTCAGAGGACATTCTTCCGCTGGAACTCACGTATGACTGTTACCGGAAGCCAGTGATTATAGTGTATTAAGTTATAAATATGGGTTTTTTCTTACAACAAGGCATAATCCATATGTATTACTTTTATGATGGATGTATGCACTTTTTTAACTTTAAAGGGGTGATGAATTGAGAAATCAACTTTCCTTTGAGCATTCGATATATTAAAGGTCATGGTAATATAAGAATATCCTGTAAGTTTCAAGGCTGAAGACTCCTTTTTTTGGTTCATTGTGATTCGGGATCAGATATGTATGGGCCAGGGCTTGTGTGTTTTCCAGACGGGCTACCAAAATGGAAGCCCGTTGGCAGGCCGGTGAATTTTTAATAGTGAAATAACATTCCTTTCTTGATCTGCGTTGTTCACTCTCTTGACTTGATATTTGAAGAGTGCGCGCCTGCGTGTGCGTTTCATGCTTATATCCACCGATCTGGCGGGCCAAGTAAAAAAATAATAATAATTCCAGTCAATCGCGGGTGGATGAGAGATAAATCATTGTGTTTGTTTGATAAATACGTCTTGAGCACTGTGAGGGAATCATTCCGGTTGCCGCTTTCAAAACAATCTCTCACGTGAACTGACAGGGGAGCAGACGCTCATTAAATATGCAAATTTTATCCAATCCTAGCCGTGGGCGTTTACTTCCAAGTCTCCAGTGCGGCACGCCCATCAAAACCGAGCGTTTAAGGAGAGAGCCTCAAAACCAGGGTAGAAAATAGCCTATTACTTTTTCATTATGATGAATGTAAAAACCATGCAAATGTCATAAGTTGACCTTAGACAACAGTATAAAAAAATGTAAAATAAAAAAGCCAGTTCATGACAGCTTTAAAAGCTGGATCTATTCCCTCTCATTATAAAGCTTGGAAGAGCCAAGGTATTCATTTAACTCAGTTTGTGTTTGGCTGAAAGAAGAAAGTCATTTTCACCTAGAATAGATTGAGGGTGAGTAAATTATGGGATCATTTTCTTTCTTTTTTTTCTACTCTTTATGTGTGTGGCATCTGTTCAGAATAGTCTGTTTGACTGTGATATTGTAGCCTAAATGAAAGCGTTAGTTCACCCAAAAATGACAATTGTCATAAATTACTCACCCTCATGTTGTTCCAAACCCATAAGACTTTTGTTCATCTTCAGAACACAAAGGAAAATATTTTTAGTGAAATATGAGAGATTTCTGTCCCTCCATAGAATGTATGTTCACCCAAAACTAAATCCACATGATTCAAGTGGTTAAATAGAAGCCTTCTGAAGAGACATGATTGCTTTTATATGATGAACATTTCATTTAGGCTTTGACTCGCATATGAACATTGATCAGCGAACATAAACAGAAGCTTAACTGAACTTGCTTGGCATGATGACAGACATTACTGGTTCTTGCGAAAGCTCAATTGTGCAGGCATGACACACAAGAATGAACCTCATTGGTTCTCGCACATCAAGCAAGCAGGCCTGGGCTGCAGTTTACAAAAATGCAATGCTATATGTTATGTATGTTCTCTGATTATTGTTTATGTGAAATATAAATTAAACCTATTCATCATATAAAACGATCAAGTCTCTTCAGAAGACTAGGATTTAGATGCTCAATTCCTGTGGATTTATGCTGCAGTCTATTTATGAACGTTTTGAGTAAATAGACTTCCAATGGAGGGACTGAAATCTCTGATTTAATTTAAAAATGTCTTCATTTGTGTTCCGAAGATTATGGATCTTCTGGATTTTAAGCGACGTGAAGGTGAGTAATTGAGGACACAATTTTTATTTTTGGGTGAACTAACTGTTTAAGAGTTGTGTTGTGATCTGAATATTAGTGATGATATTATTGTTCTGAGCACTTGGTTATCTTTCTCTCGCTTTCATCGTGCTTGTGTATTTTTCTCACAGGCAGAAGGCACCATCTTTTTGTAATTTCCTCAACCCTTATGTTATTTGTGTCTGGTGAACATTAGCCTCTGGCTCAGCACGGCTCCTGCTGAATATTAAAGACCTGCATGTGGCGTCGTGTGCACCACCCATCGCACCACAGTGCCTTTATTTTCCAGTCATTTAACTTTAGATCCACATAGATCCTCTTCGGTCCATAATGATGTTTATCTAAGCTTAGGAAACATTTTCTGACATGGCTTACTTAATGACTGGCTTGTCCTAGATAATGACTTGAACTCACTTGTTACTGTTACTAAAACTATTAAAAATTGTTGCCTGTCATTGAAATAAAGCTGAAATTAAAATAAAATGTATGTTAAAGGAACAGTCCACCATTTTTAGAAATAAGGCTTATTCAACTTCTTTCCTACATCAAGATATGTGGGAAAATGCATTTTTGTCTCAGTGCATGCATTTGTTTTAGTTTGGCAGGGTCACCACTAGCTTAGCTTAGCATAATGTATGGAATCGAAGACTATTTCCTAGGCAGATATTAATTTGGGACTATATTATGGGGAAGCACAGGCGAAGCACTGCTCCTTGGGCGCAGAGATTAAAGTCCCAAGTTAATATCTGCCTAGGAAATCTTAATCTGCATCGCTATTTGTATTCGTTGTGAATACGCAGGCCACAAGACGCTAGGTGGGTTTTTTGTGGATTTTTTGATCACTTTTACTTGGGACATGCTAGCTGGCAACATAGGATTCCATTCATTATGCTAAGCTAGCGGCGACCCTGCCAAACTAAAACAATGCATGCACTGAGACAAAAATGCATTTGCCCACATATCTAAATGTAGAAAAGATGTTGAATAAGCCCTATTTCTAAAAACGGTGGAGTGTTCCTTTAATGAAAAACTTAAATGGTAATTATAACTGTAATAGTATATAAATAATACTAAATTATCATTGTGTACATTTTTTAACTTTTACTTAATGTGTATACCAAGTGCATGAAGCACAATTTAGGAGCATCTTGTGCTTAGTTTTTCCGTAATTTCAGCTGTGATTTGAGTTTGAACATGGTATAATGTGCACACTTTGTAAATGAGTGAACATGAGTGTAAAACTTCCTCTGCAGATTTCTGCATGTGAATATTCTGTAAGGGCCTGATGAACTAATTGTAACTTTTCACCTTGTGACTTTTTAGTGTTGCCGTGGGAGTTGGTTTCTATGGAAACAGTGAAACCAATGATGGGGTGTACCAGCTGACCTATTCCCTCTACAATGCCAATCACACACTGGCGGGAGTGGACAGTTTGGTAAGTACAAATATAGCAGCGCCGACTAAAAATAACACATTCAGACTGTTTTTGAATTACAAATCAGTTTTAGTCTTCAGCTGAAATGTCCCAATAGTCTCGCTGACTTTGCCCGACCAAATTTACTCCTTCGAAATGCTCTATTATTCTCTTTTCCTTCCCTGCAAATAGTTCTGCACTTTCTATCAAAGTGTTCCTTCCAACCAAACCCCAGCCAAATGGTCCCTATATTCTCAGTTCAGTTGTCTGCTTCTGTTTTGTGTTTTTCTTTCCTGCCAGTCAGCGCTGCTAAAATTCCATGGGTTCCCCCACTGAGTGCATGATTGATTTTCTGACATCCTATGCAATAGCAAGGACACCATTGAAGATATATGCAGTTACATGCCACTACATGTCTCTTTGGAAAAATGTTCCTCCCATAAACGATGTGGAGTGTATCTGTGTTAGAAAAAGCAGACTCACCATAACCCGTGATATGGAGTGGTTGGAGAAAATACCTCAATTGGTTTTTACAGCCTTTTATGTTTGTGCCATTATTAAGGCCTCTTTTTCCTTTTGTCATTGTCCCTTTCAAGGCCCTGAAGGCTGCGGCTTGAATGCAACCTAATTCATGCATCTTCAGCCAGACCTATTTATACCCATCTCCGTTATTCTGATTCAAATGCGTAGAGCTGACAGTGACACTAAGATGCTTTAATCCTGCTTCACGCACCAATTTCATGCACTCGGTCGGGCCTTTCATGCTTTTGGTTGTGAGTTTTAGCTATTTCATTGCCTGGTGGACTGAAAGACTGCAAAATCAATGATTAGTTCACCTATTTCCCCCTTTAAAGGTGAAGTGTGTAATTTCAGCAGCAAAGTAGTCTATCTGTCGCTTGCTTTGCCTCTCTCACTTGCTCTGTCTGTCGCTTACTCTGTCTCTCTCGCTGTCTGTCTGTCGCTTACTCTGTCTCTCTCTCTCACTCTGTCAGTCTGTCTGTCTGCTGCTCTATTGTTTGTTCTGCCCATCTATCATTCTATCTATTATTCTGTCTGTTGTTCTCTCATTCGGTCTCTGTCTATCTGCCGTAACTATATCTGTCCATCTTTGTCTGTCGTTCTGATTGTCTGTCTTTATATCTATATCTGTCTGTCTAATATTCTGACTGTCTGTTACTCACTCTCTGTCTGTCTGTTTGTCGCTCGCTCTGTCTGTCACTCACTCACTCTGTCGGTCTGTCTGTCACTCTGTCTGTTTGTCGCTCGCTCTCTCGCTCTGTCTGTCTTTCTTTCACTCACTGTCTGTCTGTCTGTCACTTGTTCTGTCTGTCTGTCACTTGCTCTCTGTCTGTCTGTCGCTCGCTCGCTCTTTCTGTCACTCTGTCTGTCTGTCTGTCTGTCTGTCACTTACTCTGTTGTTCTATCTGTCTGTCGCTTGCTCGCTCTGTCTGTCACTCATTCTCTGTCTGTCACTCATTCTCTGTCTGTTGCTCATTCTCTGTCTGTTGCTCGTTCTGTCTGTCTGTCACTTACTCTGTTGGTCTGTCTGTCGCTCACTCTCTGTCTGTCTGTTGCTTGCTCTGTCTGTCTGTCACTCACTCTCTGTCTGTCCGTCTGTCACTTACTCTGTTGGTCTGTCTGTCGCTCACTCTCTGTCTGTCTGTCTGTCACTTACTCTGTTGGTCTGTCTGTCTGTCACTCACTCTCTGTCTGTCTGTCTGTCTGTCACTTACTCTGTTGGTCTGTCTGTCGCTCACTCTCTGTCTGTCTGTCTGTCTGTCGCTCGCCTGCTCTGTCTGTATGTAACTAACTCTGTTGGTCTATCTGTCTGTCGCTCACTCTCTGTCTGTCTGTCACTCACTCTCTGTCTGTCCGTCTGTCGCTCTGTCATTCGTTCTGTCCGACTATCATTCTATCTATCGTTCTGTCTGTTGTTCTGTCATTCTATCTCTGTCTGTCTGCCATATCTATATCTGTCCATCTCTGTCTGTCATTCTATTAGTCTGTCTAATGTTCTGTCTGTTGCTCTGTCTGTCTGTCACTCACTCTCTGTCTGTCCGTCTGTCGCTCTGTCATTCGTTCTGTCCGACTATCATTCTATCTATCGCTCTGTCTTTTGTTCTGTCATTCTATCTCTGTCTGTCTGCCTATATATCTATGTCTGTCTGTCATTCCATCTATCATTCTATCCACACAGACATACAGCCGCTCCCGTAAACTGTTGTATTAACAGGACATTTTTTGTCACACCTGTTAGCAAAACAATCAGCAATCGTGAATACTGTGTGTTTGAGGTCTATTGGACACTAGACCAGCGCTAGTGATGGCTTCATCAACCATAACCATGTGTTTATTTCCAAGTGTGTGGCTGATGCATCCGTTTCCATAAAGAACTTAACAAAAAATGCATAGTTTTGAGTGCAAACATTCCAAAAGCTATAGATCAATAATCCACACCTGTTCAGCCTACTTACATCTCTTATATGAGCCTTCAGGGAAGGGTTTATGCTGTGGTTCTGAACCGAACAGAGACTAAAGGTGCTCTGAGCATCTGCCCGCTTACACCATTGAGGAGTTGAGGATTAACTACCCATCTGCACTAATGGAGATTAATGCATCTGTTTCTGTCTCACTTTGAATTATGAGGAACACACTTGTCTGAGGTCAACTTGATCCTCTCAACACACAGACTGAGTCATCACAAGCCAAAAGGCAAATCTGACCTAGGAACTGCACTTTCGGGGAGGAATCAGCCATAATTTTCATTAGCATTCTGCCTAGATAAGAGTGCTTCGCTGTGAAAAAAAAATGATGTAATGGTGCTCGGAAGGGCTAGAGATGTTTTAGGTCTTTAGGTCATGACCTCGGATTAATGTCAACTTTGATAGCTTCAAGAATCATCAATAAATTTATCAAAGCCTGCCATTAAGTAGAAGAGACCCTCCATTCTTGGATTGCTACTTAGTGACCAATGGCACAAAGTGTCCACTGTCTGAAAACCCTGCATGCAATGCACATAATTAGCCTTGAACCTTGCAACAAAGGCTTTGATGAAGTCACTTGTGAAACCTTCGACTTCCTGATTGAGGGTCTTCAATGGTTCTGCCTGCCTGAAAACAATGATTTAATTTGGCATCCATCGCACGCAGATGCTCAGCCACACACACACACACACACACACACACACACACACACACATGTTTGTTTTTGTGAAATGTGGGGACATTCCATAGGCGTAATGCATTTTATACCATACAAACCGTATTTTCTATCCCCAACACTGCCCCTGCCCCTAAACCTACCCATCACAGGAGATTGTGCAGTTTACTTTCTGTGAAAAAACCTCATCCTGTGTGATTTATAAGCATTTTGAAAAGTGAGGACATGGGGAACGTCCTCATATTTCACCCTCTTTTGTAATACCTATGTCATACCCATGTCATTATACACATTTGTGTCCTGATATTTCAAAAAAACATGCCCACACACACACACACACACACACACACACACACACACACACACACACACACACTCTTTTGTTTGGAATCACTGTGCAGCCCTTTCAAAGGAGTTAAGAGAGGTAACAGACTTTTTTTCTGGAGTGTTGAGTGGTGACTGCTTGGTTTTGGGGTTTATTGGTTCTGGGCCATAAGGTCTCCTGTTCACCTCCTCTCAGCACCCCCTCTGTGCTTGCAAATGAACTGTGTGGTTTCCTGTGGGGATCTGTTTTATGTGTACAGAGACACCTAAGGATTAACAAGGACATAAATTACTTGGTTTGAGTTACAAAAGAGAATGATTTAGATAGATTTAGGAGCAAATTGTCTCATGTTGTGTACACATTATTAAATGTATTTACAATTAATATTTATTTGTTATGAATTCATTTTTAATTCATTGTTTTACTGTACTATACTTTCAGTAATATATAATATGGACATTTTAAAACAGATTTATTTAATTGTATTTATTAAATTATTTGGATTATTATAATTTTTCCATTGATTTTATGTATTCATACAGAGCCCCTAAAGGGACAATGGAGATTTGAAAAAGAAAAAAGAGATGGGAGGAGAAATTATATATCTAAGCAACGTCAATTCTCTCGTAAATGTTTTGCCTTCCCAGAGAAACTTTGCATTCATTTGAAAAACTTTTGAGTACTTTGCGAGCAAACACAAAGTTTCTCGGGGAACACCAAACTTTTGCAAGAGAATGCAAAAGCATTGAAATAATATATAATATATATAATTCTTTATTTTTTTTATTTTTCCCTTCTATATTTTATCCACCACCATGTCCAGTTAGGCGATCCGTAAAATCTCAATATTATTGTTTTATTTGTAATAATTAATAATTGTAGAAATGTCCAATCATTTTGTAGTTAATACAGGATAAGAAAATAATTATATATATATATATATATATATATATATATATATATATATATATATATATATATATATATATATATATATATATATATATATATATATATATATATATATATATATATATATATATATATATATATATATATATATATATTTATTTATTATTATTATTATTATTATTATTTTGTTTTTGTTTTTTTCCTATGAGGGTGGCTATAATATAACAGAATGTCACCCCAGAGCTCTTTTGTTCCATAAATACCTTTGTTCCCTGCATGGGTATGACATGATGCAGAGCGCTGGGTCAGTTTGTACCATCCTCTCAGCTTGTGAAGGTCACTTTTTTTGTTGTTTCTTTTATCCTTTGAATAGAATGCCGACGTTTTCTGGACTCATGCCAGCTGCTTAACCATAAATGTTTTCCTCAAATGTAACTTTATCCTGACTCAGAGGTTGAATTTTGAGTGAGAAGTAGTCTCTGAAATGTTTGACAGCTTAGATTAAAGTGTCACATTTGTGCACATTTCATAAAGGCTTCAGATTGACTCGCTCAAGAAAACCTGGAGGAAAATAGTTTGAAAGCAGAGTCTGTTTGACAGGGTTGTGATTTATAGACTACCTTTATTTTCAATCTGTGGAATGGAGGTTGACTGAGCTCTCTGCCGGCTGGGCTCCAGGTGCAGGAGTATGAGCCACTTTAGTGCGCTACATGTATATATTAACCTGCTGTCGCCCCCAGCCCTTCACTGTCCCCTCCTGACTGTTCAAGACGGACAAAATGCTGAGTCATAACTTACTAAACTGTTTATAGAACTGTAACTTTTTCTTTTTCCTTTTTTTATTTTTTATTGTATAATTAATGCTGGCAGGAAATCAGACTGTGAGTCATGTGATGATTAGCAGTTCAAGTGACAAGTGGCAATATCTTAATATTTAGACAACAATATTGCCAAAGGTTTTGGCCTTTACATGCACATGAACTTTAATGACATCCCATTCTTAATTTGTAGGGTTTAATATGGAGTTGGCACACCCTTTGCAGCTAAAACAGCTTCAACTCTTCTGGGAAGGCTTTCCACAAGGTTTAGGAGTGTTTTTATTAGGGCTGTAATCAACCAAAGAAAATCTTGGTCGACTAAAGTCCTGAAATGTTCGACTAAAATCGCCTAAAAATGAAAACAACGTTAAATTAATTAGCTGCTGCACTGTGCGCAGTACTTGGTAGCCTTGTTGTCTGTCTAAATGAATAATAAATAAACATAAAAAAACTAGTAAGCTATTTGCAGTATATTAAATAGTTTTGACCTGATTATTTTGCACTAAAAAGAGTCTGACATACAAGTCTGTCGGCTCTGACAGCGTCGCATCACATGCAAGCATATCATATTTCCGAAAATATAGTAGCCTAACGTTACTATGTTGTCAATAGGGTGTGACAGTGTGGACATTTTCCCACCGGCTAATCACCGGTAATACCGGAATCACCAACTGGGCTTTCAAATCACTCATAACCAGAATGCACACGGCCGAATTGTGGGTTCATTGGCAAATGCAACAACAAGTACAATACAATGACAAACACGCTTAATTAGGCACCTTTACATTTCGCTTTGAAACCAAATCTTCCGCGATCATCTATTCTTTCTGCTCTTGGCTCTCTGGCTCTCCTCCTCAGCTTCGCGGCTGAGACACGACTATTAAAGCGTTTACTCTTAAACACAAAAGGCACGTCCACTTATAAAAAAATTAATATTTATTAAACAAGCCAACAAAAATAAAGTGCATAACTGAAAAATAAACCATAGATATTAAGCATAAATAATATATAGCAAAGTAGCCTACTTCAATCTGTTTCTCTTCTCCAGTGGGTTGGGCTAATCCAAAAGAAGTGAAAACAAGGGGGTCTTCTGAAGACAGACTGTTACCTGTGAAACAGGGTGCTCTGAAAACACCCCATTAGCAATTAGTGCTTTCCACCTGATGAAATGAACGCTGCATAACTGATGGAATGAACGCGGCAAAATGAATTAAATGAACGGCAAAAAATCGACCAATCAGAATTTTGGTCGATCCAGAACTTATCGACTAAGAATCGACTAGGAGATTAAAGCTTTAATTTTTATGGGAATTTTTGACCATTCTTCCAGAAGTGCATTTATGAGGTCAGGCACTGATGTTGGACGAGAAGGCCTGGCTCGCAGTTTCCGCTCCAATTCATCCCAAAGGTCTTCTATCGGGTTGAGGTCAGGACAGTCAAGTTCCTCCACATCAAACTCGCTCATCCATGTCTTTATGGATCTTGCTTTGTGCACTGGTCAGGTTGGAACAGAAAGGGACCATCCCCAAACTGTTCCCACAAAGTTGAGAGCATGCAATTGTCCAAAATGTCTTGGTATGCTGAAGCATTAAGAGTTCCTTTCACTGGAACTAAGGGGCCAAGCCCAACCCCTGAAAAACAACCCCACACCATAACTTTAATCTTGGCACAGTGCAATCGTGCAAGTACTGTTCTCCTGGCAACTGCCAAACCCAGACTTGTCCATCGGATTGCCAGACAGAGAAGCGTGATTCGTAACTCCAGAGAACAGGTCTCCACTGCTCTAGAGTCCAGTGGCGGCATGCTTTACACCTTTTGTGCTGTGTGCCTCAGCATGCACTGACCCCACTCTGTGAATTTTGTTTGAGTTGCTGTTGTTTTAAATTGTTGTTGCAAATTGCTTCCACTTTCTTATAATACCACTATCGTAGAATATTTAGTAAAGAGGAAATTTCACAAATGGACTTATTGCACAGGTGGCAACCTATCACGGTACAGCGCTTGAATTCACTGAGCTCCTATAGCGACCCATTCTTTCACAAATGTTTGTAGAAGCAGTCTGCATGCCTAGGTGCTTTATTTTGTACTCCTGTGGCCATGGAAGTGTTTGGAACACCCACATTTAATGATTTGGAGGGGTGTCCCAATACTTTTGGCAATGTAGTGTATAATTATGGAACTTGAAATGTTAAAAGATGCAAGAAAGGTGTTTTTCTGAAGAGTTTTGAAAGTTTTTGCTAGTGGTTTGTGGAAAAGTTGTGGGATGCTTACCATTTCAAACATCCCAAACATTCACTGAAAGTCTCACTCAGAAAAATAACCACAATTCTCTTGATATTCTTCACACACACATCAGTTAACTGTGAGAGAAAACTGATAGAACGTAATAACGAATTTTGTGGAGCTGAGAGCTGTTTATCCATCACCCATGAGGCAGTTAATCAAACGTTTGCTGAAGTTGAATTTTATTGTTGTGCTTGAGCTCCTGAGATATTTTTTCCCCCTTCAATGTCAGACAGGTTTTGAACCCCAAAAGCTCAAGTTTCAACCCCCTGCTGCTTGAATCACATCTGATTTGTACTGTAAAACATGCTTCTAGTCTTTGTTCCATTGCTGGTCTTTATATGTTCATTTTTAGTTCTCAGTAACTATCTTGAGAACCTCTGAACTAGTTCCACCAGAAAATCCCCAGACATTGCCACAGCCATTATTAGAAGATGACCTGTAAGCAGTAAGGTCATCGTTTCCTTTTGTTCTCTCTCTCTCTGCCCCCTTCATTTTTTGTCTTGCACCCCCAACCAATTTAATAGAGAAATAGAAAATCATAATATCTGGATATAGGGCAGGCAGCACCACTTAGTGCTTGTGTTCCATTTCACGCTTCAACTCTCCCATTCAAATTTAATTGCAGAAGCTCAGTGCCTGCAGAAACCAGAGACAATCAATTAGAGCTGCAGCGCTGGGAGAAAAATCTTGGTCTCGTATCTTAACCACATCCTCATATGCATTACAGCTGTGGATCAGCTCAGATGTCTAGCGTTTGTTCATTAGCTGGATTATTGGATTACGCTCAGCTGAGAAATTAAGGAGGTTTTTTCTGTAGTGGCCACACAATAAAGAAAACATACAAAATGTTCAGTGCAGGGATATTTCATCTGAAACTCACAATCATCCTCAGACCTTAAACCAACCAAATAAAATCAGGATTTATGTATTTCAAGAAGATAAAAGGATTGAGGAGAATGCACTGTTGTGAGATCAAAGATCTTATGAAAAATGATTCTGGTCAAACTAAATAATCAATGTGGAATTGAGTTTCTCACAGCTTTGAGCATGAGATCACTACACTCTCGAGTAGTGATGTCATAATCCAAAGAAGCTAGGGCTGCTGGGAATTGAGTGTGGGCCATGAGTATTTGATTTCAGGATGTAGAGCATTTGTCTGGGAATCCCCTGATCCTGTGCTGTTTTTAGCTTTTATTGAACTTTAAAAATGCTGTATGTACATGCACCCATCTGCACTCATCTTTTTCTTACATAACCCACTATTTGTTTTCTTTAGCTTTTAAATGATGTTGATGTTCTTGTTTATTATGTGTTACTTGATTTATGCTGTGTTTATCTGACTTGTACAGCACTTTGGTCACTCCTCAGACTGTGTTTAAATGTGATTTATAAATAAAAGAACTAGAACTATTTAATGAAGATTTTGGGTGGGTCCATGAGGAGGATGAGGGAGCTCACTTTTGGTTACTCACAGGGTAGTTTCTTTGTGGCTGTTTGCACAGAAAACAGCTCTTTTTAGAGCAGGCCCTTTCCTCATGCAGTATTTTCTCACTAGCCTACTTTGACTTTTCCGTTGCAAAAATAGGAACGAGTTTATGTAAATAAGGACATGTATTTTTGTGTTCCTATTCATTCTGCGTTTAATGTGCATGTCAGCTAGATAAACATATTTGTTTAAGTTAAATATACAGTGGGACCTCCTAAAAGCTTTCAATTTAATACATTCTTACATTTAATCAGAGGTGGGTAGAGTAGCCAAAATCTGTACTCAAGTAAAAGTACAAGTACTTACGGAAATATTTACTCAAGTAAAAGTAGAAGTAACAATCGTAATAGTTACTTGAGTAAGAGTAAAAAAAGTATTCAATGAAAAAACTACTCAAGTAGTTAGTTACTAGTTACTTTCAATCAGATTGATTAGAAGCAACCACTCCATATAATATATATATATATATATATATATATATATATATATATATATATATATATATATATATATATATATATATATATATATATATATATATATACACTGTATATAATGTCTTGTATATACACTGTATATATATATATATATATATATATATATATATATATATATATATATATACTGTTTAACCATTAATCACACACACACACACACATGGTTAAATAGTGCAAATTAATGGTGTGCTAGGCTAACCAGAGCTCTTTTTAAATAATACTTTGTTCTTATATCTTTATAAGTATATGCATTCTTTAGGTAGGAATAAAATACAATCCCCTTTTTATTTGTATGTATTTTCTACACTTCAGACAGGTGTCTGTCCGGATTTGTGTATAAATGCAAGACGTCACATTAGGCTATTCAATTTGCTTCGTTTTGTGAAAAAAAGGATATGTGAATGTACAGATGTGAACGTTTGTTTGTGGACGTGTGTTGTTTGGAGGACACGATCTGTCATCGCTTGCACAAGAACGCATATAAGGAAAACACTCGGACGGTGTGTGAAATAGTATTACAATAAGGGAAAAGCGCCCATAGTTACCAAATTACCATTAATAGTGTTCAAATATAGGCATCATTGTGACACTTACCGCTACATGTTTTTTCAGGTTAGAGATGGAATTCTGTTATGCTGACTTGCTGAGATGTCAGTTTGTTTCGGTGCACACAGCATGCATCGCATTATGAAACTATTCTATGAAGACTGAACTTGAGGCCACGGGTGGTCTGCCTCTCGTAGCTCACACACATCTTCCTCTGCTTCGGCCATCATCATCATCTGACTAATCGCGCGCTAATTATAAGCGGATGATGCGTAGCCACGACTCGCGAAGCCGCGCCTCTCCCACGTTTCGCGAGACTTGCGAACAAGACATTATTTGACAGTAGCGGAGGAACGCCAACGGATGTAACGAAGTAAAAGTACAGTTTTTACACAATAAATGTACTCGAGTAAGAGTAAAAGTACCCAACTTTAAATATACTCTAAAAGTACTAGTTACCCAAAAAAGTAAATGTAACGAAGTAAATGTAATTCGTTACTACCCACCTCTGCATTTAATACATTCTTACATCATGAATTGATGATTAAAGGTTTTAAGTGATGAAAAGTAAACAACCAAAAAACAACCAATTTTAGAGTCTGTAAGATTATGCAAAAAGATTTTTCTTTTTTTTTCTTCTTTTTTTCTGGTCAATATTTTTGATTGATTTTTAGGTTTCACATAAGAGACAGTGCTGTGTCTGTTTAATACATCCTTGTTGAATAAAGATATAAAAGGTATTTAAAAAGCTTACCCTTTTTGAATGGTAGAATATGTCATTATAAACCCATCAAAGTATTTCTGATGGTACTAACAATGATATTCACTCTCACAGGTGACGGGTACTATGGGAGGCATGCAAAGCGGCCTAAATGAACACTTGTCTCGACTGGGTGAGATCTTTGCCGCACGGGGAGACTTTGTGCAGACGCTGCAGTTCATGCAACAGATGTCAGACAACATCATTAAGCAACTACTGGGGCTTCCTGACTGGGAAAAGGCAAAAGTTGACCTGGCCGCCATAGCTGATCAAACTGCATATGTGGAGTATTACAGGTAATGCTGAGAGCTGCCTCCTTGAATTTTACCATAATGTGCCTCTCCTGCATTACATTTTCTGTGGAATGCAGGTCTATTTTCCACCCTTGTTTTGTAGCAGGAAAAATCATTATGAAGTATTTTGTTCTTGACTCCTCATATTCTGTGGTTGAGTGAAGCGCCATAGTAGTCCATCAACTGCTAATGCATGACTGCATGTGTGTACAGTCTGTTTTTATCGTTGCACTTAGTCATTTCCTTGTGTAAGACACTGTATATCACATGTTATTTACTGCTGCAGCTTCACCGCTGGTCATTCATCAAAACACCCGCCAATGCTGCTTTTATATTCCTGTCATCATTCCACTTTGCAGATAACAGGTTGATAAGTGATGTCACAATTCTGTAGTTTAGGTTGCCAGAAAAGTTAATCTTTGAAAGGAGGCATATTAATATAGCTGACATGTGATGGTGATAATGTGAATGTGTGTGAATGTGTCTAAGAGTAGTTTATAGGAAGAGACACGGTCATCTGTTCTCTTTTGACAACGTTTCAGTGTATGAAATATTAATACCTATAGAAGTTGTTCATCTATTATGAATTATTTTCAGAGACGAAGAGTTCTCTGGAGTGGCCTCGCCAGCGCACACACACGCACACACTCACACACACACACACACACACACACACACACACACACGTGCGCACGCACGCACGCGTGCACACACACACACACACACCAAGACGATTTTCTCACTTAGAGACTTTTGTAGCTCAGGAGAGTTTCAGTCATGTTTTACTTATAGTATATTTAGCTTAAAATGCAACCTAAAATTTCTTAGGATAAATAAAAATGACACAAATGAAACAATTGTTGCCATAAAAGATGAGTATAATGTGAATGTGGATAGCATAGCTCAGATAACCTGGTCATGAATCTGATGCACAATTTTTGAGTTTGTATTAAGAAATGTATTGTATTTTATTGCAGACTTTGGTGTCGAGAACAGTTTGAATATCTTCAGAAACTCTGAGAAGCAGGAGACTTAATCAAGTGTCTCAATTTGGTCTGTGAAACAACTGAGAAAACAGAGATTTATTTAGTCTTTTTTTAAATAAAACTTTTAACCCTGGGTAAAGAAACATTTCACACTTGTAATTTAGAAGCGTGGTTAGCACCACTTTCTACCCAGGGTTATAAATTCCTGGTCCAGAGCAGGGTTAGCATAATTATTGATTCGATTTTTTTAAACATGGCAAAAGTTTAGTTCTCAGTCAGTTCTCTCCAGTATCTCGGATCACAGCATGTTTTTATTTTTTATTTTTTCATTCATTGCTTATAAACACAATGTTCGTATGTTGGTTCCTCTTTTTTTCTATAGGTGGTTGACATACCTCCTGATCCTAATATTGGATCTGGTCATCTGTCTTGCTGCTTGTCTGGGTTTGGCCAAACAATCCCGCTGGCTGCTCACTACGTGAGTACAAACCTACATTACATTACACTGATAAATACTGGAATTAAAGACATCTTTGGTTGATTGATATTTTGTGGCCTCTCATAGAGCCGTTACATTTTTGAAGGGGTCATATTTCTTTGATCTTTTGAAGTTCATTGTACTATCAAGATGTCATTTAAAGGAACACTTCACCATTTTTAGAAATAGGGTTTATTCAACTTCTTTCCTACATTTAGATATGTGGGCAAATGCACTTTTGTCTCAGTGCATGCATTGTTTTAGTTTGGCAGGGTTGCCGCTAGCTTAGCTTAGCATAATATATGGAATCCTATGTTGCCAGCTAGCATGTCCTGAGTAAAAGTGATCCAAAAAAACAAAAAACACCTAAATACTTCTTGTGGCCTGCGTATTCACAACAAATACAAATAGCGATGCAGATTAAGACTTTAAGATATTAACTTGGGACTATATTATGGGGAAGCACAGGCGAAGCACTGCTCCTTGGGCGCAGAGATATCACGCAGCACATGAAATCCCTTAAATAGCCCGCTACAATTCACGGCGGTATGTTGACGGAAGTTTGGGGATTTCATGTGTTGCGTGATATCTCTGCGCCCAAGTAGCAGTGCTTCACTTGTTTGTTTTTTTTATCACTTTTACTCAGGACGTGCTAGCTGGCAACATAGTATTCCATTCATTATGCTAAGCTAAGTTAGCGGCGACCCTGCCAAACTAAAACAATGCATGCACTGAGAAAAAAATGCATTTGCCCACATATCTAAATGTAGGAAGGAAGTTGAATAAGCCCTATTTCTAAAAACAGTGGACTGTTCCTTTAACATTCAGAAAACATTAATTTCATTTTAAGGTTCAGATCGGGGATAACTGACTGTTTTGGCAAGAAAGAACTTGATTAACTTTATCTGTAGGAGAAACTTTATCTCAGGGAAGAAAAACAATAAAAAATGTATGATATGACCCCCTTTAAACAAGTTAATTAAAATAAAGATCAAAGCGAAAAGAACAGCAAATAAAATGTTCTCCTCAATCTCAAAGGATTGTCTGAAGTAATGCTGTACACCTGAAAATATGTGTTGAGTTTCCCTACAGTTCTCATTTAAATGACTAATAAGTTGGGCATGAGTAATTGTTTAATTTATCAGCTGGATTTTACTGGATTTCTAAAGTGGAAATAATTTCGCACAGTGCATTTCTAAACAGAGAATGCCTGCTGTCATGACTCATGCTCAATATAAAGGATTTAAAGTGTTCTGCAGAGATGATGTTATGAGAGATTTAAAATTGAGCTCAGTGATGGTGTATATGGTACAACATCATTGTTTAGAAAGAGGGACAAAATCTTTGGAATATGCTCAGTTGGCCAAGAGTGGTGTTGTCCATCCAAATAGCTTGCACACAAACACAAAGCAAAAAACTGTGCTATACCTACGCTTGGTTGCATCTCACTAAAACAAGGCCATTCCCCCCCAAAAAATGTGTATTGAATATAGTCTATGGCAGTGTAATGAAATGCCAAGTCAAGTCAGCCTTTTGGCAATGCTGCGGGTACGTTCAAATGTACTTTTAGTGTGATTGTTTTGAACACCATTTAATTTTACAAGTAAAGTTACATGTACTGTATGAGTAGTAATTGATCGTTAAACATTATGGTACTTGCGGCTAATTCATTAAAATGAAATAAATAGTCGATAAAATAAAGAAATAATTGTGATCAAACTTTATTACCCCATCCATGATCATGATTTGTGAGTCCCATCGGATTGATTCCATTGGCAGTGGAGGTAAAGACGACATCTTCCATCATTTCACGCTCCTTCACAATGTCATCAAGCTACGCCTTTGTTATTGTTTTGAATATGTGGTGAAAATTACATACTGTACATTTAATATTTTGTTTCTAAAGTGCATTAATGTCCAATAGTTTTATGACAATTAAGTGTTTTAACACACATAGGGCCAGATTTACCAATACGTTAAAAAAACTACTGTCAGGATTAACTAAAGATGCGCAGCAATAAATAAAAGATGAAAAATGTATGGGAGGAGACTATGTAAATGAATCACACAAGGTGATTTACAAAGGTTTGCACTCGTAAATTTACTGGTGTTTGCTCCATTATTTACCACTTTAATACAAATGTCTTAAACCAGACGCTAATGGGTAGATTGCATTGGTCATTATTGAAATTATTCAGATCTGTGGTCATTAATTTGCATCATCAGTAGATTGCGCAGAGAACTGCCCACTCCCATCTGCGCTTTTATGGAATTGTGCTCTCACACTAATTTGCCCAGTTTAGTAAATCTGGCCCATATCATCATACTTAATTCTCAGCTGGATTTTTACATTGGGCATAAAATGGCCCAGCACAGTACCAAAATAGTTTATGGTACTTTATTATTCATGTGTGTGTAGGATGATGGTGTTCGGGGTTCTGACTCTGATACTGAGTTGGGCGTCGCTCGGAGCAGATGTGGCCACTGCAGTGGTGAGTATCAGCAAACACATTATCAGTAGTATTTCCATCCAGAAACAATGCATGTCATTATAATGTGTATGTGAATTTATTTGTTTTTGATATGCACTTGAAGCGGGCACTTGCCTCCATCCCTATCAAAAGTTTGTTTATGTGGCAAAGCATGACAAATACTAGTCAACTGCTGTCTGCTTGCCTGAAGGAGGTGATAAACGTCCAGTTTATTACATTTGATGTGGGTGTGTGTGCTATCAAAATCACTGTGGTTTATGTGTTTATTGGGAAAAGAGTAAAATCTGGCAGATTTTATTAAACCACATCAATGAAGGAGGGGGAAATAAAAGAAAATGCAAGGAATGTAAAACCACTATTGGATTTATCTCTTTACGATTCACACGTCGTCTGATCTTTTCCAGTTTAGTAAAACCAAACCTTATAACCTTTTCATATAGTACACTAATAGTTGGGTCTCAGTAAACCAGTTTGGATATGAAAAGAAATACATTTATTTATACAATTTGCCAAACTGTGAAAGCTGAGCTCCTCAAAAGCATTGTCCAAATCTCTTGCAATGCTTAATATGACAGAATGCATTAACCTTCAGCTAAAAAGTCCCAGTGACTTTTTTGATTCAGATATTACTTCCAAAACAACATTTTGTTGACAGCCTATATGAGTTTAGTTTATTGCAAATCAAATTAATTGCATAAAATCTGGCTGTGTGGATGAGCTGTTCATAGCTTCGTTTTTTACCTTTAGGCTCAGAACTCTGCCAAAGTTCCAAACACACTACAGGGAAGGTCTTGTAGCCCAATAAAAGCAAAGTTTTATTTTATATCCCCTCTGTTTTCCCTTTCAAACTAATTCTCACACTCACTCACCCACTTATTCTCCTAGTCTAACTCTAATTGGCAGGTTATGAATGCATTCAAACAGCTACCCACAAACCAATTATATCCATCAAGAAAGCAAACAGTATGGAAGAATCAATAGAGTCTGTCAGCAGAGTGTGTGTGCGTGTGCGTGCGCGTGTGTGGAAAGAGATTTTTCTGTGTAAGAAAATACTGTTCATGTGTTATTCTTACCAATCTAGTGGTCCGATCAAACAGACGAACTGGAGCTCAAAATGATTTAGAATTAATGCTGGTTCTGATAGAAAGGTGTCAGAATACACAGTGCATCACAGTTTGTTGCATATTGGGCTGCATAACCACGGACCAGTCAGGGTGCCCATGCTGACCCCTGGGTCCTGACCACTGCTGAAAGCACCAACAGTGGGCACGAGAGTGTCAGAACTGGGCCACGGAGCAATGGAAGAAGGTGGCCTGGTCTGACGAATCAAGCTATCTTTTATATCACGTGGACGTCTGGGTGTGTGTGCATCGCTTACCTGGGGAACACATAGCACCAGGATGCACTATGGGAAGCCGGCGGAGGCAGTGTGATAGGGCTGGGCGGTTTATCGAATATTAGCGATAATATCGTAATAATCTTGACGATGATGTAAAATTTGAAAATATCGCGAATATCGAATATTTCAGATTCAACATGCATACTTTCCCAAAAAACATTACCAGATAACGCAGAGGTCTGCTTCCACCATTCACTAAACATTGGAAGCGGAAGAGTTAAATATAACTTACACGCGCAGCGTATGACAAAGAAAGCACCAGAAACATGCCCGGCTGCGCGCATGAGAGGAATAATAGCGCGCCGCGGGACGTGCTCGCGCTGCCGGACTCTGACCCGAAGCGCGCGCACACGCCTTACAGACAACATCCGATAGGGATTCCGCGCTTTCATTATTGGGTTTTAATGGTCAAACCAATGTAAAAAATGCACGTCCTGGCGAGTATTCAGATAAACTCCGTAGTGCATGTATTTAGTGAACGTACACAGAGTTGTGTGAGAAATCGTGTTACGATGAATTTGGTCCGTGGAGCTCTTATAGGCCCGGACCTCATATTCTGTGTGATTTAATGTTAACACAACAACGAAAAATAGAAAACCACGCCATGCTTGTCTAAACAACTTTAATATATTTATTAAGAATCAGTGTAGCCTATAGTTAATTTAGAGTAAAGACTGAGCAGTTTTTTTTATATATATATTTTATTTTTTATTTCTTATTTCTTCACTTGCTACTGTTAAATAGACCCACTGTACATATTGTTTGTAATTTGCATGTTTTGCTTATGTTTAAAAAAACAAGCATTGCTTGTTTCAAATTAAAAATCTATATTGTAATTATAAAAGTACATTTTAAAAAATATGAAATTACTCATATCATGATTTAAGATTTTGGTCACCCCAAACTGTTCAGTAAACGTAAACATTTTGTATTTCAATTTGGGTCTATCTAAATAGTTTTTGTTGTATTTAATGGGGCAAAAGAAAATATTTTTTTAATTTAAAAGCAATTGCAAACATATTGAGATATATATCGAATATCGTAAAAATTTGGACAATATCGAGATATATAATTCTTTTGGATATCGCTCAACCCTACAGTGTGATGCTTTGGGCAATGTTCTGCTGGGAAACCTTGGGTCCTGCCATCCATGTGGATGTTACTTTGACAGGTACAACCTACCTAAGCATTGTTGCAGGCCATGTACACCCTTTCATGGAAACGGTATTCCCTGGTGGCTGTGGCCTCTTTCAGCAGGATAATGCACCCTGCCACAAATTTTATGGCGTGTGAGTTTGCATACTGAATTGAATATTATGAGAAAGAGAGACCGGAAAGGAATAGAACCTATGTTGTGCCGTTTTCACTGGCTGTGTTCAAAAACAATGGTAAACGGATTGCATTTATATAGCGCTTTCAACAGACCCATGGCCATCTAAAGCACTTTACATCTTGCCTCACATTCACCCATTCACGCTCTCATTCATACACCAAGGGCGGTGTCAGCCATGCAAGGCGCCATCCAGCTCGTCGGGAGCATCTGGGGTTAGGTGTCTTGCTCATGGACACCTCGACACTTGGTCAGGTGGAACCGGGATATAACCAACAACCTTCCGGTTTGTAGACAACCTACATGAACCACTGAGCCACTACCGCCCCACATATTACTATTTGACTCATATTACCGAATTATTAGCTATTTAATAAAATATATGTTACAAAAATATTTATTTCATTGATAAAGTTATTTGTAAACACTGAAATACACACTCATTGACACACCACATATACTGATTTATGTTTCTCTGTATGTGACTAATTTAGTTTATACTTCCAGGTAGCAAATATTTCCCCTATCAGCTCATTAAGAGAGAAATGTGGATGTACCACCTCTTCAGCATCAGTGGACACACTCAGTTCTCTGTAATGAACTCATCTTTCCTACAGGCGTTAGACACAGACGCATAGGGCTTTGATCCTGTCTTCACGACTAATGAATTAATGCATAACAAGGTATTGAGCCTCAGGAGTTCAACAGGATGTGGACTTGACTTTAAACTTCCCTGCTCTTAGACAGGATGAGGGGAATGTTTTAAAGTTAATAGACGTGTATCACTGAATGAAGAAAAAAACTCCCCTAAGGAGTCGCCATGTGATAAAGGCCTAGATTTCTTTGCACCTGAGGAATTTCAAATTTAGAAGGCAGTGGCATCATAGTAGCATCATTAATGTGGACTTTTGAAATGAGGAGGCAAACTCTGAGTTGGATGTCACACTGTTTTTTTAGTCTTTTCTTCAAATTTATTGTTGACTGATATATATGTTCCTTTCACCGCCTGAGGATGTTTATGTGCAGAAAGAGAGTGTGCGCTGTTTTTCCTTTGACACACTGCTATAATGTCTATCTGCACTGCAACACACTTCCTGTTGCCTATACAGTATGTGTGAAGTCTGTGATATGACTCGTTGTACATTCCTTCCTTTCTGAGAGATAGCTGTTTATTTGGACCGCTGAGTTTATTTTACAAGTAACATATGAGTGTGTGTTTGCACCCCATACTTCCTGTCTGTCAATTTATGTACCTTCACCTAATGCACCAAACATCCTGCAGTAAAGTGTGTGTGTGTGTGTGTGTGTCCTTGTTTATATTACATTGTGGGGTTACATTATTTACTATCCAAATGTCCCCATAAGGATAGTAAAACCTGAGATCACATACACCAGTGGTCCCCACTTTTCAAAAGGCTTAGAAATCACACAGGAGGAGTTTTTTGAGAAAGTAAAAATGCAGAATGTCTCCTGTGATGGGTAGGTTTAGGGGCAGGGGCAGTGTAGGGGGATAGAATGTACAGTTTGTACAGTATAAAAACCATTACGTCTATGGAGAGTCCCCACAAAGATATTGAACCAGACGTGTGTGTGCGCGTGCGTGTGTGCGTGCGTGCATGCGTGCATTAATGTGCAAAAGTTTGGGATCAGTTAGATTTTAATACTTATATTTAACATTGATGCATTAAATTGATCAAAAGTGACAATAAAAACTTTTACATTGTAAATTTTAAATATATGCAGTTCTTTTAAACTTTCTACAAAAATATCAAGCACCACAATTGTTTTGAACTGTAATAATAATAAAAATATTAAGCAGCAAATCAACAAATTAGAATGCTTTCTGAAGGATCATGTGACATTGAAGACTGGAGTAATGATGCTGAAAATTCAGCTTTGCCAATAAATTACATTTTTGTAATATATTAAAACAGACAAGAAATTGGAAATTGTAATGATATTTTACAATAGTAATGGTTTTGCTATATTTATTGTAACTTCTGAAAAAAAAATACATTTTGTATATATCTCTTAATTCATTGCAGCTTTTTTTCTATTATGTGTGTTTTGCGGCCTAGGGCACAAGTGATTTCTGTGTCGCACCAGACAAATTTCTGATGAACCAAACAAAAGATGTTATCAGCTCAGGTGAGTTCTCTTATTCTGAATGTCTTTTTGTATGGAGAAAAAAACAGACATGAACATATACACACTCACAGCCATAACCGGCTCATTTAATCTCATTTTATGAATGGGGATTATTGTTCTTCAGTGAACAAATTTGCATGAAATGGCATTTTTACACTATCAAGTGCCTGAATAGTTTAAAGGGTTAATCTGAGAGACCTTTAATCCTGCTCCATAATCACTGTGACTGAATACATCTGTAAAATGGCCATTCCTGTGATTTATGTAACTTTAATCCCGTTCTCAGCTATAATATGTTTCTGCACTACTAGACAGACAGAAGCTCCCTCAGGTGCTCGAGGACAGAGCATCCCAGAGGAAAAATGAATTTCTCAGAGGCTGTTTTTTTTCGTAGCTCACAATTTCAGCTCAAAATGAATATAACACCACGGCCTGAATGGTTAAAAATGGCTTGTAGACATCTGTCTAGTGTAGTGATGTCATGCATCAGAAGGTGCATTTAATCTTAATGAAAACCAGAAGAAAAAAAATACGATTTTGGTCTGTATGTCATGCTGTTCATAATGCACTCACTTTTTTTTTATTTCTTAGATATTGTGCATTATTACCTGTACTGCAGCCAGACTCTCCCCAACCCGTTTCAGCAGGTACTATGGTTAATTGCTCTTTATATGTTACTTTATACTGTATGTTCTTTAATTCTATTTTGCGAGTGAGTGAGGTGAGGTGAGGGAGGTGAGTGATTGAGTGAGGGAAGTGAGTGAGCGAGCGAGTGAGTGAGGTGAGTGAGCGAGTGAGCGAGGTGAGGGAGGTGAGTGAGTGAGGGAGGTGAGTGAGCGAGTGAGTGACCGAGCGAGTGAGGGAGGTGAGTGAGCGAGTGAGTGAGTGAGTGAGTGAGTGAGTACTTGCTTACACTATGCAATGCAATAGAAAGACATGCATTTGTTATCTTTTGTATTATTCTTTCTCATCATGTTCATTTCAGACTGCAACGTTACGAATCATAATTAATAAAAAAAAATTAAAAAGAAAAAACTTAAATGATGAGTGACCAATTTTGTAAAAAGGCCCACAAATACATAGCACATACAAGTGTTGTTTAAATTAATTTATTTTTTAATTGGATTAAACTATTTTTATCAATAACTCTCTATATTGAATGAGTTTTATCCACCAATGTGGATGGATTCTTAAACTCTGCCCATCACATGCATTGCCTTCTCTGCAAAGGATAGTTGTAATGCTGCCTTTTACATTTGCCCTCGTTTGCCACTGTTGCATTTTGGAATACATTGAAAGTGTGCCTATGATGCCTAAAATGCTCTACAGTATTTTGGCTTTTAAACGGCCAAAAGGAATCAGTTCTTGATTCCAAACTGCAACTGCCCTCTTCTCGTACTTTACCCTTTCCATTACTCTGTCTTTCTCCCTCACTTCTCCTGTCTCTCTGCATCTCAGGGTTTTTAGGTCAGGCAGTAAAAGGCCAGTGTCCTACATCTCCGCTTGCTGCAGTTCAGCTTGACTTGCTGGAACAGAGTAACTGTAGACATCGCTCTTAGATCAATAGAGTTGACAGAGAAAAGAAAAGCAAAGATGTTCATAACAAGAGCTCAGTTGCTTGACATTTATTTACACACAGATAGAAATGTCAGTCGGTCGAGCATCATCAGCACTTAATGTATGACATCGTTCTTGTAAAGAGATGAATATCTGGTCTTATTGATCATACTCCCTTCTCTTA
This sequence comes from Gobiocypris rarus, assembly GCA_023029165.1. Lineage (NCBI taxonomy): Eukaryota > Metazoa > Chordata > Actinopteri > Cypriniformes > Gobionidae > Gobiocypris > Gobiocypris rarus. Next base: position 28,864,557 of record CM040920.1, read on the forward strand.
GTGTTCTTGGTCTCATCTTTGTTCAATTCCTAATTGGTGTTTATTCAAACTCGAACAGTCTCGTTCTGTCACTCTTTTCTTTTTTGGTTGAATAGTTCTTCACTGTTTCATTATCTGTTTCTTGCCTCTCTTTTCACGTGTGGTCTGGAATAGAGATGTTTTCACAGTGAATTAATTCACTCACATCAAGACAAGAGGGTGAAAATTGTACGAACAAAGTGGATTAATCTAATCACTTTATAGATGTGTTTACCTGATGATCCACCTACTGGTGAATCTTGTGAACAAAAGTCTGGGTTATATTTCATCACAAAATCATTTTTCCATGCATTATTTTCAATATGGATTGAATTGGAGCTGACAATAGTGATACCAGCTCAGTTTGTCTGTGGATGGCGCAGTTTCTCTCTCTGCTGGTAAGGAGAGGAACTGCACATCAGAACCGAATCTGTGATGTGTGAACTGTTGATGTTGAGTTTGTTAACTTAGCCCATAAACAAAACGAACTGATCCTGAATTAGTTTGTTTTGCAGTCGCTGACTGTCTTCCAGAGATCGCTGACCACCATGCAGATCCAGATACAGGGTCTCCTGCAGTTTGCAGTGCCTCTGTTCCCCACAGCCGAGGTGAGTGTGCCTGAGGACAGTGGGCATACGAGAAAGTTTCACAAAAAAATATCTAGGTCACATTTCACACCCTAAATGACTATAATATCCATGACAGTTAAGCACGTGTATATTTTTTATTTTCTATTTCATACTGTATTACACAATTTTTATGTATTATAGTTAAAATGTGATATAAAAGTAAAGTGAAATTGTTTTATTTTATGTATACACACACACACACATGTTGTGTTTCCATGTTTTATGGGGACATTCCATAGGCGTAATGCATTTTATACTGTACAAATCATATTTTCTATCCCCCTACACTGCCCCTGCCCCTAAACCTACCCATCACAGGAGACATGCTGCATTTTTACATTTTCAAAAAACATCACTTAGTGTGATTTATAAGATGTTTTCCTCATGGGGACCAAAAAATGTCCCCACAAGGAGAAGGATTTTGGATATTGCCATCTTTGTGGGGACATTCTGTCCCCATATCGTAGGGATTACCAGTCCACACACACACACACACACACACACACACACACACGTATGTATGTAAATACATACAGCACATGCATGCATGCATACATGCAACATTACATACATACATGCATTACATTCATACATACATTTCAATATTCATTCACCTTCAATATTTTCTCATATTATCACAGTTTATTCGCTATTGTTTAGAAAACGGTATTAACATGTAATATATATCCAACATGATGCTGTTTCATTTCTTGGTGAATGAAAGAAGCTAAATAAAAGTATTTTACTTTTTGGCAAATTATTTTGAGTTTTTTTTTAAATAGAGGTTGTGTGTGCTTCTTTTCAGAGGGATTTATTGAGTATTCAGCATCTATTGAATAATTCAGAGGCCAGTTTACATCAGCTCACTGCTCTTCTAGACTGCCGAGGGCTCAATAAGGTAACGGGCACTCAAACACATCCCACCTGCTTCTGTCTAATATGATGCTGCGCGATTAATGAGCTTTCCACAATTAGTCAAATGTGTCTAATCTCTTGTGGCATGTGTGTGTATGCAGGACTACCTGGACGCGCTAATAGGTGTGTGTTATGATGGTGTGGAGGGGTTACTGTATCTCTGTCTGTTCTCTCTGCTGGCGGCATGTGCCTTCTCCGTCATGCTGTGTGCCATCCCGAGAGCGTGGCGACAGATTGCCAACAGGTACAGTACACACACAGAATGCATTATGATGTATTCACACACATTGGTTATAGTGCCTTGAACGCTAATCAAAAATCCATAAACTAGAAAATTAAGTTATTTGTGAGTCAGCTGAAAGTTACAGGCATGTCTGTTAGAGCTTTGCATGGAGAAATCCCTGTAACAGTCAAACAGAAAGCTGGAAAATTCTGTCAGTGGCGGGGTTGAGTTAAACATCTTCCCGGCCTCAAATGTTTTAACAATGCTTCTCTTTCTCTCCAGAGATCGAGATTACGATGACATCGATGACGGGGACCCATTTAACCCGCAGAGCCGACGAATAACGTCCCACCATCCGCACCAGGGCAACATGCACAGCTTCTGCAGCTACAGTAGCAGCATGGGCAGCCAGACCAGCCTGCACCCTCCGGCACAGGCCGTGTCCAACGCACCTCTTTCAGAATATATGTAAGAGTCCCCCTTTAAACATGATTTATTCTTTTTCATATTCTCTGATTTCCTGTTCTCAGATGGATGCATCTGAGTATTGTGTGACAGCTTAACTCAATAGTGTTTGGATTTAATAAAGGGAAGCTGTTGATTGATTTTCCTTTCTTAAAAGAATATTAGATGAAGTTCACTGTATTACTTCTAAAACACTTATTTCCTTTCTTCCTCCTCAGTCTGTCTTGAACTCTCCCCATCGCTTTCTTTTTTCATTCATCACTGTCTTGTTTTGTCAGGAACCAGTCTGCGCTGTTTGGTGGAAACCCACGCTATGAGAACGTGCCTCTGATCGGGAGGGGATCTCCTCCTCCTTCGGTGCGTTGGGCTCCAGAGGCCCAGTCCTTCTCATGATCACACACACACTCATGTTTACACAATGCCAATAATTTACACTAAAGGTTTAACCCTTTTTTTTTTCCAAAACAAGAACGCAATATTTTAAAGCCTACATGAAATCCAATTTGACACCACAGACTTCACACTAATGTTTTGGGTTGATTTGATTTTTTTAATTAATACTATTATTCAGTAGGTACACATTAAATGAATCAAAAGCGACAGTAAAGACATTTATAATGTTACAAAATAATTCACATAAATGCCTGCTACTTATCAAAGAATCCTAAAAAGGTATCAATGTTTCCATAAAAAATATATAGCAGCTCAGCTGTTTTCAATATTGATAATAATAATAATAAATGTTTTTAAAATACAAAATCAACATTTCTGTCAGAACCACTATCATAAAAGATGATTAACAGTTAGCTTATAGTTTGGATTGGCGGTATGGTTCTGTTCTGGGCAAGAACTCCCATGCAGCCTAGCATGGATAAGAGCAGGAAGAGCAGTGATAAACCCCCCTTAGGGTAAACAGAACAGAAGCAATCGTGTATTGCAGATAGCATTAATGTCAATATTAAAATGTACAACATAATTCAGAATACCAAATACTGACTGAGGAGAGGAGGAGCTGAGGATGGAGGCGGGTAATTAGCTCCAGAGAAACGCAATAGCAGCTGATAATACTGAAGGAGCTTATATATATATATATATATATATATATATATATATATATATATATATATATATATATATATATATATATATATATATATATATATGCTGTGATAGACGTCGTATTCCTATTGGTAGACGTGATCAGCTGATGCAAGCTTGATTAACATGACCTGCCAGAACTAACACTACGCTTCATATTAGAATGATTTATGACGGATCATGTGACCCTGAAAACTAGAGTATTGACCGTCACAGGAATAAATTAATGTGTGTGTTTTTATATATATATATATAAATACATTTTAATTACAATATTACTATTTTAACTGTATTTTGGATAAAATAAATGCAGCCTTAGTGAGCATAAGATATTTTCTTAGTAATTATTCCTGATGTTATTGTTCACAGTTAATCTGTGCTCATAACAAAAATTTGACCACAAACATGTATTTAGATTGTATCGTAATGTATTAAAGATGTATTGAGTAAATGGGCTAAAGGTTGATTTCATGTTGACTTTAAACTCTTACCATGATTATTTCTATTCTTAATCTTCTATTTGCTCTTTAGTGGCTTTGTACTGTCTTCTGCTAATAGCTTCTTTTACGTTTTTTCTTTGTTTGTTTGTATGTTTCTCTGTTTGTATGTTTCTGTTCTTATTTTTTCTTCCTTATGTTAAAACAAAAAAAAACAACCAAAAAAAAAACATTCTTTTTGGAGCTTTACTCTCAGCCATATATAAACCGCGTAAGTTGCTGTATGATTGCAGTATTACTATCCCAGTCCCTCTGTTCTCTGATCCTCCCCCCGATTTTTCTGTTATTTCATCCCTTGTTTTTATAATACATTTTGTTTGGGTGATTTTTCCTTTTTTCACTCCTGGCATGGATCCTCATAGACACACCCACACATGTTGTATGTTAGAGACAAATGTGTTATATAGAGCACGCCCCCTATTGGTAGGAGGTCAGAATGTATTTGCAAGAGCAATTTTTCTGTAATTCCATGTCTAATTGTAGTGTTGTCTGGTCACTAGCATGCCTTTTGTCGGCTAAAAACTTCATACAGGTTTAGAGTGACATGAGGGTGAGTAAATAATGACAGAATTATAGCCTTTCAGCTATTGACTAGTTATATAACCCACTTTGATATCATCAGTAATCTTTGGAAGCTTGTTTTCCTCCAGGGAATATACAATTAAAAAAGGTAATTGTGACTTTTTATGCTTTTTTTCTTACAATTGTGAGTTTATATCTTGCAATTATTACTTTCTCAGTATTGTGTCAGAGGTCTGTCAATAGGCTTTTGTGGCTCCTTGACCACATGAGCGTTTACAATATGAAAGCAGCCAGTTTTCATTTTTGACTACATCTGGAAGTGGTTGAAAGTGGACAAGCTCAAAACATTTTAGACCCCGTTTACACCTAGCGATCCGATCGACCAAATGTTAATACCAGGTGTAAACAATACCTGTTAATACCTGGCCATAAACTCACAACTGTGAGAGGAAAAAGTCAGAATGGCAAGTTTATATGACTAAGTTTATTATTATTATTATTTTTTTTTCAGAATTGAGAGATATAAATAAACAACAGTCGAATTGTAGGATATAAACTCACAATTGCAAGTTATGAAGTCTGAATTGCAATTCTGAGAACAAAAAAGGATGTTTTCTTGCAGTTGCAAGTTTATATCCTGTGATTCTGATTTTATAACTTGCAGTTGCAAGTTTATATTTCTCAGTTCTTAAAGAAAAAAAAAATCAAAATTTTGAGCAATATGAGCAATATCACATGAGTAGCAGTGCGATATGGCTGTGAAGTCCATTTCACTATCACTAAAGGACCGTTTCTCAATACCAAATATGACATTTATTGAACAACAATATTTAAATGAACAACAATAGCCATTATAAAAGACAATAGGAAATAAACACAAGCAAGCAAACAATTCAGTTTGCTTGCAAATTTTAAAGCAGGCACTATGTTTATATATGAGTCACATATTTGAGGTCTAAATAACGACATTCTCGCCTAAAAAACTCTTAAAGCTACATTTTGTGTCACAACAACAGTAGTAATGGTTCCAGTGTTGATACTGGGGGAATACTGCACGGCTCTCAGCCAATAAAATGCAAGAACCAGAAAGAACTGTTGTATAAATAGTCAAATTGCGGGATATAAACTTGCAATTGAGAGAGAAAAACTCTTAATTTTTTTCCCCTGAGAATTGAGAGAAATAAACACAATTGCGAGATAAGTCCAAATTTTGGACACGTAATTCTACAGTTTTATTGCAATTGCAAGTTTTTATCTTGCAATTCTGGCTTTGTAACTTTTTGCAAGTTTATATCTCACAGTTGTGACAAGTCGCAATTACCTTTTTAATTTATTCTGTGGCAGAAACAAGCTACCATAGTAAACACTTGTGTAGTCCACAACGAACACAAGAAGTGCAGTTCATTTTCATTTCACTCTTGAAAAATGATCCTTGTTTGCTTTAGTTAGCCATCCAGATAGTGTGAGTTTGTGACTCCTGTGTTGATGTTCTCCGCAGTACTCTCCAACCATGAGAGCCACCTACCTCTCCATGACCGAAGACCAGATCAGACACTTTGGGGAGGATTTCCGAGCGTAGAACTGATCCGTTTTCTTCTGCACACGTTTGGTCTGGTGTGATTCTTTACACGCTGGAAATATGGACACATGGAAAACACTCACACCAGCATGTGTGTGTGCGCATCTTTGTGTTACAGGACCACAGTCTGAGAGGAAAACCCCATATGTGTCCGTACGGGTGCTTGCATGTCTGTCTGGATGTGTGTGTTTGTCGATTATTCTGATGGTGCGATGCGTCTTTTCCCTCACTACTGACACATTTGTGAGGTTCTGAAATATCCTCTCTTTAATAATCGGTTTTATTTGTATGTTTACATCATATTTTTCATCAGATAGACTGTTGGGCTTCCCTATTGCCTTTCAAGTGCACAAACTGTTCAGTGTGGGTAACAAAAACTATTTTGGACCCACTTTATATTAAGTGTCTTTAACTACTATGTACTAACTTTTAAATGAATAATTTGATGCAATGCACTTATTGTATACATACATTTTTACATTGTGCTTATTTAAATACCTGCATGAAATCACATCTATTTTTAATATCTGTAATTACATCTATTACACTGTTGACCCTTCACTTAACTTACCTTTAAACCTAACTATACCACAAACATGTCTCTAAGTATCCCACCTCAATAGCAAAAGTATTTTGCAATACAACATAAGGACAATAAATACATGGTACCTGCAATCACTGTTTTTTTTTTACTATTATTTACCATTTAGGTTACACTTTATTTGGTAACATTTTATTTTAAAGTGTCATTGTTACATATTTTACATGTACTTACCAGAGAAATAACAGTAAATTAGGCATAATAACATGCAACTAACCTTAAACCAAACCATAATCCTACCATAACCCTATAGTAAGTACATGTAGTTACTTATATACTCAGTACTTTAATATATAATTACACTGTAACAATGACACCTTAAAATAAATTGTAACCCTTTATTTTAGGGCTTCCTTGTTACAGTGTAATTATATAATTAAGTACTGAGTAATATTAATTAACCACATGTACTTACTATATAATTAGGTTTAGTGTTAGTTGCTTGTAACTAAGCTTTTTTTTACTGTTAGTAACTACATGTAATATGTGTTACCAGGATACTGTAAAATGCACTTTATTGTACAGTGTCCTTGTCACACGTTACATGTAGTTACTGTAGTAATAAATAAAATGATGCAAAATTACATGCAGCTAACCCTAAGCCGACCCATATTCCTAACCCTATAGTAAGTACATGTAGTTAATTATTACGCAGTACTTAAATGTATAATTACACTAACATGGACACCTAAATTAAAGTGTTACCATTATTTAAATACTATTATACTGTTAATGTATATACTGGAATTTATATGCTATTATTTTGCCATTTTAGCTAACGATAACTAGACAGCTAAAAATAAATGTTTTACATAAGTACATTAGAAGTTTCAGACCCCTAATATTAAGTGGGACCTTTTTTTTTTGCATAGAAATGTAGCTTTATTTGTTTTCTGACCGGAGTACATAACCTTATAAAGGTTACCTATATGTTGTGTTAAAGGTTGTACATATAAGTGTGGACACTGGTTGAAGTATCAATATTCTGTCCATTGGACATTTAGTCCTACATAGTGTACAGCATTGCTAATATCAACATAGTAGGGTTGCTAGGTACTTTTCTAAGCGATCGTTGCTCATGAAAAGTTGTCTTATGTTTTTTAGCTACTGTGCAGTGTGAACTTCATGAACATGTCATCACTTTTTATGATGGCTAACTGTACAGATACTAATGCATTTTATCTTCTTATTTTGAAGTAAAATCCTCTGGTTTTTTTTAATGTCTTATGTGCCAAGAATGGAAGCATGTTTTGTGCCTCTAAAGCCTTTGTTTTCATTCCCTTTCAGTGCTTTATTCACTGAGCGGCCACTGTGCGAATATCTATGATTAGCAGGGATGGGACATAGAGGGGGAATAAAAGCTTTTCTGTTTGTTTTATGCATGCAGAGGCGTTTTTAAAGCACAACACGATCACTTTGGGTTTATATTGACCGAACATAGTCACTTTGTACCACAAATGATGTTTCTAACTGGGAGACTTTCACCCCATTTCCAGCAAGCACAAATGAGGGGTCATTTTACCTGAACCTTCTTTTCATACCAAGTGTAGAAAGCACACTGAGCCAATCTTCTCCATGCTGCAAATGCATATGCTTTGAATTAACATGTTGACCAGCTGTAAATAACTTGTGTGGTAACAGATGTTGTGTGATTTGTATTTGTTCCTTTGCTCCATTCTTGTGTGCCATTATATTTGATAAAATCAGCTACATGGACAGATGCTTGTGTCCTCTTTTGAGATTGATGGTGGCTTCCGTCTGGTTTATTGCATAGTGTTTTTAATAAAACATTTTTAAACTGATTTTAATACTTGGTTCATGAATGACGCTGTTGCAGGCACTGAGGTGGTGCTGGATTTCTGTCTAACTTAGAGGACAGACACATCATAAAACCATTTTGAATTGAATTGAGACTTTTTGAGGGAAAACTTTTGTTTTGTATGACAAATTCAGCTTTGAAAGTTTATTCAACTATTTAACATGAAAAAAGTTGAGATAACTCACAAATAAGTTGAGAGAACTCAAAAATGTTCTGCTGCTGGTTGCCTTAAACTTTTAAATTTTCTCAACTAAGACTCAGGAAAAAAAGTATTTTGAATTTATTTATTTATTTTTTGTAATTACATTGTTTAGAGCATAAGAAACTAATCAGATTTATTTTTTTATTTTTTTGAAAAATTATATTTGATCCATAAGTAAGGCTGTCCTCATAAGCAGACATCGGGACTCAGTTGTTTAAAAAAAAAAAAAAAGACATGTACAGGCAAAAACAATGGGGTCTTTTTTCATTCACCAATCAATTCTTAGGTTTCAGGGTTTTTTAAACCAAACTTTGTTTAAAGATGATGAATATGATGTATCAATTAACTGAATTAATTGATATACCATTTTGCTTCATGCAATAAGTGGGCAAACTGGCCATACATGGGTTATTCCATTCAGTGTACTGTATCTAATTTGCATATTAATGTGTTCTTGGAGCAACATGTAATGAAAAGTGTAATAATGGGAGTAATAGTTGGCAACATTTTCATAATATCTAATATTCTGTAGGAACATTTTTCTGATAAACATGCTTTAAGTCCAGTGGACATAACAGAAATTCATATTTTGATTAGAAACTAATCAAATTTATTTTTCTCTGTTTATATTTAATTTATTTAAGCCTTTTTATAACAAACAATCTGAAAATGAGTCAGATTTAAATGATTATTACAACATATATTTCCATAAGAGTGCTAAATGTGATCATGGAGTCATTTTTAAAGACCAAGGAGAAGTTGTTATCTTGGTGAAACCTCAAAACAAATCTGGTTTCTGAAAAGCCCTGAATGTGCTCCTTACAGGACATCCAAACTGTGACGTGTGGAGAAATTCACTAAAATATAATGTCCTCATAGGAGGACAGTGGCACCAGGAAAGATAAAGAACATTTACAAGCTACTTTCCAAATTCCATAAAACAGACTATTGTTTGGCTTTGCAAATGTAAACCTATAAACTATTATTAAACTACAAAAATGTAAATGATTGTGTAGCCTACAATACAAGTGTTAATAGTACATTTTATAAGTTAGGCTACATTACAACAACTTGCCCCAACATGACGTCTAACAGTAGCCTACTCTTGAATACAGTTCAACTTTTTGGTTAATATCTACTGTTTTATATAACTATAGGATATATTATATTTATTGAACCCTAATTATGTTACGTGGTATAATTACCGAAAAAAGAGTTTTAATTGTTTTTCTCATTGAACCGTATGAGTGTTGATACATGGCACCCTCTACTGGCTTTGTTGTCGAATTTCTGTAGTAGAGCAGAGAGACTGGGGTAAATAATCGATGCGAGTGAAACGTTATAAAATAGCGCACATACATGTACAATTTCTAAGTAGCATTCAGTGCTGTTATTACAGTAGCATTAATATTTGCATTATTGAAGAGAGTAAAAGTATGTCTGCAAACGTGACGTCACTTGGCCGCCGCTGCTAGGTTACGGTAAACTACTACAGACCAGTGCACCACTAAAACCATCAACACCCAGAAAGAGTCGCAAAATCAGGTGATATTAGATCAATGTTTTATTTAGAAAAAGTTAAACTTTATACGTGTGCTTGTCATGGATTGATACATGACTTTAATATGTAATGTATGTGTGTGTGTGCCGATGTTTGGTTGGACTCCCCACAGTAACAGTAACCCAGATGACAGGAACCTTCTCAGAAGTTTGGCTAACATTCTCTGGCAAGGTTCTCTCAAACTTATGAACAAAGGTTCTTCTAATAACGTTAATAGAACGTTCGTTCAAAATTATCAAATCATTAGCACAAACATTTTTATTCACGTCATTCATGGAACGTTTTTTCTGAAACATTTGAGAACGTTCGTCTAATGTTCTTTTTAACGTCACATACTACTTTTTAGATGGATCAGAGGGCATTCAAATGCAACGTCCCCATAATATTGTCCTGAAAAATGGTAAAAACATTGTAAAAATGAGAACATTCAGAAATAGCCCAGTGTTTTAACGTTACTACAACTTTTTTTTTTAGCTGGAAAAGAAAGGGAGGTGCTCACTCCAATTATTTTAAATGTTCAGTGTTTTTTTGTTTTGTTTTTTTGTCTAGTTTAGTAAGCAGACAGTCTTGTGAATAGAGTCTTTGGTAACCAGCTTGTTATTATCTAAAATACTTGACTGTAAAACATCTGCTAATGTTTTCATCATTACAACCTAATGTTTGTTTTCATAATTTGATTTTCTTGATTTTATCATCAGTTAGTTAGTGGGTGTGGATTGAAAAAAATTTCAATCCAGAAATCTTAAGTTTTTATGTATAATAACAATACAAAAATTAATTTGTCACCCCACTGGACCACTGAAAATTAACTTGTGAAAACAAAACATTATAATTTTTTAACTCACAACTTGTTAAAATGTATAAAAATGTGCAGTTGATCATGAAAATTGTTTAACTTTTCTTTCCTTTAGCTAAGATGGAGATTGTGTATGTGTACACAAAAAAACGCAGCGAGTTTGGCCGTCAGTGTAACTTTTCAGACCGTCCAGCTGAGCTGCATGTGGACATTCTGCCTGACCCTTCCCTCGCTGTGAACTTCACAGTGAGAGATCCCTGTAATGTGAGCGTGCAGTGCTCAGAGGACATGTCAGAGCATGAGGTGAGACCAGCATTTAACACAGCAACAGGTGAACATGAACACAAAAAGTTCATGGGCATGTTTTATGATATGTTAACCTTCATAAATGAAATATATCATGAAATGAATATATTAGAATTACAATGTTTTAATATAGAAATCATGAAATTTGAAAACATGAAATTCTTGTCCTGTTCAGGTGAACACAGAACGCTTTGAATCAGAGTCACGAGGAATAAACCATGTGGAAGGAGGGTGGCCGAAAGATCTCAATCCAGATGACATGGAGGCAACAATCCGCTACAGGAAGAAAGTGGAGAAGGATGAACACTATCAGAACACAATTTTGCAGATTGCTGGTGTGAGTGCCTTAAAATAGCCATTTGAGATGAGAAATTATGTGCTGATCTTATATTTAAACCTGTATTGTGAGCTTCCCCTCAGAAGAAGAAATTGTTTTGTTTTCTTTATTGAGAAATGATCTTTACTTTTGCCCATTGCAGCTCATGGAACACTGTAGCAAGCAAAACAATGCCACTGACATCTACCAGGATTTTTTTGAGGATGAGGGTGAGGAAGAGGTGGAGGAATCCGAGGAAGAGCCATCAGCGAAGACGATCAATGTCTTCAGGTGAGCACACTCACCTCTAGTGATAAAGCAATATCAGCCAGGTCACTTGTTTTGTGATTTCACTTTTCAACAGATTTTTAGGACATTTTGGGTAAATATTGTGCTCATTTAAACATTTATACACCGATGAATATATGATATAACATTGTCATTGACCGGTGAAGTGAATAGCACTGATTATCTCTTCATCACGTCACCTGTTAGTGGGTGGGATATATTAGGCAGCAAGTAAACATTTTGTCCTCAAAGTTGATGTGTTAGAAGCAGGAAAAATGGGCAAGTGTGAGGATTTGAGCAAGTATGATAAGGACCGAATTGTGATGGCTAGACGACTGGGTCAGAGCATCTCCAAAACTGCAGCTCTTGTAGGGTGTTCCTGGTCTGCAGTGGTCAGTATCTATCAAAAGTGGTCCAAGGAAGGAACAGTGGTGAACCGACGACAGGGTCATGGGCGGCCAAGGCTCATTGAAGCACGTGGGGAGTGAAGGCTGACCCGTGTGGTCCGATCAAACAGACGAGCTACTGTAGCTCAGATTGCTGAAGCTAATGCTGCTTCTGATAGAAAGGTGTGAAGCTGTAAGAAATGTTTCTTAAGCACCAAATCATGATTTCTGAAGGATCACGTGAGTAATGATGAAAATTGTAGCTTTGCCATCCATAAATACATTTAACTTGACTTAACTTTGCCTCCTGATTTTAAAACTGTATTGCCAATCTAGTATGTCATTACTATTGAGTCATATAGTACTTAATAATGTAGGTATCTGTGTTTATTTCTAGAGACCCAAATGAAGTGAAGCGCACAGCCACAAGTTTATCCTGGCACCCCGATGGCAACCATAAACTTGCTGTCGCCTACTCTTCCCTGGAGTTTCAGAAAGCACCCAATGACATGAGCTTCGACTCCTACATATGGGACATTGGTATACTGTTAAAAAACTGCAGTTTTCTGTGACATTAATGAGTCGGCACACTTAGAAAGAACAAAAATATTTAACAAAGATAATTTTCAACTTCAGAAAATCACAATAAACCGGAGATGACGCTGAAACCTGTACATCCACTTGTTTGTCTGGAGTACAACCCAAAAGATTCGCACATTCTCGTTGGAGGAAGCTACAATGGACAAATTGGTAGGTTTCATCGCTTTGAATGCACAATTAATCATGTTCTATTCCAGCTACCATCCAAACTCTTTCAGTGGCGTAATTAGACTGGCCTCAGTCGCTCTGGGCATTTTTAGTTCTCACTAAATTATGGTTAATGGATAAAAAGTACCTTTGACCTTGTCTGAATAGTATTTAATAGACGTGTCTCTTTTGTAAAGTCTAATAGCTGACCTAATTGTCTTTGGCATTGAATGCATAGTTAAAATGAGTATGCACTTTTGAATGGCATAGATATCATTGTGTAATTTTAAACGAATGTCCTTGTGTGTTTTTGTAAAATTATGCATGACCATCTTGTTGTTTACCCTGTTACCAGCGTACTGGGACACACGTAAAGGCAGCCAACCAGTAGAGATGTCCACCATTGAGCACAGCCATAGAGATCCTGTCTACAAAGTCATCTGGCTGCAGTCGAAGACAGGCATGGACATCTTCTCAGCTTCCACAGATGGTCAGGTCTGTGTGCAATGACACATAAGTCCAAAAATAAAGAAATAAACCACACAATATTTAATTGAGACTCGCATTGCAGTCCTTAGAGATATAAGATACTCATGCATCTGTAACCAGGTGCTGTGGTGGGACATACGTAAGATGAGTGAGCCCACTGAGAGACTCGTGCTGGACCCCACTAAGAAGGGGAACCTTGATAATGCCCTTGGTGCAATCTCACTGGAGTTTGAGACCACTATGGTGAGACCATTCTTATTTTTTTGTCCCACTGCAAGGAGAAACCCTGTGGAAACATGTTGAGAACTTAAACATCCTTTGTTTTTGATTACACAAGCCTACTAAGTTCCTGGTGGGCACAGAGCAGGGTCTTGTGGTTTCGTGCAATCGCAAAGCAAAAACCCCAGCTGAGAAGATTGTATGTACATACGGCGGACACCATGGTCCCATTTACTCCCTGCAGAGGAACCCATTTTTTCCTAAGAACTTCCTGACCGTGGCTGACTGGACCGCGCGCATCTGGTCAGAGGACATCAAGGAGTCCTCCATTATGTGGACCAAGTAACTTATGTTTTTATTGTTCAAATACAACATTACAAAAGTAATTCTCTATTACATTTTTGGGAAAGAATCAGTTTTATGTACACTGCCATTCAAAAGTTTGGGGTCAGTTAGACAGGTGCTAGTGTTTCTAATCTATTATTTCTCCAGGTATCACATGGCCCATCTGTTAGATGGCTGTTGGAGTCCAGTCAGACCCTCAGTCTTTTTTACAGTAAAGATGGACGGCACCGTGGACGTGTGGGACATCTTGTTTAAACAGAACGACCCAACTCTCAGCCTCAAAGTTGGTGCTAATGGTCTCCTCTTTGTACAACATCTCACAGTCCAACATTTCAGCGTTATCTGTTTTAAGAAATATTCACAACGTGTGTGTTTTTTTCTCTCTCTCACAGGTCTGTGATGAAGCCCTGTACAGCATCCGGGTGCAAGAAAACGGCCGTTTCCTGGGCTGCGGCTCTCAGCTGGGAACCACCACACTGCTGGAGATTTCATCAGGCCTGTGCACACTGCAGAAGAACGAGAAAGCCCTGTTGTCAGAGGTGAGACACGAACACACCTGAACATGTGGGGACGGTGAGATTTGTTAATGTTTTTTGAAAGAAGTCTCTTATGCTTACTAAGGCTGCATTCATTTGATCAAAAATACTGTAAAGTAAAATTGTAAAAGTCTTTTGAATTTTCAGTCTTCAGTGTCACATGATCCTTCAGGAATCGTTCTAATATGAAGAAAGATTTCTTATTATGATCAAAACCTGCTGTGCTGCTTGATAAACCCATGATGCATTAAATTAGATTATTTGATGAAGAGAGTTCAAAAAGAACATTTATTTGAAATAGAAGTCTTGGTAACCCTTTACAATAAGGTCTCATTTGTTAACATTAGTTAATGCATTAACCAACAGGAATTAACAATGAGCAATATATACGTACAGCATTTATTAACCTTTATTAATGTTATTTTTTAAAAATATTCATGTTCATATTAGTTCACAGTGCATTAACTAATGTTAACGATACTTTTAATCCTAAAAACATATTAGAAAATGTTGATATTAAAGGGCTAGTTCTCCCAAAAAATTAAACAACCCCATGATTTACTCCCCCTCAAGTCATCCTAGGTGTACATGACATTCTTCTTTCAGACAAACACAATAAGAGTTAAAGGAACGCCAGTCTCTCGTGAACATGTGTAAGACAGTTTGCACAAGTTAGAGATTACAGTTTGTAAGTTTTAAATATGGATAATTTTTTTTCACTTCACTTCAGAATGCCTTTATTAACCCCCGGAGCCGCGTGGAGCACTTTTATGGACTTCTAACCCTAACAGCCATAAAACTGCCATTATAAAGCTTGGAAGAGCCGGGGCTTTAATATAACTCTGATTTTATTCGTCCGAAAGAAGAAGGTCATATACACCTAGGATGACTTGAGGGGGAGTAAATTATGGAGTAATTTTCATTTTTTGGTGAACTGTCCCTTTAATTCATATTAATAAATGCTGAGGAATAATTGTTAAAAAGTTTGTGTTACCTAATGTAGTTAACTAATGTTAACAAATTAAACCTGAAATGTTTTGTAACATTATAAATGCATTTGCTGCCATTTTAATCAATGTAATACCTCCTTGTTGAATTCAAATTTTGTATAAACTACAGTTATGTTAATATTCATCATAAATATCACTGATAAATACCAATAGCAGTATATGCACACACACACATGTCATTTGGTTTATGTATTTTTTGTTCAGAAGTCCAGAAAACAAACTATAACTATAATTATTAACAACTATAAAACCTACATTTAATTGCAAAATGAAGTTCCATGCACTGCAAAAAAATATGTTCTTCCTTTGGATTTTTGTTTTCTTGTACAAATTCAAAACATCCATAAATCAAGATACATTTACTTGACGTGCATAATGAAGATATGGGTGTGGTCCTGGTCTAGACAAATCTCCTGAACTCCAAACTGAATGTCAGAATGGGAGAGAAAGCTGATTTAAGCAATTTTGAGCGTGGCATGGTTGTTGGTGCAAGACGGGCCGGTCTGAGTATTTCACAATCTGCTCAGTTACTGGGATTTTCACGCACAACCATTTCTAGGGTTTACAAAGAATGGTGTGAAAAGGGAAAAACATCCAGTATGCAGCAGTCCTGTGGGCGAAAATGCCTTGTTGATGCTAGAGGTCAGAGGAGAATGGGCCGACTGATTCAAGCTGATAGAAGAGCATCTTTGACTGAGATAACCACTCGTTACAACCGAGGTATGCAGCAAAGCATTTGTGAAGCCACAACACGCACAACCTTGAGGCGGATGGGCTACAACAGCAGAAACCCCACTGGGTACCACTAATCTCCACTACAAATAGGTAAAAGAGGCTACAATTTGCACAAGCTCACCAAAATTGGACGGTTGAAGACTGGAAAAATGTTGCCTGGTCTGATGAGTCTCGATTTCTGTTGAGACATTCAGACGGTAGAGTCAGAATTTGGCGTAAACAGAATGAGAACATGGATCCATCATGCCTTGTTACCACTGTGCAGGCTGGTGGTGGTGGTGTAATGGTGTGGGGGATGTTTTCTTGGCACACTTTAGGCCCCTTAGTGCCAATTGGGCATGGTTTAAATGCCATGGCCTACCTGAGCATTGTTTCTGACCATGTCCATCCCTTTATGACCACCATGTACCCATCCTCTGATGGCTACTTCCAGCAGGATAATGCACCATGTCACAAAGCTTGAATCATTTCAAATTGGTTTCTTGAACATGACAATGAGTTCACTGTACTAAAATGGCCCCCACAGTCACCAGATCTCAACCCAATAGAGCATCTTTGGGATGTGCAACAGGAGCTTCGTGCCCTGGATGTGCATCCCAACTGCAAGGTGCTATCCTATCAATATGGGCCAACATTTCTAAAGAATGCTTTCAGCACCTTGTTGAATCAATGGCACGTAGAATTAATGCAGTTCTGAAGGCGAAAGGGGTCAAACACAGTATTAGTATGGTGTTCCTAATAATCCTTTAGGTGAGTGTATATATATATATATATATATATATATATATATATATATATATATATATATATATATATATATAGTCTTGTTTTCTGAGAAATTGAACAAAATAAAATAAGTTTATGCTTCAAACCAGAACAAATATCTGTCATTAGGAATGAAAATGACTTAGTTTTGAATCAAGTTGATTTGTATGAACTCATTGGCAGATATTTGTTCTTGTTTTAATCATAAAATCACTTTCACAAGATCACAAGATTTCTTATGTCAAAAGTTAAGCAATTTTTTTGTAAAATGTATTTAAAAAGTAATGGAGATCTGGTTTTAATCATAAAATCACTTTCACAAGATCACAAGATTTCTTATGTCAAAAGTTAAGCAATTTTTTTGTAAAATGTATTTAAAAAGTAATGGAGATCTGTTGGATCATGTTAAGTTTTCTTCAATTATTTCATGCTCTATTTCATTAAAATGCTCTTAAATTTACCTTCATAAAACCTACAGAAACCCTGATATATATATATATATATATATATATATATATATATATATATATATATATATATATATATATATATATATATATACATATCCATTCTAGCCAATGTAACCTTTTGTTAAAGTAATTTAAGAGACACAATAAAAAAGTTTATTTAAATGAATATTAATATTTTGAAGAAAATGAAAAGGTTTAAAACTGTTCAAATCTATAATAAAAAAGTAGAATGATTGCTCTAGATTGCTTTTTTATAGATGTTTGAACGTGAGACCAAACGAGAGAAGATTCTGGAAGCTCGGCACAGAGAGATGCGTCTGAAGGAACGCAGCCGCTCCGAGCAGAGCCGAGAGGATGAGTCGAAAGACGCAGACGGGGAGGAGAGCACAGAGGAGCTGGTGGCCCGTGTAGAGCGGGAGTTCTTAGACATGTTGGAAGCCGAGAGGAAGAAAGAGAGCAATGAGGAGAAAGAAAGAGATAAGGTTAAGGATGTTCTGCTTCTAACATGTTTATGTTTTTGAGTGTTTGACGTCTGAAACCTTTAATCAAGGTTTTTAACCACACATCTGTGTGTTTTGATGGGTGTTGTCATACGTGTGTGTTTCAGAACGGCCTGTCAAATGAAATTGCCCCCCTTTGTGGAGCTTAAACAAATTGTACCCCATGATTGGACTGTTGCTCCAATAAGATAAGGGTCCTGAGCGCTATATATAACCCTGATAGCTGGGGTGAAAACACTCTATTGTGAAAGACAAAGAAAGAAAAATCAATAAAGTCTACTTTGTCTGTACCCAGAATGCTTTATGCTCCTCTGTGATTGGTGTGGAGAAGTGTATTGCATCAGAAGTGTATTGCTATAGGCCCAGCTACTCAAAGGATCATTTGATTAATGGTTCTGGCCTTTTCAAGCACCCGAGTTATTTGACAATAAAGAGGGGGTTTATAATTAGAATTGTCTCTTGCAATTTCTATGGGAAATTAATTTGGCAAGTTTGGCCGGTCTCAGTTTCTGATTTTCTAAGATTATTTGTTTCTTATTGCCTGCAGGAGAAAGGCGTGTGTGAAGAGAAAGATTTCCAGGAGGAGCATGGGAGCATTTATTTATCATGAATTGATTAAGAAAATTCATTTTGAGAAATTGAGTGTATTTTTCACAATAAGACCACTCTTGTTAAAAGTGCTATACAAATACACATGACTAAAGTACATTTTGGTTTCATATGAACTATAAGGAATAAATACAACTGAATGTCCTTATGTTATATCATAAAGTGTCTAATTAAATACATTATGTTGGAGAATTAATTTTGATTTAAATATGCATGATTATTTGAATTAGTCCAACACTTGTCATTGTTGTTTCTGATGTTCTACTTATGTTTTATATCCTCAAAACAGCACCAGATTATGTTGTCTGAATTTTTTAATGTAATAAAATACATACAAATTTCCATCATTTGTGTCACTATATCCTCAACAAACATGTCTTAAGATCTTAAAATACTGGTACCGTGTGAATGAGTCAATAATGTGACATACTGTATATACTGTGTGTATGACGTGTGTATATATATATATACAGTCTTGCTCAAAAGTTTACACACCCCTTGCAGAATCTGGGAAAATATAGATAATTTTAACAAAATAAGAGATCATATAAAATGCATGTTTTTATTTATTTATTTAGTACTCTCCTGAATAAGATATTTTACATAAAATATGTTCACATGTTAAAAGTATAACGTAAAAACGTTATACCTTAAAATCAAACCTTAAAATATATATTTTAAAAAAGATTTTTAAAGATAGTTTATATTAATATATAATATTATTAATAATAATAATAGTCATAGTAGTACATAGTAGCATGCATATTGCAAAGTATATATATAGTTAAAACATTCATATTTCTTTAATATTTCTTTATATATATTTATTTTATTATTATTATTATTATATTAATTTGGGTTGACATAAAACAGTACAAGGCCTGACCAGCAGGTTTCGCTGCTGCCTCAGAGTCTGAGAATGTCTGCCCACCTGAGTGAAGCGTCAGCCGCGGTGAATGACGAGTCTCTCGGTGCGCACTGCACTACTGCTCATCTCTAGGGACATCACAAACACAACACACTCACGGCTTCACTGTGGGAGGAGAGACACACATCCTGCTCAGACATGGACCTGACGGGCTCCAGAGCCCGTGTTTGATCACACTTGAGTGTGTTTTATATCAGAGAGAGAGAAGCGCAGGTGAATTGATATATGAACCATGACCTCGCGGCGTCTGTTGCGCTCTCTTCACGTGACGCGCATGTTTTAGTTTACGAATAATCGCTCAAACGTCCAGCAAAACATTACGATGAAGGACACTGCAGAATCAAAGGATCAGCAGCTGACAGTGAGTCCACTGACTTATTATGTACCTGCACTTGCGGCTGTTTGTAAACTGTTCAGCCAAAAATGTGTATGTATTCAATTCATGTTGAGTCTGTTTTTAGCTGAATAGTTTGTGTGCGTATCATTAAATATGTGCTTAACTGTTGTTTTATACTTTTTTCAACAAATAATACAAATAATTTGTGTCTATTTAAAAAAAAAAGTAGGCCATACATGATCTACTACATGCATGTAAATTATAGATTATATTTTATCTGCGTATCATGCTTGTTACAGTTTTTAGACTGTGTGTAGCAAGTTGTAGTATTCAGGAGGTTTTTAACATATTTAGGTAGTTGACATGAAATAGTTTTGTTGACATTCCATCTCAACTCCATTTGAAGCATAGCTTTTATGACCTTATTTTGAGAGACTAAATAAAGTGTTTTTATTCTTTAATATTAATTACACCACAGGACCATTAGCAATGGTCTTATGAGGCAAAAATGTGATTTTAAAATTGGGTTTCACTTTATTTTGATGGTCCCTTTAACATATTCTGTTTAGTATAAGTAGCATTACACCTACATGTCCACTAAATATCATTTGAGTGTTAGTAGAGTTTCAGTAGACTGGGGTTAGGGTTATAATAAGTTGACATGTAGTTGCAAAGTTACTAATAATCAGTAGAATGTCTGTTGAAAGACCATTGGAATAAAATGTTAGCAGATATTAAGCAGATAGTCTACTAATACTCTAATGAGAGTTAGTTGACATGTAGGTGCATCCTTACTTATAGTCAACAGAATGTTCAAAAGGGACCATCAAAATAAAGTGTTACCGAAAATTGTGACAGACTTAATAGATATGGTGACCAGTTATATAAACTATGAAATATACTTAATGTTGTTCAAAAATAATTAATGCATTATGCATTAACAACTCATATGTGCATATTCCTTCATACCATATGCAAATGTCAGACTGTTTTGCCAACAACCTTAAACGCAAAAATTTGGTAGACATGCATTATTTAATATACATAAATGTACATAGAATAACAAACAAGTGACTGTAGAGTTGAATAACTTCTACATTTCATTCCCTCACAGCCTGTCAACTTAACCCCGGACAGATTTCAGTCTGACAGACTACACTTGTTATATTTAGATTCTCTGGGAGCTTAATACCTGTTTTCTAGTGATCTTTTGCCCCCCTCTCAATAATTCACTGGGACAGTTTTAGTTCCCTTTCTCTTCTTCCACTTTTAAGACATCATTCCAGTGTTTTAGGGAATGTAAATGTGGGACATCGATGTACTTTTCTAGTCCAGATTCTTTATTATTATAAAATCAATAATAATGAAAAAACTTATGCAAGTATTCACTGAGAGCAACAGAACCGGTTTAGCCGCATCCCGCTTAGCATATTAAATGTTTAGACAGCATTTGTTACTCTACAAGCAAGAAGGAATAATAGCTTCCAGCTATAATATTCATACTGCATAATTAGCTGCCCAGATATGCGAGCTTCATCGTTGCACCATTGCCCTTCAGTGTTTATTTCAGTTGTGTACAGATGGATTCTCCTGCAGACCAGCTGGCTCGAACAGAAATGACCTTGAAATACAAATTAATGTAAAAATTGTACTTGCATTAGATAAATGTATCATGCTGCTAACTATCTGTCCCAAGGACACATTCATCACTGCCTATTAAAGGGATAGCTCAACCAAAAATGAAAATGACCCCATAATTTACTCTCCCTCAAGTCATCCTAGGTGTATATGGCATTGTTCTTTTAGACGAATACAGTCAGAGTTATATTAAAAATGTCCTGGCTAATCAAAGCTTTATAATGGCAGTGAATGGCAGCCCAAAATTTTAAGCCCAAAAAAGCACATCCATCCATTATAAAAGTAACCCACACGGCTCCGGGGCCTTCTGAAGCGAATCGATGGGTTTGTTTAAGAAAAATATCCATATTTAACACGTTATAAAGTAAAATATTTAGCTCCCACCAGACCGCCTTAAAAATGTCAGGCAGGGTGGTGTTAAATTGAGTTACATTTGGAACAATATAAACGAGATCAATTTGAAATGTATACTGAATTGCATGAATGTTGCCAATTTTATTGTACTTGATGCTAATTATATATGTAGATTTTTCATAAGAATTTGTATGGTCTGATGGAAGCTAGATAGTTTTCTATATTAAGTTTTAAATATGGATATTTTTCTTAAACAACCTATCAATTTGCTTCAGAAGGTGTTTCTTAACCCCCCCACCCACAAAATCAAGGTGTTATCAAGCTATGCCTTTGTTTTGCATAAGCGACAAAAATTACATATTGTGGCTTTAATGCAATGTCATTCATACATTTTAAGTGTAGCTTTAGGGTTCAAATACTTTTTGAGGCCAGAGCATTACCTTTTTTTTTTTATTACTTCCAGGTGGCCCTGCGGATTCGGCCATTGAGTGATGCTGAACTGGAGGAAGGAGCCACTGTTATAGCCCACAAAGTGGATGACCAGGTCAGACGAGACAGATGAACCAGTGTGTGTGTGTGTGTGTGCGTGCGTGCGTGTGTGTGGCACAAAAACATCACTGCATGTTACCATGCATTCTTCTCAATGATGAGAAGAATATGCATAATTTCCTCAACATTTTTGGGAAGACAATTGCCTATATGTGTATTTATGTACCCAATCTGCATCGAGTACATTTTGTGTACTCTGTCTGGATTTGCTTTCTGGTCTTTATGTGGATATCTGTTGTTTTCAGTCTAGGGGCTAAACAGGAGACTCAGGATATTAAAATCAGCCAGGTTATGGATACAGCATTCCTTTAATAAGTCCAGCTCTCACATTATTCAGAAACAATGCTTAAACTATTATCAGGTATGCATGTTTTGCTTGTCATCTAGTCTCTTCCTGTCTAAGTTGGTGGTTCTTGGCCAGAATAAAATTTTATCTATCCAGGACTAGATTTTATGTAGTTTACGCTATGCAACACTAGTGCATGGTACCATACTTTTATACGTTTGTGGATTTAAAAATATAACATTTACATTTTATATCTACATATAAGAAGGGCTTAGATGGTGATGTCTAATTTTAGAAATCTTGTTCTAAAATAGGTTGGAAAATAAAATGACCACTTTGACACTTCAAAAAGTTCATAGAGACTGTAAAACTAATCCATAAAAATTCAGCGGTTTTGTCCAAATTTTCGGAAGAAACTTGATCGCTTTATTTGATGTACAGATTTAATTTTTGGGCTTTTATTCACATATAAACATTCAGTGAGGTTCATTCTGATATTATGCATCATGTATGAGCTTCCGCATGAACCAATGAGCTTCATTCTCGGGTTACACAGCACGTTTGAGCTTCTGCATGAACCAATGAGCTTCATTCTCATGTGCTACACAGCACGTTTGAGCTTCTGCATGAACCAATGAGGTTCATTCTCGTGTTACACAGCACGTTTGAGCTTCTGCTTGAACCAATGAGCTTCATTCTCGTGTTCTACACAGCACGTTTGAGCTTCCGCATGAACCAATGAGGTTCATTCTCGTGTTACACAGCACGTTTGAGCTTCTGCTTGAACCAATGAGCTTCATTCTCGTGTTACGCAGCACGTTTGAGCTTCTGCATGAACCAATGAGCTTCATTCTCATGTGCTACACAGCACGTTTGAGCTTCTGCATGAACCAATGAGCTTCATTCTCATGTGCAACACAGCACGTTTGAGCTTCTGCATGAACCAATGAGCTTCATTCTCATGTGCTACACAGCACGTTTGAGCTTCTGCAAGAACCAATGAGGTTCTTCTCTTTATATTCGCCGATTAATGTTGTATATAATAAATAAAATAATATATGTGAGTAAAAGCCTAAATACAATCTGTCCATCATATAAAGTGATCGTGACTCTTCAGAAAATTTGGACTAAAGCGCTGAATTCACATGGATTAGTTTTACGATCTCTTTATGAACTTTTTGAACCATCAAAGTGGAAGTTGTGTAGCTGTCAATGGAGGGACAGAAAGTGCTAAGATTTCATTAAAAATGTCATCATTTGTGTTCTGGAGATGAAAGAACGTCTTACAGGTTTTGAACAACATTTTAGTGAGTAATTAATGACAGAATTTTTGGGTGAACTATCCCTTTAAGTGTCTCTCGAGCTGGCATGCACAGATGCTAACCTGCTGTTCTGGGTAAATAGGCTCGGTGTTAGTGAATGAGGCGAGTACGGTCACATATTCAATCTCAAGGGTCTGAGTCACAAAGACAATTAGCCAGTGCTGTGAGACCTCAGCACAGCGTGACATTTCATTTTCAGTACCCACGTCTGCAACAGCAGAAAATCATTATAATTATTTGAACCCATTTAAATCTGAACATGGATTGATTAATTGTTATAATTATTACTTTGTTTGCTGGCAAGTGTCAGACAGGGTGACGTTAAATTGAGTTACACTTGGAACAATTTAAAAGCGATCAATTTGAAATGTATTACTGAATTTCATGAATGTTGCTTTGGTCAAAATATCTGGAAAAAGAGTAAATGTACTTAATGTACAGAACTTTATGCTAATTATACGTGGAGATTTTCTTATAAGAATTTGACTGTAACATGTTGCTGTGCTAATGACACTCTAACAGGCACAAAAATACAAAAATATAGGGTAATATAGTCAATTTTAACAATATTAACACATTAGCATAATAACACAATACATTTTTTAAATTTTTCCACATCTTTGATAGGTTTTTTCCCACTATGTTTGTTGCAATGCATGACGGTATTGTCAACACATTTTATTGTTGTATTAACCTGCAGAGTATCATATTAGCAAGTTGTTGGTGGATGCTAGATGCTAACTTGAAATGGTCTTCCTCTGTGGCCACTGGATGTCACTTTGATCTTGTTGAATGTCTAAAGTTGACTTTAGGTCCATCATGGACGGTCAGCTGACTGAGGTGGTCATGTTTACATTCAAGCACTTGGACTTGCAACAATGCAAACTGGTTATACAAGGACTGATGGGATTAGTAGCATGTAGAGAAAGGGTTTTATGCTCTGTATTATGTTTGTGCAGTCATCCCCTGAATAGGGAAAGAGAGAACAAGACTGCCACTACCAACATATAATGAGGTTGTGTAAGTATAGAAAAAAAATTAAACACATACTCAAATTCACAAACGCATGTTTGCTGGTGACCAGGAAGACCAGTTCATACTGGTCTAAGCTAGTTAGTAATTATCAAGATTCGCTGACAAATCAAAGTAAGCACCCTTCTTATCAGGTTGTACCCAACACGCCATATGGCAGCAACATCTACGAGTAGGCTTAGGTGTGTTTTTTATTGGTAGTGTCGATGGTGTTTTCTTCCCCCTGATGGCAGACACTGATGGAAGAGTAAACCTTAAGAGGATGAGCTCATCGACAAGGGCTTTGAGTATCTTAGACAGCAGCCACCTGCTCTTCTGTACTTCAAGCCACCTGACGGCTATAGGATCATGCCAGCGTTGGTGCCAAGTCTGCCAACATGTCATTCAAAGCTAAATCTGATGGGTGCATAATGTTTTCAAATAATTAATTGGATGCATGTGCATTAGCTTCTTTCATTAGTCGAATTCAAGTGCTTGATTTAATGTCGCCTGGTTTGCTTGTGCAAATCCTTTGCTAATTCTCTATTTTAATATAGCGATAGACTTTGACAAATTGGTATTCATTAACCTGTCCACATTAGTGTGTGGGTCAGCATTAGTGTGTGGTTTAAATAATTTACCGAGACCAACACTAGATTCTCACGGTTTTCCTCAAGATAAGGTGCTTGCAATGACGTCTGTGTGTTACCAGACATGCACTGTATACCGATTGGTTCGTGCGAGACTCTCATACATGCATAAACACATGATCAGGAGGCAGAACCTTGCCGTAACCTCTCCTTTACCTGTGTGTCATTACACATTGATGATACATATCAATGAGGCAACTCGGCACCTTGCAGCTCTACAGCAACTTCTTTTCTGTAGCATTACACTATAGGGTTGTCACAAGTACTACATTTTTTTGGTTCTATATACCAATTTTGGTTCCAGAGCATAAACTGTTTGAACTTTATTCCTGTTTTGTCATGGTCATTGGTTTTCACTGTCAATCATCAGAGTTTCCAATTCAGTTGCGCATTTAAATATGGTTGTCAATCCAGAAACTTTGCAGTGTATTTAGCAGCATGAAAAACTAAACTTGAATTTAGATTGGGAATGGGTAACATACAGAAAGTAAGAGAAGAGCCTCCCTTTATAATCACTAAGGCTGTCAATCTCTAAAACGCAAGCTTTTTCTGCATTTATAATAAAAAAGCTGTCTTAATTGTACAGTGAATCTCTTAACTTACATCGTGTTTGTTGGTTATAATGGAGCGTGCAGCTCATGTAGAACAAACAAAAACTTGAGCGTTTTCAGTGGTGTCAAGAAGATTCTGACTAACTCACTCATTAGCTCCTCTGATAGGCCAGTGCATTCATGTGCTCAATAGATATGATTTTGACTTGCTACTATGCCCGATGTTTGAAAAAACTTATTGTAAATAGATTGCATTGACGAGAGAGCGCTCTTAACAAACATGAACAAGAGCGTTTGAAAGCAGCGTCTATTAGCAGGTACCTATTCAGTACTACCAGTACTGCAGAAATGCTGGTACCTTCAACTTTTATTTTTGTTATTTATGTATTTTATTTTTTTACCAACTGGTACCAGTGGTATCGGTATGTTCCACAACCCTACATTACACAAAAGTTTTCAATAAAAGGTGGATGTATGTTAATCAAAGTATCCCCCTACTAAACCTCAGAATGCAATGCAGATAAACATTCATGACCGCCCGTGACAAGAGCCATAACGCTCTCATAATCGCATAAGCTCATTATGGAGCATAAGCGATTAAAGCTTCATCTTCAGCTTTATTGTTCTCTTGTTATTGGTGAGACGGGGTTGTTTTTCTGTGTTTAGCCTCAAGTGTCCGGTATGATGCAATGACCTCACATTTGGTCCTTTTTAAAATAGAATAGAAATGTCAATGCAAAATTTTAAAGGTTATGCGTTGATTGTAAATTATTTGTTCCATCTGTACTCTGTACTCAGATATATTCCCTGAATTCCTCGTTTGACATTTTTCAAATATTAAGTTTTAGTAAAAATAATAAAATAACAAAAGTGTTTAGTTTATTGAATTACTTTTATTCTGTTAATTAAAGGTTTTAAAGTGACAGTAAAGACATTTATAATTTTGCAAGGAATGCTGTTCTGTTGAACTTTCTATTCATCAATGAATATCACAGTTTCCACAAAAATATTAAGCTGTTTTTAACATTGATAATAATAAGAAATGTTTCTTAAGCACCAAATCATATTAGAATGATTTTAAAGGATCATGATGTGACACTGAAGACTGGAGTAATGATGCTGAAAATTCAGCTTTGCTCACAGGAATAAGTTGCTTGTCAAAATATATCAAAAAACAAGGTTGTTCTTTTAAATTGTAAAAATATTTACCAATATTGCTGTTTTTAATGAATGTTTGATCAAGCAAATGCACCGTTGGTGTGCATAAGAGACTTCTTTCAAGAACATAAAAAATACTGACCCCAAACTTTTGATTGGCAGTGTATTGTATAAAGTATTGCTGTTTATGCAGTAATATATTGTTGCACATACATTATTAAATATGATTCTTCCTTCTGCCCATATATTTGAAAAAAAAGCTGATTTGTAGCTATATCACACAGCCCTACTTGTCATCATTTTGAGTGTCTTAAAACTCTCAGCATGTGTCATAAATTCTGCTGTTTTGAATACTGCCATGTAAAGGGTACAGTAACTGGCAGAAACTGTCAGCAGGAAGTGTTGCAGGAAGTCCAAAAATCACTGTGGCCATAATTACACACTCAGTATGTTCCTGACAACATATTGGCAGTGAATGAGACTTGGATGTGTTGAGGGATGTGTCTCCTGTTGCTTTTAAAGGCTGTTAACTGTTCTGCTCACTAGCGTGTCTGATTTCCCCCTCAATCCCACCAACAGTGGGCTGTGCCCTGTCACCATGACAACCCACAGACAAGGTCAGGGCCATTGTTCGCTTTCCTTTACTCGTCCCCCTTCATGAGAGAACTAAGTGGTGATGGACTTGAAGGATGTAGGTCTTGGGTTGCACGCTAACAAAAACATCTAGTTATTCTGATCAAATGCTCTTCAGATTATTGTTACATTGGTTCATTTGTAAATAACCATCGGCTCTTGAAATTTTTTTATTGATAGTACAATATTTACCCATGATGCATCTCTTTTAGGCTAGCACAGGTGGCTTGGACACTGCTCCCTCTACAAAGAAAGGAAAGAAGTGAGAGAAAGAATAGACCTCAGAGTTTCCCTTTAAAGACCTTGGTGGGTAAACAAAGCCCTGCATTCATCCGAGCTCGGGGCATACCTGATAACGTGGCAAATTCCCTCCATTGTGCACAACAAAGCCGCCGCTTTGGCCCTTCTGTATTCAGTTTCTGCCATCTTTCTCCTCCTTGTGTGTCCATGAGGACATTCAAATTGCTCTCACCTTGAGTCCTATAACGGAAAAATCGAATTAGCCGAAACAACCTCCCTCATGGCGTCGCTCTTGCCACCCCACCGCTCCACACGGATCAAAGATATTCATCTCCGGTGTAATTATGGTTATGGGTTTTCAAAGCGCTCACCGCTCCCTAGGTCCTTTCTCCTAGTGTCCTCAAGGTTTGCACTCGACGGCCCGGCTGTTGTTTTCTAGGCTTATTTTTGGAGGGAGGATAATAACTTTAGGGCCAGTGAGGGCTGAGGGAAGAGTCTCACAAAATAGTGCTTGGTGTCTTTTACAGGCCTTCTGTTTGAATAGGCTCAGAGCTGGGCCGAGAAATAGTTCTCCAAACAAAACCAGCCTTCAACAGACAAGATTTAGGCGCAGCGCTCCTGGGGAAAATGCCAACTATTAGACTCAGCTCTTTTACAGGTTGACTCCCTGCATTTGTGTTTTATGGTGTGCGCACCCTGGCCTGCTCTGTAAATGTCCATCACTGGAATACAGCGCTATTGGCCAAATACAGGGGGGCATTACGGTCCATATAGTAGTTTTCCACTCACAGGTTTTTATTAAGACTCTTATCTTTATCCATGAAAAAGTCTTTTTTGTATTTTTTATTAATCCACTTTATTCATATAAACAGTAAGAATAAATAAAGTTAATTTTAAAGTTTTATTACATTCTGTTAAACTGCTTTTCAGCCCAAGCTACTTCTTAAAGACTTCATGAAACCAGTTTCCTTTCCTTTGTTAATGTATTTTGGGTAGGACATATTAGAGGGCTTGTCCCTTTAAAGGTACAGATGTAGCGACAGCTCATTTCTTCCATATTGTGACATATTTTAGTGTAACGGATTATCAAAAAAAAAAAAAGTGTAGGTCAAGGTCTTGGATGGAGGCAGATCTGAATGCGAGCTTGCAGTCGACTGTAAGGAAGGGACAGGGTTTATGGTAAATGGCATGAAATAAATAGGCATATACGTGAAATATACATCACTTAAAGAATGTACAGATTAATTAAATTACAAGTGTGACAAGTAGTGCAAATTTCAGTTCATTTTTGTGACGCTCATGAAAAAAACAAAAAAAACAAAACAGAGACAGCAGAAAGCAGCATTCCTGTTTGTTTTCTTTATTTTACAAAAGCACATTGTTTTGTTTTTATTATGAGTGCAAATAAGCGTAACAAGACTTTACAGTTTTAAATGATGTCTTACTCTTATGTATGACCGCAAATGACAGAGTATTTGTTTTCGCTGTTCTAATAAGAAAATATAATTTGGCATTGTGCAGTTTAGTAAAAGTCTAGTCAGTAAAGTCAGTTTAATATCATTTTAGTTGAATTGTAAGTGAATTGTAGAAAAGCATGAACCAAATTAGCCAAGTTAATTGGTCTATTTGAAATGCTGGCACTCTGAAGTGTGTTAAATTGAGAAGTTGAATGGATGGGTAATACCGCACTAATAGACTGTCTGACTTTAAAAAAGCTCTTCCTGGCGACGTGGGGTTTCTTTAAGTGGTTTATCAAATGCTACTCTACTCAGCTTTTTCTGGACTCGTCGTCTGATCTATCTCTCTTTCTCCTTTCCTCCCCTCTTAATCAGGTAAGGTAGGCTCTGTTGTTAAGTCTTGAGGTTGAAGAGGATTGCAGTGTGCTGAAGAGTTCTCTAGCAGCATGTGAGACCTTCTCGCCATAGTCTTGATTGCCTCTGTTCCTGAGCACAACTTTGGCATGAGAGAAATGTAGGCGGCAAAAAGCACTAAGTTGAGTTCTCGCGCGCTATAGTTGCAGCGGCTTCATGTTGCCCATCTCTCAGTCTCTCAGAGAATGCGTGCTTATACTGAAAAGAGTTATTTCGCTGCTAATTGAGCTTCAATGGTTTAAATTCACCTGGTTTTAAAATCACCATTGCTTAAAAATGCATGCAAAAGATAAGCTTTCGGGACCACACATCACAGCAACTGCGATAGACACGATCCAAAACCTCTACCAGTTGACAAATTTCTACCGGTTAATCGTGTCCCTCAGTATATCGCCCACCCCTATTTCCCAGAATGTACTATCTGTGTTGATATTCCTCTTTCTGTCTCTGGGTTATTCAGTTCAAATAGCATTCACGATTGTTTGTATATGCTGTGTTTGTTTGTTTGTGTAATTGTTTGTATATGCTGTGTACAGCTGTGTTAGATGTATTTTGATATGCAATCAGTAAATTATAAAAATATGTTTTGTGAATGCACATGTTCTCATTGTAAATGTTCCATTCTTTTGGACTGTGTCCAGATCTCTTGCTTTGGGGCAGCCGGTGAAATGTAGCTGGATCCGTCTTATCCCATGTGGCACTCAATACCTGTTACACAAGCTATGGTTTGGCAAAGCTTCAACTAAACTCTACCTGAGCTCTTATTCTCTGCACTGAGAGAGAGAGAGAGAGAGAGAGAGAGAGAGAGAGAGACTATGAGTAGACTACACACGCACAAGCTGTTGATCCTGCAGAGAACCTAAATGTCAGGCCCATGACCGCAGCACCACATAAACGCAAACTCCCCTATGAGTATTACACAACTTTATCATCCACAACACTCATATTACGAGGTTTCAAAACACGTGTAGTTGGTTTTAAGCAGCCTCATTGCAAATGTGCCATCTATTGCATTTGATTCGATTGATGGAAGGATGGCTGGATTGATGGATGGATGGATGGATGATAGCAAATCTTCTAAACTCAATTTGAGATAACATGGAGAGGAACCCACTTTAAGAAGGACTCGAGAAGCTCTTGGGTTGTATTGAGCTTCTCGTTCTCAGAAGAGCACTCAGCTGTGTTAGTCACGTCTATCTGGGGTAATAAAGCTGTTTTGAAGCTCTCTGTGGTCTAAGAGGGCTTATTAGGGGCTGTAACTATTATCTTGCACTGGACTCAGTCCCACTGCACCTTGCTGACCTGCATGCTCTTTCATAATGAGGCTCATGTTTGTCTCACACTTTCTGAACTTGTTAGCCAAAATGAGCGTGAGGCAGATTGCCTGTTTTTTCTTATCATTTGCGTCCCATAGGGAGGAAGGATGTTGGTTTCTCCTGCTGATGAGTCTTAATGAAAGGTGCGTGCATTCGCCTGTGATATTTTCGAGGTCAGATATCCTGGGTTGTGGAAGACGTTATACTGTACTTTGGTGTCCTTTCACCATGTGAAAGATGATCCTCAACAATAAGAGTTCTGAAGATTTGATTCCAATGTAATTTTTATATGATTCTGGACAATTTTCTTACAAGAACTGTTGCGTAAGGTCACACTGACTGAAACAGACAGAACAAAACAGTGGTGATGGAGCCATTTTGTACCTGCTCAGCCAAGTACAATAACTCAGCACGTTCCAGATTATACTTGATCGGGATCCAGAGAAACCGCAACTGGACCCTTTCAACTCAGCTCTGAAGTTTTTGTTGTGTGTGTGTGTTTGAAATATTTGAAATATGTTATCAGCAAGTAATTTTCTTGGATTGCTAATGGATTATTTGCTGGTCAGTATTCGGTGATAACATCACAATTTAATATATCTTAATTATCTATCTGTCCTTCGGATGAGACGTTAAACCAAGAATCTAAAATAACTATAAAATAGCAGCAACAGCAATAGCAATTTAATAAAGCACCAAAGCTCTTTATTAATATAATTTAATATTCTAAATGTGTATTTAAATTATAAAAATTTTGTACTCATCTCAAACATATCCAATCAATGCCAAAGATAAGAGAAAAAAACTCTTATCAATCAATATTATACATTTTTGTTTTACTTTAAATAAAATAACGTTGGTGGTGTCTAATCTTATATCTAACTTTCTCCATTTGAAATATTTCCAAATTTATTGACAGTTATGTATACGTATCTTATAGATATTATATTATATATTTGAGCATTTTTGTAATCCAATCAATGTATGATAGGCTCCAAAGTTGGAATTCCCTAACTGCCAATCGTACAGTGTTATGTGGAAATGTTGTATCCTTTTGTGTTAGTACAGCCTGTGCTGTTGTTTTTGTCTTTTACTGCACTCTGTACAAAAGTTTGTTGACAATACACTTAAACTGTCCAGGCCTCAGGGTGCAAATCTCTGTGATGTGGTCTCAGCCATCGGTCATGTCCCACTTAGTTGTGCAATGCTGACCTCCATTTCTTGACCTGAAAGTGGCCTATGACCTTGTTCTGCGCTGAGTGGATGTCGATCATCCCAGCTGTGAAGCTGTATAAATGCCAAGGTAATCTCTGGAAAATAAGGTACAGTACAGTACGGGACATCACTTAAGTGTGTGCGTTTCCAGTTGTGTTTAACCTACTTTATTTTTATCATCTTTAAAGTCCATCGGGGAGCATGGAGATTGAGACTCTATATTGGCTGTTATCCGTTCAGTTCCAACAAGGATATTGTTTGTCAGAGACCGTTAAGTTTATTAAGTTTTCACGGTTTCATTTTATCTCTGCTTGGATTGTATCGGTGACTCCCCTGGCCATTCCCAGGCATGTTAGGGCCTGCTTATTTGGTGATGTTTTTCCGCCTTGATGTGACCTGATGCATTGGTGTGTAACTCAAATGTTGATGCACAAGTAGAGCAGGAACTTCTTCAGTGCATGATCTTGACCACATGATCTTGACTTTTGAGTCAGTGCCAATGATATTGAGATGGTATTGAGATTAGAAGTGTGTTATAAACTCTCTATAGTGTTTTGACCAAGTTGCCAGGAAACAGTATTCAGGCGAAGGACAATGTAAATGCAATCACATGGGCCAAGCCAAGACTAACATAAAACCAAGACTCCATTTCAGTCCCTTTGCATTTTGACAAATGGTCAAATATTAAACAGTTGGCTTGTTTTAGTGGAACAGCCGATGTTATTTCCTTTGTGTTAAACTTTGCTTGTTTTAGACTAGACAACACTATCTGTCAAATTCCTATGTACTGAATTTAAAGGGGTACTTCATCGCTGGGAAGATGACTGTGTATTTAAAAGTAGAAATATGAAATTATTTTAGAATTTGGTGCCTTCTTGTCACGTTTCATCAATCCGCTGTCTCTCTCTCGTCTTGTGTTCTGTCTGTGGGCGGGGTTACTGATCAGCGCTGATCAGCTACGCCAGCTGGTTGTCATCAGTGTGTGTCTTTATATGTCAGTAACTGGTGTCTCATGTTGTCAGATCGTTGTGGTCCCTGTGTGAGTGTGTTCCTGCTGTTCCCCGTTGTTTCTGGTTCCTGGAGTCGCCGTTCTACGTTGTGCTGTCGTCTGGTTGTTCCACTCAGCACCGGGTTTTAGAGCACTTCACTGGATTTTCACGGGATTGGATCACCTTCACCACGCTGTCCACCGAGGTCCGTCTGACCCTGTGTGACTTTTTGGCCTTGCCATATAATAAAGAGCGTTTTTTTGCATTTGCATCTATTGTCTGTGTATCATTACACTTCTAGACTGAGAAAAGTCAGAAAATTTATTTTTGACTCATGTGGATGAAAGACAACAACTCCCAGAATGCACTTGCTTCGCTGCCCTAAGAGGCCACTCCCAAAGCCACCGCTACAGTCTCACTTGCCCACTGCGGCACCGCCCCTACTGTTGTTTTCATTTTCTTAGTAATAAAACCATTTAGTTCAGTTAGAGAACAGACATTACAATTAAAATCTGAAAGTGTCTGTTAAATGTAATGTGAGTGAGCCGAACGAGTGTCATGGCACAAACGCAGCAGGAGTCTGATTACATTCATCACAAAAGCTGAGATAAGCTGAGGTAAGCGCGAGCGCGGCATACATTATCAGCATGTCATGCCATCATGCCTATGGAAGCGTAACTTTAATAGGAATTAATTTGAAAAGTTAAAACACTCACTTTGCTCCACACCACTCCGTTTACATTAAGCACGATCATTCGAATATACAACCGAATTTCTACTGACAAAAAGCTTAATGCTAAATCGCTGAAGTAACCCGTTAATGCAAAATTTCTTATCTTTCTTGACCAATGCTGAAGTACACTATTTTTGGGGCACCGCTACAAACCATTAAATTCAGGTATTCCAATCACTTCCATGGCCAAAGGTGTATAAAATCAAGCATCTAGACATGCAGACTGCTTCTGCAAACATTTGTGAAAGAATGGGTCGCTCTCAAGAGCTCAGTGAACTCAAACGTTGTACCATGATAGGTTACACCTGTGCAAAGTCCATTTGTGAAATTTTCTCACCTTAAATATTCCAGGGTCAACAGTGAGTGATATAACAAAGTGGAAACAATTGGAAACAACAGCAACTCAGCCACGAAGTGGTAGGCCACATAAAATCACAGAGTGGGGTCAGCGCATGCCGAGGCGCACAGTGCGCAGAAGTTGCCAACTTTCTGCAGAGTCAATAGCTACAGACCTCCAAACTTTGTCTGGCCTTCAGACTACATCAAAAATGGGTCAAAATTCATTTTCAGTTCCTCTTGCAGGACACAAGTACAGCATTCAGGTATTGTTCACTCCTGTTTCTTGATAACTAAGTATTTGGACGGCCAACTTATTTTACCTACTGGTTTTTCCATACTTGCAGGGACACGAGTATGTTTACAGTTGGCTAGCTTAGCCTTGCGTAGCCCAGCAAAGTGTGCAGATGGGTGACGTTAAAAAAGTAAAGGAACAAGCACCGCCAAGTAGCATGTATCAGGTTGGCAGCACTAGAACAGAGGAGGCACTCAAGGCCCTTGTAAGAGGAGACACCATTGTTGGGGTACCGTGTCGGAGAAGGGAAGAAGGGATGATGAAATGAAAGAGTGGAATGAAGGCGGTGGCTGGCCCATCAGATAGCTTTCACCTTCTCAAAGCACAGCTCTTGGCTTTGAAAGGGCCACTCAAAGGTCATGGCCTTTTCTAGTCTCAGAGCTGCACGGTTTGTGTTTGGATCTATTGTTTGACGCTGACTTGTACGTCAGGCCGCAGACGTCACATATGCAGAGTGGACGGCTCGGTGAATTGCTTGATTGTGCTATCTCCAGAGTTCAGGAGGAAGCCGTAACCTCATGTTCAGAAAGGTGCCTGGGCTGTTTCACAGAGTTTCTTGATGAAGGTTAAAGAGATAACTGTTTTTCCTAAGGAACAGAATCAATAATGTTAATGTTTTTCACGAAAGGCCAACCATATATTTACTCTTTTAGTTTTATTTTATTGCTAATTTGTTTAATTTTCT
Source organism: Gobiocypris rarus (assembly GCA_023029165.1). NCBI lineage: Eukaryota > Metazoa > Chordata > Actinopteri > Cypriniformes > Gobionidae > Gobiocypris > Gobiocypris rarus. The sequence continues at coordinate 28,900,300 of CM040920.1, forward strand.
TAAATTTCCCTCAGTCTGAGAGTCAGATAAATGAAGCTCATTGGTGAGGAGAGTGATGTGTCATGTTGAAGTGTGAAACTGATCTACCTGATATAACACATCGCCTGCAGCTGTCGTGACCAAACTCATTAAGGATCATTAAAGGTGTGAATGACATATGACACGTTTGTCTATGTGTGTGTGTGTTAATTAAATGCAATCTGAAGATCCTACCAGGGTGTCTTCCTATTAAAGGAATGATTCGCAAACATGAGAATTCTGTAATTTACTCACCCTAATGCCGAGTTCAGACTGCACGCTTTTTTAAACTGGTCGGATCACTCCTCTTTTCACACTACATGACTATCTTTGTTAGCATTCAGTTGCTGCTGTGTTCACACTGCACGATGGATCAGCGACAGGGGGTTTCACACCACATGACTGTACAAGTGGAATAACTGAGTCAGCTATGAGTCTGTCATTTGGCTATGATTTCTGGCATTTGTCGGCGATTTTGCAAAACCTGTCGGCGAGTCAAAATCGGGGCTAAAATCGGGCAGTGTGAACTAAGCATTAAGTTGTTCCAAACTCAAATGACTTTAATCTATGGAGCACAAAAGGAAAAAATGTTTTAAAAAAATTACACGACCGTTTGGTTCAGTAAGATTTGTTTTAAAAGAAATTCATACTTTAATTCAACAAGGATACTTGATAATAATAATAAATGTTTCATGAGCACTCAATGATTTCTGAAGGATCATGTGACTGAAGACACTGAAAACTCAGCGTTGCCATCCCATGAAATAGAAAAGAGTCATTTTAAATTGTAATAATATTTCACAATATTAAATTTTTTACTGTATTTTTGATTAATTAAATACAACTTTGGAGAGCATAAGAGATTTCTTCCAGAAGCATTACAAAATTTTTATCAACTTGTTAATGCTAGTGTAAGTCATTAATATACTCCTTAATGCAACTCTCTTAATAGTTATATAATGGTGATTTCTGCTCTTTTTGAAGCTGAAATGTGGTCACGATTAAATAAAAGAAAATAAAAATCTCTACTTTTTTGTGATCTAACATAATGCAGGTTTGGAACAAACATGTCAGTGAATAAAAATGTAAATGTTAGTGTGAAATTTTCATCCAAAAGGTGTTAATATTAGATAGTGAATGGGACATGACAGAAGATATACCCTGTTAAAGAACACATTTCTTCTGCTCTCCTCCTCTTTCCTTTCTCTTCTTCTTGCTACAAATAAGGGTCTGTTCTTCCATAACCCTAACCATTGGACCAGGATAGCCATCTGTCAATGATATATAGCTTGCAATGTATGTGTGACAGTGTTACAGTGAGTTACAACCCTGCCTGTGTGTGTGTGTCTTCTCCCAGAGAGGCCCCTCTTACAGCTACCCCCTTGGCCTCCATTCTCCATCAGGCTAATAGCAACAGGTGTCGGAGTCGGTCCACACCCGCCTTTCTGTAGCCATGACAACTAGCATGTCACGGGGGGCCACACAATAAAGGGAGGGGACATAGTATCTGACATACACATAGATGTCAGTGCAAACACAGCAGCATTCATGCATGCTTTATCACCGGCATGCACACACATGCATCTCTATGGGTACGTGAGCAAACAGTAACCTGCGCATGATGGACAGACCTAAAGACAAACATCTGTCCACTGATCTTCAGCATGTCAGATGGCAGAGATCTCACGTCTAAAGCCTGACTCATTCACCATATGTGATTTGGCTGTCTCCAAATTAGCTTGTTTTGCTCACTCTTTAACCATATAGTGCCCTACGTAACATAATAATAATAATTAAAAAAAAAAAAATTAAATATATATATATATATATATATATATATGTGTTTTTTGCTAGTTTCAGTCTGACTCCGTTATCATCTTCACATCCAGCACCACGTTGTTTAAATAGCAAATGCATTTGCGCCCATGGGTGTGCTGGTCTGGAAACGAGGTGTGTTCAGGCGCATTGTTGGTGCGTTGCTATTTTGAGGCAGCTGAAAACGACTGCAGCATTGACCAACTGCGCAGTGTTTTTTAAAGGTTGCATATAGTAATACGCGCCTATAAGAGGGTGCACAATGCGCTTACACTCTGCTTATTACACACATAGGGCAGCAGCACACAAAACACAAAATATCCATATTTAACACATTATAAAGTATAATATCTAGCTTCCGGCAGACCACCTTCCATTAAACTTATGAAAAAACGATGAATGACGTTGGCAGAGGTGTAAAAGTTTTGAACCGCGAGAAGCATTACCCTTTTTTAAATTTAATACGGAAGGCTATATATTTTACTTTATAAAGTTTTGAATATAGATATATTTTTGGTAGTCAAACCCATCGCTTTGCATCACTTTCATAATAAATGGATGCACTTTTTTGGGCTTCAATTTTTGGGCTACCATTCACTGCCATTATAAAGCTTGGATTAGCCAGGACGTTTTTTTTATATTCATCTAAGAAGAATGTCATATACACCTAGGATGGCTTGAGGGTGAGTACATTTTTGGGTGAACTATCCCTTTCATTTTCTTGTAAAACACGCTCCAATAATCTTGTTTACAACTTCGAAAATAATAATTAATTAATTTTGTACTTTACATTAAGTTACCTAAAAGAATGTTATTTAAAATTATTTAAATCATTTTATTTGTGTATTTTTTTCTGATCAATGTGTTTCATTTTCATTCATTAAGCAAAATAAAATGCCATATTTCTTAATTTTTTTTTGTTTATGAGATTCATTTAAAAGTCAACACTTGGCTTTGGGTGCAGTGTAAACAATGAAATGATACCTGGATTTTCCACACTTATGTCATTTCCGTTAATTTTATTGTGTGCATGTTTCAGTAGTGCCTGGCTGGTGTTTTCAAATCCCTGAGCTGTGGGAGTCAGGCTGACTTCAGTGGATTTGCCGCTACGGGTTTTATTTCCCAAGGTAACATTGTGTGGCCTGTATTACATCACAGCTTTACTGGTGGTGATGCCATAGGGAACCAAACTCTCTTATGATAAAGCATGGCTGAGTTTACACGCATCACAATGCCCGGATCAGTAATATGAACAGATCGTATCGCTCTCTCTGCCTCCGTCAAGTTGTTGCATAATTGTGGGGTCAATCTGACACCTCCTCATATCTGTGTCCTCATCATTGGCTTCATGTAACCGCGCAATCAGTCGCAGTCAGTAGCTCATTTTTCTCTTTCATTTTCTTTTCTCTCTCTTCTTCTGTTTACCCATTAGTCTTGAGAGAGTAAAGTTTAATTCATTAAGAGGCCTACCATGTTCTCCCTTATGGTTTATACTCAGTCAAAACACAAAAAACAGTTGGAGCCACATGGTTGGTGCGTGTGTTTCAAAAGCAGTAAAACATGCTCCGTTTGTTTGAGCATGCAATGTTGCCTGCAATATTTAAAAATGTGTTAGTATTACCGACAACACCTTACGCTACAGCAAAGGAGCTTATTTTATATAACTTTTTCAGTTATAGAAAAATGGCAACATATCCATGACACTGCATTTTTATTTTTTTATTTTACTTGACTTAAATTTAAGTAATGCTGAATTTCAAGGTAATAAATTTAGTTATTTGGAACTGGTTGGGCTTGCATACAAATGCTTAGAGTATTTTATTTTATTTTTTATTTTATTTTTATTTATGTCTTATGTATATTTATTTGTATGAATTACTGAATAATTGACTTAATTTTTTGTCACTTGATAGAATGATTTTGATTTGACTTGAAACATATTTCAACTTTCTGTGCTTGTTTGTTTTACATTTTTACACTAATGGACAACAAAAATCATCTAACCCATCATCAGCGGAGAACATACTTTTAGTACATAGTAGAATCATGTAAATTCTATCCCTCATAGCTTTGCTTTCATGCACATAAAAAAATGAAGAGGACTCTTCTGAGGTCTATAGAAAGCATTTATTTTCTGAACAACCACAGAAGATAGAATCCTATTGACAAAAGCCTCACATTTAGTATAAAACATGCTCTTCCTCTGACCTCAGTTTTTTGCGTAAGGGAGTCATAACAGTTCATTGAGTCCAGTGTCTGTTTGACCAAAAGGAATTTTTAGTATCCGTCCTGCAGGAGCCCACACAAGCCCCACCTCTTTTATGATACATTACGACCACTGCTGTTTTTTAATCACTTGGATAGATCCCAATATTCACCTCCCTTTGCTGCTAATCTGCGCCCGTGGTTAATTGGTAACTCAACCCGGCTGGATGACTTGGACTGTCGCCCCCAAACGACCGTGCCTTTCTTTGTGCTTATTTAAATAACACCATATTGCTAATTGATTTCATGTCAGTGCATTAGCAGGCTGTTGCAGAGACCCTGGCTGATCTTTGACGCCATTTAATATTTTACGATCACACTCCGCTTTTAATTTTAGCACCCTTCATTCACGCATGGCTCATTTTGTTTTTGTGCACCGACTCGGTGAAACCTTTCATATGAGCAGATGTGCTTGTTTCAGATAAGTGCGCTCCAGCATCATCTACAATAGCTAGCGCCGCTTTCTCAAACAAATTGGGGATCATTTGATTGCCATTTCATAAAGTAATGTGCACTGTAATGATGCCTGAAGGCTTTATGAACGTATAAATTAGTAAGTGGACTAGTCGAGCAGTTAATGTCGGGCCAGGTGAATGCCCTCTGTCCTTTATGCAGGTGGAAACCAAAGATGGCTTTTCCGAATAACCTGCAGCCCTTTATGGGGCCTCTTTTGCTCGCTCCTTTATTGCAGTGAGACTGAGAGGACAGACCTCAGGAACAGACTGCTGGTTTCAGATGGTTGACCAGTGATTCTCATCAGGCACAGACTGGCTTGTGTTTTTGCCAGCATCGTGACACGTTTTAAACAAGTTGTGTTTGTGTTGAAATTGATGATTTAAGATTCTTTAAGATTGATTAAGATTTAAAATTGTTGGTCAGAGGTTGCTTTTTTATTGTTTAGAAGATGTAGTGGAATTAAGAGTTATGTTCCACAGATCCTTAGTAAATGAAATGTCCAAATAAAAACAGACAGTGGGCAATTCTTGGCATACAGACAGACTATAAAGCTATAAATGGGGTCGTCTTATTATTAGGGTCGTCTTATATTCGGAACAATAGGATTTATATACTTCATTTACATACTTCAACCCTATACTAGGATTGGCCTGTGGTCTCATCTGGACGGTTACTTTCCTGTTTTCCTGTCAACTCTGTCTTCTATCTCTTAATTGAATGGTTGCTTAGCAGCAATAAAACGTCTTTTGGAAAGAACTCTGTGACAGTGGCGTGTCTTTTCCATTGGTCCTCATGGAACATTGATTGTCATAGGGTTTATTTGCACAGGTAAGATTAAACCAAAGCACTCAGGGACTTCAGCAAGAAAAGTAATTAAAAGACCGGTGGAAGATGAATGTCTTTCTACCTACTGTTCATAACGAGCAACACATGTTCATGTCTGAGGGTCTAACTGTCTGTCTATCTGTTTAAGATCATTGACTATATTCCCATTACATGAGAACATACAGTAGGTGTACAGTACTGGCCTTTATCAATAGCAGGGACCATTTCAGGTGAGTGGAACCTGATCAGTGACCCGGTACTGATTACAGTGCGTCATTCTCTCGTGCCACGTAAACTATACTGGCACTGGTATCTTAAGAACATCAGGACTGGCCAAACTGCCACTCTACAGCTGTCACTGTGTGAATGATGAGATTACATAAACTCATGTACCATATGGCCCAGAGCACGATCACTGCACCCATCGTAAGTAAAACCCTCCGGAAAAACCGCACATGGTGCATGTACATCACACATCTGACTCATGTGCTTTCATATTCTTGGAAGATGTTTCCTTAAGTGACATAGAAGACAGCGAAATGTGCAGATGTACAGTACAGTGCACACTACCATCCAAAAGTGTGGGGTTGGTTTTTGAAAGCAGTCTCTTTTGCTCTGCATTTATTTAAAACAAAAATACAGCAAAAACGGTACAATTGTCAAATATTATTACAATTCAAAATAACTGTGATAAGGACCCGACCGGTCACAAGGAGAATTGCACCGAGGTGTAAACACAGGAGCGATGTTGGCATCCAAAAAGGTGTTCATTAAAACGTGAAAGTATTCTGAGCTTGTGTTCAACAAAGACCTTATTTCAGCCATTTAACCAAAACCCATTAAAAAAACCCATTGACTTCGGGACAAGGGAACCGGAAGTGCTAAAATGCTAACTCGCTTCCGTGTTTTGGCCTACACCTGCACCACTCGATAACCTTGGTCAAATTCGCTCAAAAAACATAATCCGTCCTCCCACTATTGACGGCTGCCTTAAATGCATATCTTGCAGCTTACTCGTTGAGTACCAAAAAAAGAGAAAACAAAAAGCTCTTGCTTTACCATGATTAATAAATACACAAAGTGATAGAGAGTTAAAACAAGTCAGTAAGTACAATAAATAGGATGGATAAAACCAACACATTTGCTCAAAAATACGGTAACACTTTACAATAAGGTTGTATTAGTTAACATTAGTTAATGCATTAGTTAACATAAACTAACCATAAACAATACCTCTGTTCAGCATTAGTTCATCTTTGTTAATGTTAGTTAATATAAATCCAGCTGTTCATGGTTTGTTCATGTTAGTTCACAGTGCATTAACTAATTCTAACAAGATTTTAATAACGCATTAGTAAATGTTGAAATTAACATTAAAGGAACTGTATGTAAGAAATGTATTTCAATGAATCATAAAATGGCCCTTAAATATATCACTAGACAGTAAGAAATCATGTTAATTTCAAATACTTATATCACTGACAACAGTAGTCCGGCCAGGATACTGTCATTTTAAAAGTGAAGTTGCAGCCCTCAACTGATGTTGATGTTGACATGTTGTGTTTTGGCCTGAAGCTCCACCCTCCACCGATCTACCAATCACGAAGTCAGTAGTGTTTGGGCATCCGGGTTGCCAGCTCTGCTCTAGTTACCACAGCTGCAGCTACACACTTTTTGGATAAAAAATGTCTAACTTTACGAAACCTAAAAGACCTCTCATGAAGCATAAACATAATTAACAGAAAGAAAAACCCAAATTACTGTGTAGGACTCGTCACTTGCCATCTGAAGCTCCTTGTAGCAGCCTACGTTCCTGCTAGATCCTGCAGCCTATCTGGCAACCTCGAGTCAGGGGGAGGGGGAGAGGGGATACACCGCTCTACAGTAATTTGAAAGTGATTGCAGTATCAGTTTTGGCCACAATCTTACATACAGGTCCTTTAACAAAGATAAATAAATGCTTTATAAGTGCAGTTCATTCTTAGTTCATCTTAACTAATGTAGTTAATTAATGTTAACTAATGAAACCTTATTGTAAAGTGTTACCAAAAATACCATAAATAGCTCAAATGAGCGCTCCCCTACAGTTTGCGCTTTCTTTAAGGCCACTCCCTCTCAACTACAACAAGAAATATAAAATAGTAAACCCCAAATGCATAGGAAATGTAAGAACACAGTAAAAACTGTGATGGAAGATAACTTCAATGTCTCTCCATCACAAACTGTTTTCCAAACTTTTGAATGGTCGTGTATATCGCTCTCTCTCTCCCTGCGTTTGTCTTTGAAATAAACATAAGATATAAATATAAAACTGTACATTAACAGTTTGTTCAATCCCTTGGACAAATGCATTGAGGCATGGCCTGTTTGTCCTTTTCACCTTTTCTCCACCTTTCTATCGTTCATTTCCTCGCCCCGTCTTTTCTCCTTCCTCTGTTTGTAGAGAACATCTCTATGTTTGCATTGTGCGCCGCTGTAATTGGCCTCTTTTAAAAGTCAGATCTCCTCTGCTGCATTTCAATTGCAAGGCTTCAAAGAGAACGCTGTGTTTGTGTGCTTGAACGGGCCATCAAACGATATGGGTGTGTTTTCACGAGCCCCTACTGGTTAAAACATTGGCTTCCAGATCCCATAGGACTCTTGAAGAAACAAGATTCAGCGTTTTGGTTACATCTGGAACCATCCATGGGCTCCTTAGTATGCCTTTGACCTCCATCAGGACCGTTTTTTCCAAAATGTAGACGTGAAAATGGAAACTAAATTAGGTTTGGTGGCCATCATGATGCACTTATACCTCCTGCTTTTAAGTCACTATAGCCGTATCTTTCATGTGGACCCATTATGATATTTCTATTTAGAGGTGGTGTTAGGACACTCTGTGTCACTATAACCCAAGTAAATGGCTTTAGTGGTTAATGTGAGGTGATAGCTAGCTGTTATTACCAGTAAAGCGTGTTGTCAGGTGGCAAGTAAAAGGTTAAAATGGTTTTGCTATACACTCAGTATATGCAGGGCATATAAAAGCTTAAAACATGTAACCAGATGTAATACTCTCATTCATGCTTTTCTTTTCCTCCTTTTCAGATGGTGGTGTTAATGGACCCCATGGAAGATCCAGATGATATTCTCAGAGCTCATCGGTCCAGAGAGAAGACTTATATGTTTGATGTGGCTTTCGATTATTCAGCCACGCAGGCAAGCTTGTTCTGTGTTTTTTGTCTCTGTATGTTTGTAATCATGTGTACAAAATTGAACATGCTTCCAAAAAGATCACATTTATGTCTCTTATGTGCCTTTGGCCTCAGTTAAATATGTTTTAATGTGTTAAATGTATTTTCCGTAGGACGAGGTGTACAGATCCACCACTAAAGGCTTGATTGAAGGTCTCATATCAGGCTACAATGCCACTGTTTTTGCCTACGGACCCACAGGTCAGTACCAGGTCAAACTTATGGCTAAGCAATATTTATTTTTCGCTATATATATTATGTATAGGAACAGGCTGGTTTCACACTGCATTCGTTAGCAAAGCGTATTTGTTTTCGGCACCCATGTTAACAGTTTCGAGCATTCACACCGCGTGCAGAGGCGGAGCGGCAGTGCGTCGCAGGAGCAGAAGCGGCAATGCAGTGAACGCTTTGGCTCGAGTCTATTGTTGCCGCTCTTCTCACGCTGAATTAAAGCCACAGTGCATTGTTCTTGATCAAAATTGGTCTAATTAACATGAAAATTAACGCATTTCACCATGAAATCATGTAGTGAAGTGTTCCGTGTGTTTCACAGTCACCATATCACATCCGGCAATGTGGAAAAATAAGTTTAATAAGTTTTTTCCCAAATGTCAAAGGCCAATTAAAGGATTAAAACTAGAGGCATATCTTAACTTTAAGGTTACTTTTATCATGTAAACTACGTATATACAGCTTATGTGTTTGGGACAGAGAGGAACGCGGTTGCTTTTGCAGCAGATATATGCTGCCCATTATTAATCAAAGCATGAGACCAACAGGAGTCGGATGAGAACACCGGAAAATGTGACAGAATGGACAATAATCGTCTGTATTTGCAATACACGAGCAGCGGTTCAGCTGCCAGTGAAAGCACAACGGGCACGCGCTGCTCCTGCTCTCCATACGCATGACTTCTGTGCTGCCACCGCACTGCTTGTGTGTGCAATGTGAAACCGGCGTAACTCAAAATCCTATCTGTGCTGGAAATGGGCCGGGGAACAGCAGCTCATTTGCATTTAAAGGTACACACACCAAAAAGGTGGGTTTTTCCCAAGCAGCAACCTCCCGTCGTCTCTCTTGAAGCCAATACGGAAGTGACTTAAACTGCAGTGCATTGACTGGCCACCACAGGCTCCAGAAGGGAGCAGAATCTCATTGAGCTCCATGTTAAAATGGATGGATAAATAAATAAATAAAGTGGTTTATTAATATATTGTTATATCAGCGCATACAAAATTATTCTAATCTGTTTCCAAGTAATATTGTCTGACTCTACTCACACACAACCAAACAACATCATAACATAGTAGATGTGGGAGATTCAGTAAAGTATATTTAAATATTATGTGAAACCACAGCCATGGCATGAACACATTGTTCTGTTTGCTGTATACGTGTGTGTGGGTATATCACAAATAACTTTATGCCTGTCAATTAAATTAAGCTACATTATGCCCTTTTTAATAAATATAAAAATAATAATAATAAATAATAATGATTTTATTATGTTGTTCTCACACTGAAATGACGTCCACAGTGGCCATATGGCCAAAGTAGTAAAAATCACAGACACCCAGACACGACTAGGACACACAGATTATCACCCTGATCTTCTTTCCTCCTGCTTAAAGAACAGCTTCAATCAACAAAGTCTGATTCCACAAAAAGACCACTCTACCAGTGCTCACTAGCATATAATGATTTGTTGATGTTTCCAAATACGATTTATATGTATTATGTACACCTAGCTCACTGAATTCCATTAGGTAATATCTCACCCCAAAATACATTAAAGAACTTTTTGTGCTCCTTTGAGTTGAATAACAGTTCATTCCTGGAAAGCAGATGTCTGTGTGGTTCTCGTGCTTGCGTTCTCTAATCCGTCCTCAGAGTGACTCTTACTGACTGTTCCTGTCTGTGGCCGTGGCTATATAAAGCTGTGCTCAGCCTGACCGGGATAAAAGCCACCTGTAAACATTGTTTCACTCGCTGTGACTCATCTCACACCTGTGCCTTGTTTATGTCATGCTGATGAACATATGCTAATTATCTACAATTATTTCATGAAAAAAAAGATGCTAAAAGCTAGTGATAAAATGCAACTAATTAATAATAGTCTATGTTTGATGTTTAAGCACATTTAATTATTTATTTGTAGTATGTTAAACAATTTTAGTATTATATTGAGTATGATCTTTATATTTTATTTTATTAATTTATGATGGTGAATTGTTGTCCTATTAAGCATATGTTTGTGTTTACAGGTTGTGGGAAGACTTACACTATGCTGGGAACAGACCGAGAACCTGGTATCTACGTCCGCACATTAAACGACCTGTTCAAAGCCATCGAAGAAACCAGCGATGACATGCAGTACAGCGTCTCGATGTCCTATTTGGAGGTGAGATCTCATTATTTGCTTGCTAATTAGGATTTTATTGCCACTTGTTTTTTTCTCCAATATCACCTGGAGGTTCGATACAGACCATGTAAAGATACCATCACCCTACTCCCATGCTAAATAAATGCACATAGTCAAGTAAATTGCCCTCGTTCAGTTTTAAACATTTTAAAAAAGGGTAACGGCTTAAGAGTTATGTGATAAGATAATCATCAGGCCCGTGAGGAGCGACTGAAAGCACGTCTGTTTATCAGCTCTGTTTGCATGAGGGAGGGGTAATCTTGTCAGCTTAAGCGACTATCTCAGCATCTTTGATTACGGTGATGTTGTATTGATACAAGAAAGCCCCCACTGAGTTGGGAAGGACTTGTTCAAAGTTTACTCAAAACAAATACATGCATCCTTGATCTGCTACTGTGCTAGCCTAGAAACAAATCTTCATGCTTTTATGTGACTTTTTTATGTATGTATTTATTCAAGATCCATGTATCAATTGTTTTACAGTTGTCTCAAGGGCTGTGACCTAACCAGGTGCCAGACTTAGTTACATTATGTGGACAGACTAAGGGCCAGATTTACTAAACAGGGCAAATTAGCGCAGGAGATACGCAGATGGGAGTGGAAAGTTCTGTGCGCGATCTGCTGACGACACGCAAATTAAAATACACAGATGCAATCGGATAATTTCCATGAGGACCAACTCAATCTACCAAGAGCAGTGTCAAATTAGCCAAATTAGTATCTGGTTTAGGACATGCTTTTTGGGCAGTGAATAATGGCACAAGCACCAGTAAATCAACTAGCGCAAACCTTAGTAAATCACCTTGTATGATTCATTTAAATACTCTCCTCCCATAACTTTCCCATCTAAAAGGGAAGCTCATAAATGCTTATGCAATAATATCAGCCGCAGAGTCCACGCCCTTTCAGCAAAAAAATTTCACTGCGTGTCTTTGGTAAATCCTGACAGTAGTTTTTTAATGCCAAAAGAGGGTTTGCGCTGGCGCAAGCCATTGGTAAATCTGGCGCTATGTTTTAAGCCATGAAACTGGTTAGAACACACTGTAAGGTTCAACTACGTACAAAAAGAAAAGGACAGTCAGTCAACTAGGTTTCTACCAAAGACCAGAAGTGATAATTGAACACTGTGTGCATGGATATTGTTGCTCTTTCACCACTGTAAAGGTGAAATAACACATTGTCACGCATCAGTGTCAGACACTAGAGAAATGCTGCAGAACAGACTTTGATTGACAAATTGGGCAATGAGATTGTCGAGAAAGTATGTGAAACAGTGAGAGGTGGGAAAAAAAGATACTGAGAATTGAAGTGATGCTCCTGTCAGCTCGAATATGTGACCTCAAATGCACATGCATCAGCTGTCAAAAACAAGACTTTGAAAGCTAAACTGGAGTGCTGGGAGATAAAACTGTAAAAAAGATTTACATTGAAGGAGGTACTCAAGTCATATCTAGAGACCAGACTTGATATTGAGCTCTTTTGACTTAACCACCTTGCAACACCCTAGCAACCACACAGAAACATGGCAATCACTCAGAATTCCTAGTAACTACTTTGGGAGCAATTCACTACACTATAATGAAACATCAGAAATATGTTTTCAAATAAAACTACACACACACACACACACACACACACACACACACACACACACACACACACACACAAACTTGCTCAAGTATCTTAACATACACACATAAACACAGAGAACTGTTTGACTTCTTTAGGTTAAAGGGGTGTTTGGGATGTGCAGACCTATGAGTAAGCCACTCCGTCCACACAGGGAAATAGCAACCTTCAGTAAATAGCACAATGCTCTCCTGTCCTCTGCTTTTCTTACACCTTCACATTAAAGCTCCTGTTTACTTTGGGCCGTCCAAATGCTCAAGAGGATGCTTCCCTGGAGAGAACGCGTTTTTATTCTCGGCTTCTGTGGTTTAGGTTCCGACCTCCCAGTTTATCCTTTCACTTTTTTCTCTTTCCGTCCATCTATATCTATAGCAGGTCTTCTACTCTTCCTCTGTCAATGGCTTCTTTTCATAACGTCAGCGTCACCCTAAAATTATCACATGCTTACGGCACATCACAGTGACCTCACTGACAGTAATGAAATATTACGTTCGGGGCAACTTAATTTGAGAGCTTTTGAGGCGACCGCAGATGGCGCTCAGGATGTGGCCCTGTTCTAAACCGGGTTGAATGAAGCTTATTGAAATATTAAATCCCAAATTTATCTCTCCATTAGCATCCTGAAAGTACTGTATATGACTGTTTATGCAACCGATTCTGGATTTTTATTTAATTATACATTTAAAATTGAACTTAATTTATTGTTGGTTTAAGAAATAATCTACATGTAAGCATTTTGGTGATGACAACCTATTGTGGAAACTAGTTGACTTCAGAACGTTAACGAAAATGTCATGATCTCGTCGTGTACTAAATGTTCAATAATTCACTGGTCTTTTGTCAATAATTCCTTTCAAATTTCAGAAATGATAGCATTTCTCCATGTGCTCTGGTACAGCATGGTTCTAGCAATGGAAAGGTCACAGATGGCACATTCTGATATTTATGCATGTCAAGTCAGCTCAGATAAAAGCATCTGTCAGATGCATGAATGTAAATGTCAAGCGCATTAATGTTCATGCATAAACAATGGCGGTAATCTTGAAATATAAGTGTGGTCTTTACTCTTGTGTTTCAGATCTACAATGAGATGATAAGAGACTTGCTGAATCCCTCATCTGGGTTCCTGGACCTGAGAGAGGACTCAAAGGGAGAGATACAGGTCGCAGGAATCACAGAGGTCTCCACTCTTAATGCAAGAGAGGTTAGTTAGACACATTATTGTAACCCCATGTTTCTTTACAAGCATTTTGATATAAAGATGTATCTCTTTAAATAGTCAGTGCTTATTACATTATTTGATTAATGATACCTCATTGAAAAAAATAACTCTGGTATTCTTTGTTCTTAATTCTTATGAAATGAATATTACCCTCAGCTTTGGTCCTAATGAAGTAGGTAATAATAGTTCAATAGTTTGGGGTCAGTAAGATTTTTTTTTTTTTTTTCAGCAAGGTTGCATTAAATCGATCAAAAGTGACAGTAAGGACATTTATAATGTTACAAATATTTCAATTTCAATTTTGACAAAAAGCAGCACAACTCTTTTCAAAATGTATAATAAGAATACATTTTCCTTGAGCACTAAATCAGCATATTAGAAAGATTTCTGAAGGCTGGAGTAATGATGCTGAAAACTTTGCTATCACAGGATATGAAACTAGAAAACAGCTATTTTAAATTGTAATAAAATTTCACAATATTACTGTTTTACTGTATCTTTCATCAAATAAATGCATCTGGTTAAAAAAAAAAAAAAAAAATCTTGCGGAGAATGCCGACCAAAACTTTTGAAAGGCACTGTGTATAAATGTAGTTTTCTCTTTTTCTCTCACTCAGATCATGGAGTTGTTAGTGAAAGGAAACAAACAGAGAACTCAAGAGCCGACAGCAGCCAATCAGACGTCTTCTCGCTCTCACGCTGTGCTGCAGGTGGTCGTGCGACAACAGAGCCGATGTCGAGACATCCTGCAGGAAGTGCGATTTGCGCGACTCTTCATGATCGATTTAGCAGGGTCTGAACGGGCTTCGCAGGTAAGAAGTGTTTGTGTGTGAGGAGATGGGATATTTGTATGTGCGAGACATAAAGGTCTATTCATCAGGCACTACGTAAAAGCTCAGTTGGTGGGCTCAGACATATGTCCATAAATTTGATGACCATTAATATCAAAGCTATCAATCTTTCTTCTTACATAAAAGCTGGCACAGTTGGCTTCAAATATACTCAGAATCATAAATCAGCCAGTGACGAGGGAACAATTCCAAGAGTGATTTAACTATTGGTGATAAACTTGGAGGGAAAATTAAGCTGTCTAAAATGAAATAATTTTTTCATTATTAAAATACAAAATGATGCACGAGGCACCTGTCCATTCAGGAGTTTTTGATGAAAGACGTGTGAATCATGTTTTATATTAAAGTGTCATTTCCACTCACCGCATGAGATGAGAATATTACATGAGAGAACACATTTATAGAGCATGCCGTGTATTTGCTATGGAAACAGTTAAAAATCACTCAGGCACCCTGTGGGTTTAAACATGCATGTGACAGGCACAAAAGCAGATCACGTTGTTTCTGGTTATGGGGTATTGTTGCTCAGAAACATGAGTGGTTGTTTGTTCTCTATTGATGAGGAAGACAAGCCTGTTGCACAACTATTCAGAGACATACGAGAGCGCCCCCTGCTGGATGCTTTAACAGACTTCCTAACCAACATGTAGACGGTCAGTTTAGCATCTTGGTGCAATAACTACTGTTTGTACTTTCAGACACAGAACAGAGGTCAGAGGTTAAAAGAGGGCGCTCATATCAACCGTTCTCTGCTCGCGCTGGGGAATTGCATCAATGCTTTGAGTGAAAAGAATGGCAACAAATACGTCAACTACAGAGACAGCAAGCTCACACGATTGCTCAAGGTACAGCTATATGATTCTTCATGAGCAGAGACGCTCATGGGATATTTTTTCTTGTTGTCTTACTGGGGTTTTCGCATGTCTGCAGGATTCTCTTGGAGGAAACAGTCGGACGGTGATGATTGCTCACATAAGCCCTGCATCTCTAGCCTTCGAGGATTCACGGAATACCCTGACTTATGCTGACCGTGCCAAAAGCATCCGCACACGGGTTAGTTTGACACATGATATGGACAACCTAACAACATACTTGTGCCACGGTTTAAAGGCTTTTTTTTTTAAGTGACTGTTAATACCTTTTACATTGTTAAAAAATGTAAGGGAAATGTTTCTTGAGTAGAATCAGCATTTTAGAATGATTTCTGAAGGATCATGTGACACTGAAGACTGGAGTAATGATGCTGAGAAATCCAGCTTTGACATTACAGGGATAAATGACATTTAACAATATATATTATTATTTAAAATTGAAATATTACACACACACACACACACTCTTTCCCAGTCTTAGGACAATCAATGTCACAATGATCCATAGGTATCGACAGGTGGTTAATACACAATAACAAGAATCAGGAAGAGAAACAGAACAGTTGACAGACAACAAAGAGCAAAAATAATGGGGTTTTAAATTTAAGCAATAATCCGTGCTTTGCTTTTGATGTTGATTTTAACATCACTGATGCAGTTGATTCTCAGTGTTTGGGTGATGTGAACATGTAATTGAGATTGGCGGGAGTGAAGGTGAAAGGTGAACAACACACGCCAGGGCATACATACACAAATACACACATTCATGCTACTCATGCAGACTGTTATGTTAAAGCTTGTGTTAGTCTGCCTAAGATTGTTGGGTTTTTTGTGACACATTTTGTGCTTGATTTGATTTGAGTTTGATGATTGTTATATTTTATTCTTCTTTTGCAGGTAAAGAGAAACCTGTTGAATGTGTCCTATCACATCGCCCAGTACACCAGCATCATCTCTGACCTGCGCAGCGAGATACAGCGGCTGAAGAAGAAGATAGCAGACCAGGCCAGTAGACAGCTCAACCCAGACAGAACAGACATCCGCCATGTTCAAGGTAACACCCGAAGTGACATTTACCATTGATGCCACCTCCAGTGTATTCTATTCTATTTGATTATGGGCTTCTCTGTTCTAATAGATTATTTTCCATTCAATTAGATTAGATTAGATATTGGTATTAAATTCTATTTTCTGTTCAGTTAGATTTTTTTCTGCTTGATTATATTATTATTATTATGTATGTATATTTTTAATTATGTTATATTCTAGTGCAATAGATTATTTTCTACATGATTATCTTCTGTTTTTGTTTTTTATTGATTCTGTTCTGATAGATTGTTTTCTGTTTGCTTAAATTATTTTCTGTTTTATTCTTATAGATCATTTTTTGTTTGATTCTTTTCCTCTTGATTCTGTTTTATTCTATTCTATTTTCTGTTTAGTTTGACTAGATTCTTTTTTAATTGATTCAGTTCTATTTTATTCTAAATTATTATTTTTGGTTTGATTAGATTCTTTTCTAAATGATTCCATTCGATTCTTTTATAATAGATTCATTTCTGTTTGGTTCGGTTATTTTCCAATAGATTAGATTAGATTCTGTTCTGTTACATTTATTCACTGTTGTTTTTTAAACTAGACGAGTAATCTCACTCAAATGTATATCAACACAATCTCTGTTTGCCTGTAGCGGAGGTGCAGGCTCATTCTTCTCAGCAGAGCCGGGCTGAGATGGACCAACTGCGGGAGCAGCTGATCGATGCGTTTAGACAGCAGATGGACATCAGGAAGCGTCTCATGGAGCTGGACAACAGCAACATGGAAATCCAGATAGACACATCCAAACACCTGCTGACAATTGCAGAGTAAGTCTGTATTCTGCACACAAACTCAAGCCACCTTAAGATTACAAATAAATGCACAGTGGCCCTAAAAGTTTATTTTGAACAGATTATTAATTGTTTTATTAAGTTTTATTTTTTTTATTGAAATATTGACTGTCTCCATCTAGCTGGGAGCAAGAGCGCTTTAGGAGAAGAAAGAAGTGGCAGGGGGAGAGGAGGAAGGAGACTTTTAATAAGGATGAAAGTGAAAAAGACTCAGACTCACCAGAATCTTTGCCTGACAGCACAGAGACACAAGAGGTGGCCATTGCCAGAGAGAACCTTGTCACACTCATGGCTGAGCAGAAGAAAATACAAAAACAGAAGGTAATGTCACTAGTAACCACTAGAGGGCAGATCAGCACCTCCGAGAACTCATAGCCCTGGACTAATAGTATTGAGTGAGAAGTGTTTATTTAGCAAATCAATTAGTTTAAACATTTTTCAATTAACTGGATTTCTCAATGTTAAGTGGTCTCTTCATTTTTTCCAGAGCTGTAAATGAAAGAGTTTAAAATGTTAATGATTTCAATGTCTTACAGTTTTAAGTTTCTAGTAATAAGTCTAGTAATTTTCATTTACTTGGTGAATCTCTACTTCATTATTCATTAAAACAGAATTTGTTTACGAGACATGTCTATCATTATAGCCAAGATGAAGCTACTGTATGAAATACTTAGGGCACTATTTTAACATTCTAAGCGCATGACGATGAGGTGCACTTAGGGTGTGTCCGAATCAACTTTTGCTAGTTTAACAATGCGAAAAATGGTCTAAAAGGGTTTTCCCTTTTCTATTAATGAGTAATAGGTGTGTTTTGGGCATAATATGCAATAAAGCATTCAGAGTCTCATCTCCCATTCGCTTTAAAAGCAATTTTGTGTCGTTCCTGCCTTCGCATTGCGCCATGTGTATGATTGGGCCCTTAATCTTGTAATGGATAAAAATATTCACAAGACATGAGCTTTTTTCCAAAACATTCATTTGGAACACTCTGCGTAAGCAGTGCATTCTGGGATTACCTTCTCCACGCATAAATGGAGATAAATTGTACATGACTAACAGTGTTAATAAAGCCACTAATCACTTTAACTGACCATAGTCCCCCTGTTCTCTTAAGGCCGGAATGGAGCAGCGCCTGGCAGAGCTGAGAGAGAAAGCTCGACATCTCGAAGAGCTTCTCCCCCGCCGCGTGAGCTCAGAGGAGCAAAGGGAAGTGCTTTGCCTCCTCTGCAAGGTCCACGAGCTGGAGATCGAGAACGCAGAGATGCAGTCCAGTGCTCTGCTTAAGGACAACGTGATCCGACAGAAAAACGTGGTAGTGCAGCGTTTTGAACAGCACAGACACCTCTGCCATGAGATCATCCAGCAGCAGAGGCAATTTATCGATGGTGAGTCATTCTCAGGAATAAAAAAAAGGCACAGAAATATCAGCAAAAGATGAATCGGGTATGTTGCAGTAAAGTTTTCCAAATGATGCAAAGCAGAAACAGAAATAGTTATTATTGTAATGCAGATGAATGAATGAAAAAATAATAATAATTAAAGTCACCCTGTAAATAATCTTATCCCCTTAAAACTCATCTTTGATCACTAAAATGACTTACATTAAAATATACTAAATGTAGCAAGGGTGTAGTTACATTCAGGCTATACGGATCAAAGAATTTGCAAACTAGCCCCGTCTCCACTCACTCACACCAGCTCAGAGATCCACTCGGTCAGCTTTACTGTAGTAAACGCTGCACAATGGCAAGTGGAAATACTGGTTTAATTCAGCCATATATGTTTGATTCAGAAGAAGAAGTGGAAGAGTGAATTATACAGGCCCGTCTATAGTCGATGTAGAAGAATGATAATGCGTTTTATGTAGCGCTCTCTACAATGTAGGACATAAAACTGTAATTAACATGATTATCCTTTGGCTTGATTACGTTATCAAACAGCTAATAATGTGTTGCTAATGTTACATAGACCATGTTCCTGTTCGCCATCTCAGTCTGCCTTCTAAAAATCAGCATCCCAAACGTCAGTAGAGAAAGGCATATAGTTAATCATATCATCATAATACGTATACATCATGTACGTAATTCACCTGCTATGATGCTGAATGTTCCTGATTCAGAAAAATACAACAGAAAAATAAACCGGTATAACCTGGCTTCTCTTGAGACTCCCCTGCATGCTTCAGAGAACAGTTAATGATATGCTAAAGCCCGCCCACATGTTTACGTGATTGGTTACAACGTAGTTTGTGACGTCAGAAACACCAGCGATTTTGAGACTGTCTTTGGTTCACAGCAGATTTAAGGAGAAAATACTCAGCAGTGGTGGTGACTTGTGAAGTGGTTTTTCTAAAAGCTTATTAAAATGACAGACATATAAACAGCAATTAAAAACCCGATTTTTACCACAGGGGGTCTTTAATATAAAAGTATTAAGTTTAAATTATAGATTATTACTTTAATAAATAATTTGTATTTATATGTAAATTTGTATATACGATTTAAAATTTGGTTGTGAAAATTTAAGGTGAATGATGGTTTTGCAGATCACAGTCTCCTAGTCCCTCCTCATCTTCAAGAGCTGTATGAGATGTATATGAAGGAAATGGATGAAAAGAACTTGGACAGAGTTGTGGCCCTGGATAAGTTCACCATTCGTACTCTTAAGGTACATCAAGCAGGCATTTTTTCTTATTTAAAATCAATATGAAATCAACATACACATTGCTTCTCTTATTGTGCACATTATATCAGTGCGCATATTAAAAAAAAAAATAACTGCCTAATATTTTCATTTGCTTGGAAATGCATTATAATATGACAGTAAAATGAGTTTCATGTTGACTTTAAAACACTTAAAGAGAAGAACATGATTAGAAACAGACTAATCATGATTATTTTTACATATTTTCTGACATGTATCTCTTTAGGAGGGTTCCCTGCCCAAGATCACCCTCCCCAGTAGAGGTCGTGACCCCTTGCAGGAGATGGATTCAGACCAAGAGAGTGTTCGCACATTGGGCTCGGACAACAGACAAGGGGGGACAAAACTGAGGAGGCACACGCTGCCTCCGATTCTCCCAGAGCCTGATGGGTAAGAAGAGCTCTAAGCAAATTCATTTTATACACTTTTGACATTTCCCTACCTGTACATAACTGATATATTTCCTTGAATGGAAACCTTTAATGGCCAAAAATATTTTCTGATCGTGAAAATAAAAAGAATCTGGGAAAATACACAACTACGCTGCAGCCATAAAAAGAATTGCAATAGTGTTAAAGGGGTCTAAGTTTGTTCACATACTGTAACTTATAAGCTTAAATTCTTCTCCTGTCCACACAGAGACCGAGTGTTCAAGAGCAGTCACAAACAGATGAAGAACTCTGTAGTAATGACCCCCCCACCCATTCACATCAATGGCCAGGGCAACAGAGAGGTGAGCTACTGGGAGTTTACATGTGCATCTTACAGTAGTTTTTCTAGCTACAGATTATACACTAACAATTAAATGTTTAGGATCAGTATGTTGTTGTTTTTTAAAGAAATTAATACTTTTATTCAGCAAGAACACATTATATTGATCAAAAGCATAGACTAAAAAAAGATGGATGACTTCTATCCCCTTCAGGATAATGAAGCCAAGATATTACATTGATTACGTCATTTTGAGGCCATTTGGAGCATGAGTCTGAGCTGCCGCTTCCGCAGACTCAATCGCAAGCAAAGCTGTCAATCATGACGTTACACCCCATTTTTATATGATCATATTTCGAACTAAAACCAAACTTATTGGAAAATTTAACAGTTGATTTCAAGTCAGCATAAGAACTACAAAACATCTTTAAAAAAAATTAATTTTTTTTTTTTTTTGTCTTGCATCCCATTTGATTACATGGATAGGGCGGGGTTTATGACCTATACTATATCATGTTTTTGCTTCACTTTTCAGGATGTCACACTTGATCAAATGTGACAGTAAAGACATTTATAATGTTACAAAAAATAATATTCATCCCCAGAAAAATCTTTAAGATATTTAATTTAAAAAAAATATTAAGCAGCACAGCTCTACTGTTTTCAACATATTAATAATAAGAAGAAATGTTTCTTGAGCACCAAATCAGCATATTAGAATGATTTCTGAAGGATCATGTGACATTGAAGACTAATGATGAGTAATGATGCTGAAAATTCAGCTTTGCCATCGCATGAATACATTACATTTAACAATATATTCTAATAGAAAACAGTTGTTTAAAATGTTGTAATGGAAATTGAAATGAACTCTGTTGCATTACTGAATAAGAGACAAACCTTAGCCAATTGTCTTTATAAAGATTTATTTCTTGCAAGAAAGAGCCACAGTCAACACAGTCATCAGTGCCTGCATCAAGTGTAACTGAAGACATAACAGAAGTCACGATCTCTTATACCCTCGGTGTCAAAACAATCCTTCAGTAGTTTTCCACAGAAGTGCCCTGCATGGCAGAACCACATGTTACTCCTGTATGAATTCAAACACTCGTCCACATAATTAATCATTAGAATTTTTCCTCTACAATTGTAATAATATTTCACAATATTACTGTTTTACTGTATTCTTGATCAAATAAATGCAGCTTTGGTGAGTATAAGAGAGGAGGGTAAAACATTAATAAATCTTACCGACCCCAATCTTTTCGAACGAAAGTGTTCATGAAAATTATGTTAATAAAATATATCAGGGAAAGTGTGAATATTCTTTTTATTTATTGTGATTGGTACTGAATAAATCAGTGTGTCTGACACTATGCTGACTGTACCTCTGCAGCTGTTGCCATCTGTCCTGGATGACGCTCTGAGATACAGCCATCTCAGTCACAGTATGAGCAGCCATCTGGACTCCTCACCTGAGAGCAGCGAGAACGGCACAGATGCACCTCTGACTCCTAAAGGTAAGAGTTCCTCTGCTCTTTCATCTTTGTGCTTGTGCACAGCTCTCTGGAATACTTCATTCTGATTGGTCGATTGATGCGTTCTGCTGGATGTTAGTTTTGTATAGTGACCACTAAAAAAATGGAAACAGTAATGCCAACTTATATATACACATGTATACAATCATAGTATTCCCTGAACCATTTTCTTTCAGAGAGACAGCAGATTCTAAGAGGCGTGCAGAACATTGCGGTCAAGGCTGCTCGACGCCGCTCTAAGGTCTTAGAAATAGATGCCCTGCGATTGCCTCCGCCACCTTCACCCCTAGACCCCAAGAAGCACAAGAGTAACCTGTCTCTGTCCGAGGCGCCCCCTAAAGGGTCGGTGCTACGGCGCGGGAGACAGCCCAGCCCAGAACTACGCCACGCCACCTCTGATGACAACCTGTCCAGCAGCACGGGAGAAGGCCCCGCACCCAACGGCACGTGGACCCGGCCACGGAACCGCCAGGCTGTCAGGAACCCCGCCCCACGGGAGCAGGACTTTGAGGTTCGCAGACGCAAGAGAAGATCTCGATCATTTGAAGTCACAGGACAAGCAGTGAGTTTTCCATGCACATCTGTGTTAATGGATGAAGCTCACGAAAACCTTTTTGAGGCACAATCAAAAAAGAAGTATTTTGCATAAGGTAGTTTAAGTGTATTTTAGATATTTGAAAGATCTGACTGACCCCAAATGTTTGAACTGTAGTGTATATTTTAAAATGTATATAATACGCCCTTTCTTTGCATTCTAGTTATGAAAAATATTATAATGCAAAAACGTTTAATGGTGCTAAAATAGGCTTCAACATATTATTTCTATAAATGCTCTTGCCACACTCGTGACTATTTTTTAACAAACTCAGATTTTTTCCCCCCTACAGTTGTCTCAGACGAAGAACACCAGCCAGCGGTTTCGCCCCCTTGACAGCACTTCTGACCCCCACCTGCACATTAACGGTCACCCCCCGGCCCCAATCCTGCGTCCCCAACACAGAGCCCAACCTCAGCTTGCTAAAGCTCGACCCTCTCACAACATCCACCAAACAGGTATGATATCACAATTTTAGTTTTCTTTCAGTGATAGGAAAGTAAAAGACAAAAAATATACTGTTTACCTTACCTAATTTATACATGACCGCAAGTTGCATTTATCACAAGTTAAACATATTTAGCATTCATACAATTTGCATTCACTGTAGACCAGCGAGATTCATTTTTTGCACATACATTTAGATAAATTGTGGACAATGGGATCAGGAACGTGTATTAAAGAGGACCTATTTTTTTTTTTTTTTTTACATTTTTAACTTTTCTTTGCTGTTTGAGCTTTAAAAAGGTCTGCAAAGTTAGAAAGCGCAAAGTCACACCAAAGGGAGTTATTCTCTATTACTCCTCATTTAAATAATTCCCACCGCAAAATAAAGGGGGTGAGGCCTGGTTGAGTTGCTTTAGCAATGTGTTAAAACTCAGGGTTTTGGTGACATTTCTGAAATGCGCTCAAAGTGTTTGACCAATCACAACACACCAGCCAACTATTCAGAGCACATTGCGCTTTTCAGAAGGATGGGCTTCATAGAGACCAGAGCGTTACTGGCAGACTGAGAAGAGAGGTGCTGCAACAATGTAAAATATGTGAAAGATTATGTGTTTTTTTGAACATGTAAGCTTAAAACATATGCTAGCAGACCCAAAAACTAAGACTTTGTAAAAGGACATAATAGTTCCTCTTTCAATACATTTTGATCACCTGTTGAATTATCTTCATTCATTCTCCACAGGATCAACAGCAGATGTCACGTCCTCCAATCTTCCCTCACACCTCATTAAGCGCGGCCCCCAAACCAGGCAACTTCAGCCCCTCCTGTACGTAACAACCACCGGAACAGGGGGCCAGCGCACCCGCAAACACTGAAGTTGACCATAAGCATAGACTGTCTCCTCTTGACCCCAGCATCAGCACTATGGACACTGTGGAAAACATGTAGAGACAAAGTGGAAGGTTTCTTCTTTTATCCAAATGGAAGAGCTGTACCATGGACGAAAGGACTTGAACGAAAGAGCTACAAAGAGCATGTTGCTACAAAAAACTATTTTGCTACCTGGGTTTTTGCTCAAATGCTCCTAGCTTTTCTGTGAAGACAGGTGACTTGCAATGTCTGCTTTTTAATTTTTTGAGTCCATTGGTTTCTCTAAGTGGCTAAATAGATTTTCATCAATTCAATGGCCTTGACTTTTGTCAAAACTTCTCACAATGACATGCAAACATTCCTTTAATGCCGAGCCAATGCGACGGGATAAAACCTGCCTCAGATGCCTTCTGGTTGAATATTTATATCAGGCCTTATAGTGACAATTGAAATTCATTAAGCAGTTCCCAAAAAAAAACATATATACAGTACTGTGCAAAAGTCTTGGGCACGTTGGTATTTTCACACTAAATTTTTTTTTAAGCCAGTTATTTATATCTTTTACAGTAGCGTGTCAGTAGGAAATATCAGTTTACATTTCCAAACATTTATTTTGCAATTAATTGTAATAATCCAGTGAGATTTTTATTTTTTTATGCACAAGAAGTCTGATAGCAGCCGGTCTGATCAGATCTCTCCATCATCGAGCCTGTCTGTGATTACATGAAGAAACAGAAAAAACTGAGACGGACTAAATCCAGAAGAACTGAGGCAACGTCTCCTAGACACTTGAAGAAACCTTCCTGCAAAACTGCAGTACTGGGAAGAGTTTAGGCGCTTGTCAGAATGCTTTAAAGTGAGAATGCTGTCAAAAAAAATATTTAATATTAAAATGTATTTTATGAATTAACTTCTATTAACTAAATCAAATGGATATTTGGGGTGACCACCCTTTGCGTTTAAAACGGCTTTTGTCACCTGCACAGTTTTTCATGTAGTTTTGCAGGAAGGTTTCTTCAAGTGTCTGGGAGACGTTGCCTCAGTTCTTCTGGATTTAGTCCATCTCAGTTTTTTCTGTTTCTTCATGTAATCACAGACAGACTCAATGAAGATGAGATCAGATCTCCATGTGGAGCATAGAGACTATTGTCAGACTCTTTATGCATACAAAAATCTCACTGGATTAACACAATTAATGGCAATTAATTTATGAATGTAAACTGATATTTCCTACTGACACACTACATCAAAAGAAAGAAAAATAACTGGCTTAAACCAACTTTTTGTGTGTAAAAATACTAAGACTTTTGTACAGTACTGTAAATCTGCCGAACTGAACTGGCGATGCTTGTTTATGCGACTGAGGAATCAAATATACCCTTCTCATTCCCCAGGGAGCAATATTTATTTCACAGCTTCTGCGACTGTGAAAGTATTACTTCCTCAGGCCTTGCACAAATGAATGTACTGTCACATTGCTTATGATTCATGTCTGGCTTCTGTGACCGTTCCATTTACTGATGTCATTTTGTGTTTACTGTTAATAATCAATGTAAATTTGCCTTCACTGTCATGCAGGTTTCAGCAGAGCTGTCGTCTTTAAAAATCCTTTTGGGTTTGTGTTAGTTTAGTACCGGACAAGGTGGGATATTTAATGTAGTTCATATCCTCAGTTGAATGTTTTTAATCAAAAAAGAAAAAAATAATATGGCTGCCTTTTCTTTGAAAAGACTGTATTTTTTTGTTTTTCATAATTATACATGCATAGACACTTTTTCTACTCTTAATTTTATACCTTTTTTTGTAACCAAATAAATTTGATTGACGAAGTGATTGCAGTAGTGTATGCATTGTGCACGTCACCCTCAATATACAGTATTTAGTGGTTCACATTTTTGTCATGGTAAGGTACAGTGTGACAATCAGTCGAGGCATGCGGACCGTGAGAACGAGGCGAGGCCGGTGGCGTGAGAGATAATGAACGCCAGCTGCGCGCTGCACCGATCTCATGTCTCACGGTCTTGGCCTTGACTGCTTTCACAGACAGTATCTATAAGTTAAATGAACTTTGAAGTACACAAATGTTTCCCTTTCAGGAAACAATATTCCTAACTGCATCCCTGTACTGTCAGCACACTGAAAAGTGTATCATATTTTCTTTTTTCGGCACCTACTTATATCAGGATTACATGTCAATATTTCAGTGTAAACAGTTTTCTCCTGTTTCCTTTCACCAAGCAAAACAATGCAAGCACAGCAAAATATCTAGCACAGTGAGCATTACATCATCAGGCTATGGAGAAAATGCATTGGATTTTCTTCTAAACTGGGCATACAATAATTAAAAAAATTATTAACGAGCATATAATATATGATAATATAATATAATACAATAAAATGTGATATAAAATATATGATAGAATATAAATATAAGATACTAATACTATAATACAATATAATGTGATATATAATTAATACAAAATAATATACAATATAATATGCTGTAAGATATAATATATAATACAGTACAATATGATATATGATTTGACTTTATGTATGATATAATATACAATATGATAAGATAAATTAATTAATATAATACAATATTCATGGAAACATTAATAAATTCCTCAACAACTCAGACCTGTAGGTCAAAAGCAGGTGGAGGGTGAGGACGTCAATCATAAAACACCAAACCAATCAGCGCAGTCCTACAAGTTCTAAGGCTCGTGATTGGTTTGCTTGACTCCGACAAATCTATGCAAACCATGAGTCTCGTAACTTACAGGGCTGCGCTGATTGGCTGACTGACTGGTCGGTCCAGCTGATAGCAGCACAGGCGCAAGTAGTGTTGACAACGCCGCCCTGGATCTCTCCTTCTTTTATTTATTTCCGAAAGGTTATTTGTTTGGAAGGAACGAATCGAATCTGGAGGAAAGGAAAGACATGGCTTAATGTATTTCATACGTAAGTGTACTTCCTTGTTTAAGCTCGAGGGACAGCTGTTAGCCAGTTAGCGTTAGCTGTCAGTGTTTACACAGCGAGAGCAGCGAGCAGGACTCATTAGACAGCTTGCACATTTGGCTCTATTATTTCATGTTCGTCAGAAGAGCGCATATGTAATGTGTGTTAAAGAAAAGGTGATGGGGCGAAAGCCCAGCCCAGCCGTTATTGACCTGCACCGCGCGCGAGCACGCACAACATGTCAGATACGCGCGTCCTCTTGCGCGCGCAGTAACATTTTTTTTAGTATAGAAATTAATCATTTTTTTCCGTGTAGGTAACCGCCCTCTGGTGCACTTTACACTTTACTGTCTCATATGCATTATTATCTGCAGCTGGCGTTACCTTTGTACTCGCATTCCCCAAGGTGTAATCAGTCTTAACATGGAGAATTTGCAAACAAGCAATGTTTATTTTATGATGACGTTAATTAATTGGATGTTAAATAACAAAATGGCATAATTATTTACGTATTATAGTTATTCCCCAAAAGACAAAAATAATCATTCAACTATTCTGAAATGTGGAACTGTTTATTTAGATAGCAGTGAGTCGTTCCTTGTGTTTACTGTGTAAACTTTTGGAGTTACAGTTGTGTTTTATAAAATATTATAAAGTCCTTAAAGTATGATAAGCAATGCAATTCATGCCAAGCATTATTAGTCACTTTTTTTACTTCTTTTTCTTTCTGTTGTTTGAATGTGCTGTAAGTTTTTCACTTTACTAAAGCATACAAATATGTTGTCACTGAGGCACCAACAGAGGTTTTTTTGGTTGAAGATTGGAGCTTTAGCTTTAATTTCTACATTTCCATTAGGGATGTGACAGTGAGGACATTTTCCCACCGGTTAATCGACGCGTGACGAATTCTATATAACCAGAAGTAATGCACACGGCCGCTCCGGCATTAATAATGGAGCGGAGCAAAGCGAGGGGTTTCAGTGAATTCATATGAAAGTTAAGCTTCCATAAGCATGAACTGTAAATGAGTCAGTGCACACACACCGTGAATGACAGCTTGTCCGTAAATAATCTGTGCAGCCGCGCACATTTTAGTTTTGGTTTTGGATTAGTGCCAATTCGGGAGCGGGTTGCTTGAATTGTGGGTTCATTAGCCTATTATTTTTCATGGAAAAACACAACAACTACACAGTACAATGACAAACTCGCTTAATTAGGCACCTTTATATTTCGCTTTGAAACCAAATCTTCTGTGATCATCTGGTTTTTCAGCTCTTGGCTCTCCTGATAAATGAAATCTGACTCCTGCTGCGTATGTGTTGCGACACTCGTTCTGAACATGCTTTATTAAGCAGACACAGTTCAATTTGTACTGTCTGTTCTCTAACTGAACTAAAAAAATTAAAAATAATGAACTAAACCACGGTTGGGGGTGGTGCCACGGTGTGATGTAACCGGTGTTGAGTCTGAACACCGGCAACACAGACTATGGTAGCAAATTTCCATAACTTTTTATTTCACACCAACATAATGTATTTTTCTGCATCTGCGAGAGTGTGGGCAGGCTACTTCTACTTCCTGCTCTCTACTGCGCAGACTCCGGTCCCAAATCCGCGCAAGTTGTCAGCTCCATATTCAGACATTGGCAGCTTCACTTTTCTTCAGTGGAAGGTAGTGAAGACGCGTCGTCCATATTTGTTTAACTTGCAGTGAAAGTAAAACTGTTGATTTTGAGCAGACAGCTCAGCAGTTTAATGCTGCTGGATGCTTTACTTTAGAGATCCAGCAAATAGTAGCACTGTGATTAATTAGAAAGATGGAAATATCAAAGGGGTACTTACTAAATGGACTGTATTACAAAGAGTAAAAAATATGAGGATTTGATCATTAAAAAAAACTAATTACGTTTTGGAGTTAAGAAACACCATGAATTTGGCCTGACAAGTTTAAAACAAAATGTTAAAGCCCATTTGAAATGAGAAGGTTCTGTTTTGTTTTGCAGCTGTGTCTGATCCATGTGCCAGTCAGCTGAAGCATGCTGGAAGAATGCAGCCCATAACCAGAAGAGATGCCGGAGTCTGGCATCAGACGAGGAGCCTGCTCTACAAAAACCTGCTGATCAAATGGAGGACCAAACAACAGAGTCTCCAGGTGCCTTTCATCTGTCACTCACATGCTTTCTTTGTTGCAAATCTGTTGCACTATTAAAGCTTTTGCAGGTTTTCTATTCTGGGCGCTGGTATTGAACTCCCTCTGACGTTTGTACAGTATGCTTCTTAAGGAATGCTTGAAGTGTCCATTTGATTCGGTTTAAGTCACCATGAAATCAAAATTTGCAATTCTTAAATTTTACAGAATGTTGCGGTATTTATTATAAGGAAACGGCTATTTGTACTGTGCAAAATCAATAAATGCTATTTACACCAAGTGCAAATGGGAAGTAGATTCTGTTTACACTAAGTGAAAATAGCACATTTTCGTAGCAATAAATGCTATTTACACTAAAGCTGTGTCCCAAATGACACACTATACACTATGCATTTATACACTATGTACTTAACCGTGTAGTGTATGAACTTTTCATGGTTATTTTGTCTTTCAACATCGGAATGACTGTTTTCTTCTATTCATGTGGTCATGGATTTCTTATGTAAGGTAGCTTTCTTTAATGTATTTTTAATGCCTCTCTGCTTCCTGTTTGTTTCATGAAGGGCCACATAAGAGTCTTTCAGAATTAAAATGCTGTTAATGGATTGGTGTTCCACCATAGTTCATGCCGTCAATACTCTCTAGTACATTTAAACTGACTCCATAAAGGGAATCTCGTCATGATCCATTATGGAAAGCGGTCAGAAATGTAACAAAATGAATTGTTATCCAGTAGTCATGATTGGGTTTTTTCCAGCAAGTGCCATCTCTGTATTTATTTTCTTGGAAGTGCAGATGCTGAAGGTAGTTGTGCTGTAGTATTGTGCTGTGTTCTCGGGTGTGGTGGGCTTTATGTACAGGTCACAAAAATTAGCATATTGTGATAAAAGTTCATTATTTTCCATAATGTAATGATAAAAATTAAACTTTCATATATTTTAGATTCATTGCACACCAACTGAAATATTTCAGGTCTTTTATTGTTTTAATACTGATGATTTTGGCATACAGCTCATGAAATGCAAATTTGAGATTTTTGGTTATTTCATCCGACCAATAAAAGAAAAGTGTTTTTAATACAAGTCATCCTTCAAATAATTATGTTCAGTTATCCACTCAATACTTGGTCGGGAATCCTTTTGCAGAAATGACTGCTTCAATGCGGCGTGGCATGGAGGCAATCAGCCTGTGGCACTGCTGAGGTGTTATGGAGGCCCAGGATGCTTCGATAGCGGCCTTAAGCTCATCCAGAGTGTTGGGTCTTGCGTCTCTCAACTTTCTCTCCACAATATCCCACAGATTCTCAATGGGGTTCAGGTCAGGAGAGTTGGCAGGCCAATTGAGCACAGTAATACCATGGTCAGTAAACCATTTACCAGTGATTTTGGCACTGTAAGCAGGTGCCAGGTTGTGCTGAAAAACGAAATCTTCATCTCCATAAAGCTTTTCAGCAGATGGAAGCATGAAGTGCTCCAAAATCTCCTGATAGCTAGCTCCATTGACCCTGCCCTTGATAAAACACAGTGGACCAACACCAGCAGCTGACATGGCACCCCAGACCGTCACTGACTGTGGGTACTTGACACTGGACTTCAGGCATTTTGGCATTTCCTTCTCCCCAGTCTTCCTCCAGACTCTGGCACCTTGATTTCCGATCAAGCAAAATGCAAAATTTGCTTTCATCCGAAAAAAGTACTTTAGATCACTGCTTCTCTGTAGCCCATTTCCTGCACACGCCAGTGCACAGTTGCTCTGGATGTTTCTACTCCAGACTCAGTCCACTGCTTCCGCAGGTCCCCCAAGGTCTGGAATCGGTCCTTCTCCACAATCTTCCTCAGGGTCCGGTCACCTCTTCTCGTTGTGCAGCGTTTTTTGCCACACTTTTTCCTTCCCACAGACTTCCCACTGAGGTGCCTTGATACAGCACTCTGGGAACAGCCTATTCGTTCAGAAATGTCTTTCTGTGTCTTACCCTCTCGCTTGAGGGTGTCAATGATGGCCTTCTGGACAG
Source organism: Gobiocypris rarus (assembly GCA_023029165.1). Taxonomy (NCBI): domain Eukaryota; kingdom Metazoa; phylum Chordata; class Actinopteri; order Cypriniformes; family Gobionidae; genus Gobiocypris; species Gobiocypris rarus. The sequence goes on from CM040920.1 coordinate 28,931,782, forward strand.
AAGTCAGGTCGGCAGTCTTACCCATGATTGCGGTTTTGAGTAATGAACCAGGCTGGGAGTTTTGTAAAAGCCTCAGGAATCTTTTGCAGGTGTTTAGAGTTAATTAGTTGATTCAGATGATTAGGTTAATAGCTTGTTTAGATAACCTTTTCATGATATGCTAATATTTCAGTTGATGTGCAATGAATCTAAAATATATGAAAGTTTAATTTTTATCATTACATTATGGAAAATAATAAACTTTTATCACAATATGCTAATTTTTTGAGAAGGACCTGTATGTAGGTCAATTTAATTTAATTTAATTTAATTTTTAACTCAATTTAGTCAATATAGGTGTTAATGACCTGTTATATCAATTTTTGAAAGATTATAAGTAATTTAAGTCTCGGTCCCCCCAGAATGTGTCTGTGAAGTTTCATCTTAAAATACCTGATGAAACGTGCATATGGATGCACGATTATCACAAATCATAATTGTTGATTATTACCTTGAAATTGTAGTTGTGATTTATTAAATATGATTATCACAATTTACACTGAATGATGTTATGAATGTTTTTATACCATTGTCTGAAGCAACTGCATGCTATATTTTTATATAAAAATAGAATATAAAAATATGGACTTTAGTTATAGGAGCTAGGCATCAGGGTGGTTCCCCGAGAGCTAAATGTTCCCCTGGGGCAGGGGTGTCAAACTCAAATGCACGGTGGGCCAAAATGTAAAAATATCGGACTGGTTAAGTGTTTATTGCAAAACTTATTGAAAGTAACTCATTGCACAAATTAAACTTGGCTCTATCAAAGCTTAAGTTATTGCCTATAAAAACAACATTAAATGAATGAAAAATCAGTTGTATTTATTTTTCATGGCTCTATCTGCAGCTTTTCCGGAGTCATTTTTTTATGATTAAATTTTTCCACAGGTCAACAACAGATAAAAACAATTTCCTTCAATGAAGAAACCAAACATGCCATGTTGTACGAGTATAAAAAGGAGTATATGTAAGCTCAGTTTGCTGCTCTGTGATGCACACTAATCTAAACCAGAAACTTGGCATCTCATCTTGGATGCAATTTCATCAATGTTTGGGGTCAGGCTCTGCGCTGAGGAGATCCTCAGGATTGAGTGAAGGTGTTGAAAACGGTTGTGCTACTTAAAGGGATCCCCTGGCCTGGTGTTAAGACTTGTATGGCTTAATATACCATAAATGATGTCTCTCACTGAAATATTTAGTAGAAAAGCTATGAAAGTTATTTTAAAAATCCATTATATGGACAATGGGCAGTGCCGTTTTGTTTGCGTTCTGTGTCGATGACGCAGAATGGTTGCCCTCTGCAATCAGCTATTTTTACCACAATGTTTCAGAGTTAAACAAGACCAATTAATTGCTTTGTAGTTGCATTTAAAACACACTCAAACACACAAACTCTCTCTCTTTCACACACACCAACAGATAGACACACACACATCTGACAGACTGCTCTGTCTCAATCAAGATGTGTTATGGGCTGCCCTCGTCAGTCCCCGATTGGGGCTCAATCCGTAATAGCCCCCTATACCCTCAAATAGGGCACTGTTTGAGGGGACAGCCAATTGTAGTGGTGTCCAAAACCACAGTAGACGTTATTAAATGCAGTCAGTGCACTCATTCAATCCCACATTGCACCGCAATAACGAGTGTACAGCCAATGTACACTTAGCGACTCCAAGTTAATTGTTAGTGGACTAAAGTAGGGAAAAGTGAATGATGCTTTAGGGAGCGATTTACAAATTCAGTCAGGTAGAGTGCTGGCCTGCCGATTCGGAACCAGGTGACAAATGAAATGTATCGATCTGTTGGTTTGTGTTTGTGTGCACGTGTGTTTGAGTGTTTTAAATGCAATTACAAAGCAATTGGTTTTGTTTAACTCTGAAACATTTTTCAAGTTGTATTGTGGTAAAAATAGCTATGGGTAGCGTCATCGACGTAGAACGCAAACAAAATGGCGCTGGCCATTGTCCAAATATAATGGATTTTTTTTTAAAAAAAAACAGGTCTTTCAGCTACTACATATTTCAGTAAGAGATGTAATTTATGCTATATTAAGCCATACAAGTCTTAACACCAGGGGATCTCTTTAAAAGTTTTGTTGGAGCCGTGGTGCATTTTTTTTCAGGATTCCTTGATGAATAGAAATATCTAAATAAATTATTTATTTGAAATTTTTGTAGTATCCATTTCTTTGAAAAAAGTTACTGCTTTGGAATGGTAGCGTAAATGTGCAAAAACAGATTTATAAAAGTCTAATCTTGATTTGAAGGCAGAATCCAGTATTCAAGGGAGACATGAAATTGATGACTTTTTCAGTGTGGTCTTAAAATGACATTCCCATGACCTTTTGCAGTAGTGAACGCCCTCCAGGCACATTAAAAGCTAAACTCATGTCATGGTTTAGCAAATAAACCCAGAGGGATGATCCCTCGCTGGCGCTCATGCATTTATGGCTTCCTGGAGGCAGTAAATCACGCGCTGTAGATTTGAGATTTGGATTTGCCTTTTTTCTGAATTTCAGGTATACTGTACACTTGAGAGAATTTTTGTATGATTTAATTCTAATTAATTTTATTAATATTATTAGTATTTACATTATAAAATAGTTGATTATAGATAATTTAATTCATTATTTTTATTAGTATTTATTATTCTTTTTTTTATTTTTTATTATGCCTTTAATTTAAAAATATTAACTGTTTTTCCTGCCACATTTCTGTCAAATTTGAAGTGTTCCTCTTCTCTCTTTGTAGGAGCTGATCTTGCCTTTGCTCCTCCTGGGCCTCCTGATCCTCATCAGCACCCTCAACCCTCATGTCTCGTACGGCAGTATCAGCACTAAGGAGCTGGAGTATGAACGGGACATGGCACTCAAAGGTCTTGGCTACACCCCCATCAACAATTTCACCAATCATATCATGGAAGAGGTGGCACGGGAACTGCGTAAGGCACATTTATTGGTCTTTCTTTAAAAAATATTTTTTAAATTTTCCTTTTACCATTTTCTATTTAGTTTAAGCTGTTCCTCATTTTAAGCAAACCGCTAAATAGCATTGCATGGTGATTTTGGTATGTTATTGAATGCTTTGCTAATTTATGATGAAGCGGCGTTGACTCTGTTGGTAACGTTTTTTTTTGTTTCTTGGTGTTGATTTCTCAGCTATGAATGAGCGATTAGAGATGTTCTCCTCTGAGGAAGACCTGGAGAATGCCAGTCTCTATGAACCTGAAGGCTATGTGGGAGTGGTCTTCTTGGATTCGATGTCATATCGTCTCCGATTCCCATACAACCAGCTTCCTCTGCCTAGTGACTTCACCGAATCCATAAGTGAGAATCACTTAACACTGATGTCATAAATCCACGTCATCTGTGCTACCCTGTTTAGCTTTTTCTTTGTTTTGCTTTGTAATGCATTACATTTAGTTTATAACCATTTCATCTGTAATGAAGAAACTGTTAAAGTAGGGCTGGAAGATTAGCGTAATCAAAAACGAAATTCAAAAACTCTAACTTACGGAATGATGGTTAGTTTTTTTTTAATACTGCTATACGTGCACACACATACAGAGCCCCAAAGCAAGATCACTTTGGCTTGCGTCCTCATGAAAGTTTGTCAATTTTATGTGTTCGAAGGCTTGACAATTTGAACATTCATGCGAATTATATATTGTTTTTATATACTCATTTCAAGAATAACAATAGGGAAAATAAATAAATGTACTCTCACTGTGCTAATTTAACTATATCTGATTTAGAACCTACAGATTTCTGCTCAAAATGTTACGACCATAGACAAAATAACAAATGTAAGTGAGCTGTTATGTGGATAATATTTGGTGTAGAACTACACAAAGCGACGATTTGATTCCTAGTTCAACGTTCTGCCATATTCTCAAGACAACATTAAAGGGTACATAACTTTTGATTCTGTCAATCTAATGTTAATCTTGAGTACCTATAGAGTAGTATTGCATCCTTCATATCTCCGACAGATATGCTGCACCGTTACTTTCAGAAAAACACCCAAGCTCATGACATGATGAGCCCAAACAAAATGACAGGGCTGCCAGCGGCTTCTGTAACCCGAACGAAGCTCGTTGATGGGCGTTCCCTTGCTCTCACTCTGGTTGATGTGTGTGTGTGTATGTGCTCATCTGGGAGAAGTGCCCATTCCAGTAATTCTGCCCAACTTGTTTTTTTATTTTTATTATCTTGGCCATGTTTAGCATGAGAGTCCAACTCTTTAACAGTTTAAATAAGTCAGAATGCATGTAATAGCATTAGACCTAACACTAACCCAGTTCAATTAATCAATATTTTTTGTAAATAACACTCATGACTTCTTTTTTTCACAGCAAGCTGTTACACGAACTATGTCAACTGCCGTGCTGCCAACTACTGGTATTCTGGATTTGTACGACTGCAGTCTCTCATTGATGCTGCCATTATACAGGTTTGAAAAGACATGGGTGAATAATTTATTGGTATTTAAGCACTATAGCTGTTAATGAGCAGTGTGTGCACCTGCCTGCTGATGTCTGGGATAAATGTCCAGTGTCCTTTCTACAAGTTAAATATAGTTACTATAGTGATTACTATAAATTGTGCATAATTACATGCAGCTAACCCTAAATACCTTAATCCTAACCCTATAGTAAGTACATGTTTTTGATTAATATTCAGTACTTAAATGTATAATTACACTGTAACCCGGACACAGAGTTATTTTTATTTTGAAAGAAGCTACCAGAGAAATCACATCACTTTAATATGTTGATTCTGATTTCTTTTTATTGTGATACATTTTGTGAAAACCTTTCTTTCAGGATTCTTTAATGAATAGAAAGCTCAAAAGAACAGCTTGTATTAAATAGTTATTTTGTAATTGGGAATAAGAGGTCATGCTGAGCTCTTAAGACAATTTTTGTTTCAATAATAATTGCTTCATTCTTCTGCAGATGAAGACTAAACGTCCGGTGTGGAACGAATTAAAAGTGCGTGCAGTGATGATGGGACATCCTGGTTCAGTGGAGGTCCAGAAGTTCCCTCACGCCCTGATCTCCATTTACCTAGTGCTGGCATTTACACCCTTTGTGTCCTTCCTCATTGTCAATGTGGCTGCTGAAAAAGAGCAGCGGCTCAAAGACACCATGGGCATGATGGGACTGTATGACTCTGCCTTTTGGTAAGTGCGTCTACTGCTGAGCCTGAAATAAAATTGTAATTCATAGCTAGTTTAAATAATGACCAATGAAATGGTAATTCTTTACAATGTCTATTGCTTTCTTTAGGCTTTCATGGGGCCTTCTCTATGCCGCTCTAGTGACGACCATGTCCATTCTCATGGCTGTTATAGCAACCTGCACGCCTCTGTTCTCCAACAGCAACTTCTTTGTCATCTTCCTCCTCATTTTCCTCTATGGAATATCCTCTGTAAGTCCTACCAACCCTTCTATCACATCCAGTGACGGTCTGAACAATAGCGACTCAAAGCCTTAGCAAGTGCAAAGCTGTTTAAATGGGTGTGTGCTCATTTGGCCTCAGGTCTCAATTTCTGCCCACAGTGAGAGTAGTCATGTGAATGATGGGCTTATCTTCAACTTCATATTGAATATTATTAGAGTTTCGATTTCCAAGGCTAAATTGCTTTTAGCTGCTTTGGTTTTCTTTTGCGTCAGAGGGGTGTTACTGTACTGGAAAAATGTCTGACAAAATGCAAATCGCTTAATTTAAGCTTGAATATGTTTATGAAAATATGCTGTTTACATGCAACATTTTATTTTTAAGAACCCATTAGCCACAAAGTTGTGTCAGCATTAAAGTGCATTTTTCACCAAGTCACCATGAAACTACATTTGCAAGTTATATCCATAATGTGACATTTCTAAATGGAGCAGATAGCAAAATGTAGGTCAGGTCTTGGTTTTACCCGTTGGAAATTGGTTGTATCATTCAAAAGTGGGGGTTATTAGGGCTTAAATATATGAGGACATGCACTGAACACAAAAAGTGTTTGTTGACTTCTCTACATAAGTCTCCATTTTCTTTCTAACTCTCAATCCCACAGATTTTCTTCTCCTTCATGTTGACCCCTTTGTTTAAGAAGCCCAAGTTTGCGAGTACAGTGGGCTCCATGCTCACAGTGGTGTTTGGATGTCTGTCTCTTTTCACTGTGCTGATGAGAGATTTCCCCCAGTCAGCTGTGTGGCTCCTCTGCCTTCTGTCCCCCAGCGCCTTCTCAATCGGCATTGCCCAGGTAACACTTTTACACAAACATGCTCCATTGTATAACAGCGATCACCTAGGTTATGGGACCGTTTGCCAAGAAATGCATATGAGAACAGTGATGATTTGAATAGCAAATCAGTGCTTTTCTAATCTAGAACTATTTCCGCACACACATGTCTTCTAAATGTATGTATTATGTTCACTACCATTATGGATGGATAGATGGAGCAGATTTGGTGTTACGAAATTTTTTTAAAAATATATATTTTAATAAAATATTAATTAATAAAATCATGGACTTTTTTTTTTTTACTGTTTTGTAACACCAAATCAGCACATTAAAATGATTTCTGATGGATCCTTTGACATTGAAGACTGGAGTAATGTCTGCTGAAAATGTAGCATGTAATGTGAAATAATATTAAAACTATTTTAAATTAATAGTTCACAATTATACTGTCTTTACTATATTTTTGATCAATTAAATGCAGCCTTGATGAGCATATGAACTTCAGTCACAGCCATTCTACAAGATGTTTAGAATGACAACGTTAATGTAGTAATGTCCTGGGTGACAGGAAGAAAAGAAAATGTGTTTTTTTTTATATAGAACTGACCTAAGATAGTAGCCAACCCCACATTTGGTCTTCAAGTAGAAAGAGGAGCTGAAAAAATTCTTACTGATCCCTAAGGTTTGAGTGCAAGAGTACATGTAACTGGCAATGTGTGAAAAGCAGATATTGTATAGAATGCCTAGGGGATATATAGAACGTTTGCTGTTTTTAGGCAAAGTGTGAAATGTCTGTTTTCTGTGATTGTTGCATACTTTTCCTAGGCGTTCTTTACATTACCTTAGGTATTATACAGAATGACAAGCACACTCTAGGCAAAGTATCAAAACATGCCTTTCCTGGCAGTGAACATGTTTTCAAAAATGAACGAAGAACTACGGCATAAAGTAAAGGACGTTCTTAACAGAAAAACACAAAACCAGAAGTGACGTTGAGCTACTTGTTGCAGCAAGGAAGGCTAGAGTGGCACTTTGAATGGCACTACACTTTCTACATGTACAGACATTGTGACACAGCAACTGTCCTGTAACAATAGGGGCCTCTGTGGCAGAAATGGAAGCTCACATGTTTCGCTACCGGCGTGACCAAAGACGCAAACGCGAGTAGCCGGAGCATTATATACTCTGCCGGCTGGCCCATGGCATTGTATAGAATGCCTAGGAAATGTGTGAAATATAAACCATTTCATACTTCTGTGTATTCCTTAGGCATTATACACAATGCTGGAGTTCACACATTGCCGGTGACATATATCATGTATATTATGAAACTATGTGTGTGTGTGTAGGTGGTGTATTTGGAAGCTCAAGGGGATGGCGCAGTGTTCTCCACTCTGGGCAGTGGTCCTCACGCCCTCTATGTTCCCATGGTCATGCTGTTCTTGGACTGCATTCTCTACCTACTTTTAGCCATGTACCTGGACCAAGTGCTACCAGGTGACAATTAAAGTCTTTTGCATAAACCAAACCCTAGGTCCGACCCGACAGCATGCTAAACATAAACTGCTCTGCAAAACCTGAACCATTTGAAAGGATGAGTGTGGGGATTTGCTTCTTAATTTTAACATAAATATACGTGTTCTTGTAATTTGAGGTGAAACATTATGCTTATGAGTGGTATATCTACTCTGAAGTGCTTGCCCAAGCAGAAAAAAGCCAAATCGATCACAGAAAACCATTTAAATGCAGTTGAGGCCAAACTAATCAACTAAATAAAATTAACAAATTGTTTTGTTTTGAGGAAAAACTTTTTGTGCAATTGGCATGCAGTTTGTGCAGATGTCGCTGCTTTTTACATTCGGTCCAGTCAGGTTTCAAAAAAATGTTTTATCAGACATGAGGTCTAATTTTATGAGGGTTTTTTTTCAGGGGGGGATTTTCTTTTCTAAAAAATTGTATGCACGTCTGGTTTGGGTGAGATGTGATCAGCAGGTCAATTCAGGTCTGGTACAGATTTTAGGACCCGAGAAGACCATTACAAAAAAAACATAAAGATCAGTTTTTTGGTTAGAGTTCCAGCCCTTTTTTATTTTTATTCTGCCATTAAATGCTAATTTATATCAATGGAAATTATTTTGCTCAGCATAATAATAATAAGCTTGTTTGTTCACTGTCCAGTTAGTGTAGCTCCATAAAGTATTTTTGATGGTTGAGGTGCATTTTTTTATTTCTTTTTTATTATTTTTTTGGCATTATACGAAATATTAAACTAAGTGGCATTTCTTAAAATGAAGATGGCACAAACACGCTTTTGAAGCTGAGCACTTCCCAAGTAAATAAAACAGTTAGTTCTGAGAAAAGGTTTAACAGCTTTTGCAAATGCCACTACATAAAATTCATACATTGCATGGCTACACTAGATAAATACTAAATAAAGTATTTGTTAGGCATCATTTCACTGAGATGGAGGCGTTTTGTGAGCTTCTCACTTAAATAACCATTTCTTCCTTCAGGCGAGTTTGGCACAAGGCGCTCAGTGCTGTACTTCCTACAGCCATCCTATTGGTCAAAGCGGAGGAAGCGCTATGTGGAGGTGAGCTCTGTGTATGAGGGCGAGGTGAACGGAACCCCTGTGACTGATGAATCAGTTGAGCCGGTTTCTCCTGAGTTTAGAGGCAAAGAGGTTATCAGGTATGGACTTGACTCCTTTATGGCCAATTTCTATTGTAATTTGTTAAAAAATACACATTGTGCCATGTTCTGCATTGTAACCATGGATTATGGAAGTGTGTGGAAGACTTATGTTCAGTAAAACACTCAGATCTCTTGTTTGGAGAGTTTTTTGGATTTTGATATATTGATATAAATATTTTTATCTTCAAACTACAATGGCCTGTCAGTGATGATGGAAAAATACTATGTATTTTCCACACATACATATTCTGTGTATGTTGTACCTTGGTATTCTGAAATCAGACCAGAGAAGTGATTTAGGGAGCAGTTTGGGAAAGGGAGAAATGTTTTAAGAGCCGATGTTGAAATCCTTCATAGCCTGTATATATTTGAGCTTGAAGAGAGAGCTGGCATGCAGCCAGAATTACCATTTAATATCCATCACATGCTTTCTGTGATTATATTTTTACTTTTGTTAGGATCTGTAATATACGTAAAATCTACAGAGAGAAAGACACCAAAGTGGAGGCTTTGAGAGGTAAGACTTACCAAATTGTGTCTCTTCTGTTTTTATGTATGAGCAATGTACATCATTTGGTCAGTCTTTATGCATTTAAGGACTAAATTGCTTCTTGTATGCTGCAGGTAAAATCCATTATACTTTAATAGTACTAAATCTAGTCCACTTGATTGGCACTAGATTTATTAAGACAAGACTTCTGTTTCTGGCGTATAGGTGAATGTTTTGTGTTATGCTTGTGAAAGGTTTGACTTTTGACATCTATGAGGGTCAGATCACTGCCCTGCTGGGTCACAGTGGAGCAGGAAAATCCACTCTCATGAACATCCTGTGTGGCATCTGCCCCCCTACAGAAGGTCAGACAAGTGATGCATAGAGGCTAATTTTGAAAATTACACATATACCTCTTCCTGAGTACCTGGGAAAGATGACATGTTCTGCTGCCACACACTCTGTTATACTCTGTCTTATGCATAGGCACGGCAACCATCTATGGCTCTCCTGTGGCGGAGATCGCAGAGGGGGCAGAGATGAAACAGCTGGTTGGTATATGCCCCCAGTTCAACATCATCTTTGATGTGCTCACCGTAGAGGAACACCTGAGGATCTTTGCTGCCATCAAAGGGATCCTGCCCTCTGATATTGACGGTGAGGTAGGAATTCCCAGTGGATCTAGAGACATTAGCTGACTTCATGTTGACTCATTGTTTAGGAAATCTGAAAGCAAACCACGCACCTTTATGCAGCAAGAGAGCCCATTAGACATCAACTCCACCCTACATATTTAATTATGTTCATTATAGAGTGCAACAGTGACTGTACACTTTTCAGTGTTCTTGGTTCTAGAAGTAATTTTGTTCCTTTTTTTTTTTTTACATATATACACTGTTCAATAAAAAAAAATTGAAATATCTCTCTTTTTAAGGTGAGAAAGGTTCTAAAGGATCTGGATTTGGAAAAGATTATGGATGCCCAGGCAAAGAACCTGAGTGGAGGCCAGAAGAGAAAGCTCTCTGTGGGCATAGCAATTCTTGGAGACCCAAAGGTAAATGTCTGACCACTTATACCTCTGACTTCTTGATCTGTTTGCTTATTTATCCCCCTCCCTCTGTCTTTTTCCTTATGTACCAGATCCTTCTTCTGGATGAGCCTACGGCAGGTATGGACCCAGTGTCTCGGCACCAGGTTTGGTCCTTACTGAAGAGTCGTAAAGCAGGCAGAGTTACTGTACTCAGCACTCATTATATGGATGAGGCAGATATACTTGCAGGTACTTTTATCACTTTTATTTTCTCTTCCATCAGTCATCTCTATCTCAATCTCACATACCATGCATTTTCTGTCACGCAGATCGCAAAGCTGTCATTTCTCAAGGACAGCTGAAATGTGTCGGCTCCTCTTTGTACTTGAAGACCAAATGTGGGGTTGGCTACCATCTTAGGTCAGTTCTATATTAAGAAAACACATTTTCTTTTCTTCCTGTCACCCAGGACATTACTACATTAACGTTGTCATTCTAAACCTCCTGTAGAATGTCTGTGACTGAAGGCTGTGAGGTGGATAACATCACATCACTGATCAAAAATCATGTTCCCAAGGCTCAGTTGTCAAGGCAGCAAGAGGCTGAGCTTACATTCACGTTGCCTTTTGAGAGCATGGACACTTTCCCAGGTCTTGCTTCTATTTGCCCTTATGTCACCATCTGCTATGCGCCATGCTGCCATATGCCCTGTGGAGCAACAGATTGTGTCCTGCTGTTACCAGGGCTGTAGTGGCATTTATAGGGGCAGTTTTATTTAATTTTATATATATTTATTGTCGGTAGTGTTATATGAAGTCTGTGAATGTTGGTTGAGTGTTTACTTGAAGCTTAGTTTGCTGTACTCACCTTTGTCATTCCAAACCTGTATTACTTCATTTCTTTTGTCTAGTACAAGGTGGGTTTGGAATGACATGAGGGTTCTTTTTTTAGTAATGCTTTTGGTGCTTTTGATTAGTTATCTTTTTCACTAAGCATTCATACTCCAAAAATATTAACAATTTTCATTGTGGCTACTCTTGTCGCCTCTCACTCACGCTGCACTGCAGGGCTGTTTGCGGAGCTGGACTGTCGACCTGACCTGGGTATCATTAACTATGGTGTCTCCATGACAACGTTAGAGGATGTATTCTTGCGTCTAGAGGCAGAAGCGGAGGTGGATCAGGCTGGTAAGATTACCACTTACCTAAACCGGTTCAAACTATCTCACTTCAAAATTAGATGGAAAAACTGATCAGTGTTACAATGAATTAGCACAGTGATGTGCTCAAGATGTTTAACACCCACTCTGTCTGTGTGTTCCTTCTCTGGTAGACTACAGTGTTTTTAACCAGGATAAGGTGGAAGAAGAGGGAGACGCATGCTCTCTGGATGACACGGACCAGAGGCTGCTGACGTTTTCAGACAGCAGACAGGATGCTGTTACCGGTCATGCCCTCTGGAGGCAGCAGTTTAGCACGGTGGCCTGGCTGCACATGCTCAACCTGCAGAGAGAGAGAAAACCTGTTATTTACAAGTGAGCAAATGCTAACAAGAACTAGTTCATGTTTGCATTTCAGTAGTACACATTCATTTACTGCATGCTCTTGTATTTTAGAGTGTATAAATAAAGCATGTATGGTTTAATTTTCACAGCATGACGTACAGTACATACACCCATGACCATGTATTATATAATAATAATATACACTACACATTTTCTTTATAAACATTTGAACAGCAATGTTTATAATAAAGACCTCCTGAAGTGAATTAATGCGTTTGTGTAAGAAAACGATCCATATTTTAAACCTTATAAAGTATATTATCTAGCTTCCAGCCGATCGCCTTCCGTATTCAACTTACGGAAAAAGCGTAGCACCTCCGCAGTTCAAAATGCTTACGCTACGTCTGACGACATTGCATATGAGTTATGCTCGTCAGACGTAGTTATGCTCGTCAGACGTTGCGATAATTTACTACACAAGCCACAATCACTGCCATTATAAAACTTGGATTTGCCAGGACTTTTTTTAAATATAACTCTGATTGTATTCATCTGATAGAATGTCATATACACCTAGGGTGACTTGAGGGTGAGCAAATCATGGGCTAATTTTCATTTTTGGGTGAACTAACCCTTTAAAGACTGCAAATGAACCATAAAAGTATCGTATCAAATCCATAATTATTTTCGTGTTGATCACTGCAAAGGTGCATTTGAAACAATCTGTCTTGCATAAAGCGCTATACAAATAAGGGTGACTTGACACTTTTGTCTTCTCTTTTGCTCAGTTTGACGCTCTTCCTGGTTTTCTTGTCTGCAATGCTGATTCTATCCGTGGCCACAGGAAACATTCAGATTAATTCTCCTGAAAGACTGTTTTCACCCATATACCTGCTGCGCCGCAACGAGGCTCCTCATAAATACACCTCCAGCCTGCTTGTGCAAAACTCCACCGGTCAGTAACACTTTATAAAAATAAAGCTTGTTTGAGAATATTTGAAGATGGTGTTGTTGTTCAAATTTAATTCATGTGAAATATGTGTTTGTGGTAGATTCTGACCTGTCAGGGTTCATCCATAATCTGGAGTCTCAGAACATTAAAGTGGAAATGATGAAAAAACCAGACTACATGTCTGCTGCACCTGTCAGCGCTGCCATCAATGTGACAGGATCCGGTAAGGTGAGTGAGTGAGAGAATTTTTTACCATTACAATTGGATAACCTTTACACTTTTACGTTCCATAGTTGGAGTTATAGTAAATATATATTTTTTTGGCAAAATATTTTTTCTGCTGGGAAATGTAAACAATTGCTGTTTGATTAAAATCAAAATCTCTCGCTGTTTCTCTTTGTGTGAATTCCAGGATTTTACCTACATTTTAGCGTTTAACAGTACCACTGTGCACTCCTTGCCCATGGCTGTCAATGTGCTCAGTAACGCCCTCCTCAGGGGCTTTAACGGCACTGGGCACATTAGAACATGGACTAAACCTTTTGACTATGTAAGTGCAGTGCATTAATACACTGAAGTCACTGCATATACGGTACTATGGTTTATTGCGAGTGTCCATAGCTGTACTCTGTCTTAATTTTAGCAAATCCCAGATAAGACATCCTACGCCCTGGTTTACATTGAGGCTGTGATACTCGGGATGCTGGCTGCAGGGATGCCAGCCTACTTTGCAATGGACCACACAAGAGACAGAGAGGTACATATGTAGGTTGTTATGCCATATATGGATGGTTTGGCTTTTTATTTTAAAGTTTGGGGTCAGTGTTTTACATTTATTCAGCAATGATGCATTCAATTGATAAAAAGTACATTGTTTACATACTTGTACTTTGTTTTAAATAAATTGCAGCCTTTCGTGAACCTAAAAAATCTTACTGACTCCTTATTTGTAATCACCTTAATAATTTGAGGGTGCTCAATTTGATCAGTTGTTATAAGAGTGTTTTTACATTGAATGCAACCACTCTCTTTACTATATTTGTATCAGTTGAAGTGTCGCTCGACCCTGAGGATCTCAGGCCTTGTTCCTTCGGCGTACTGGTGTGGTCAGGCAGCTATTGATGTCCCTTTCTATTATCTCATCTTAATCTGTATGACCAGCACCCTGTTTGCCTTTCATTCTACAAACCTGCTCACCTCCCATAACATCATGTCTGTGGTAAGAAAATGCTTCACGACTGGCTGGAACTAGACCTTTTGTAAAAAAAGTTGTTTATCTTAAAGAACAGAGCAGACAATAAATACAATGCGACAACTTCCTTTTCTCCATTTCCAGGCTCTGTGTCTGATTGGTTTTTCTCCAGCCATGATTCTCTTCACATACTGTGTGTCCTTCATGTTTGTCAGAGTCCAGAGCAATAGGGACTTCTTCTCAGTGCTCTCCATGATGGTAAGTAATTATAATAATAATTTCATATTCATATGGAAAACCTTGAAATATCAGGCCATTTTGAATTTTTTTAATTTATTTTTTATTTAACAGAAAAATTCCTGTAGTGAATTTTAGTTCATATTTTAATTCTTATTTTTGAAATATCTAGCTCCAAAAGTCATTGTTCAGGGTTGTGGAAACCCTGACAATCTATCTAATTTGAATTATCTTTTAAATTACACTACGAGGGTATTAAAGCTCTTCTTTTTTCATCCACAGTTGTGTGTGGTTTCTGCATCAATAGTCCAGCTGGCTCTTGTGAATGAAAATGCTGCTATCGCTCGTCTCCTTCACAATGCTTTGTGTTTCTTCAGTCCACTCTACCCTCTTATGGGCTGCCTTAACTGCATTACCATGGTAACACTTTACTGCTCACAGGAATCCACCTATTCAGTTTTTAGAGTATGGTATGTTGAATATATGTTGAAATGTCTTTTTTATTCTAGGCCACCTTCCTTCAGTCCCCTCATGATGATGATTTCCTGTGGAAGAACCTCTTCATCTCTGTTGTGTCTGTATGTTAAATATTATTTTACTTCCTCAAAGTCTGTTATAATGTTGTCTTTTATGCTAAATCTTTGTTGTGGTTTCCATAGCCGTACATCCAGTGTATTCTGCTGCTCTTCACCCTGAGATGGCTGGAGATCAGATATGGAGGGAAGACTATGAAAAATGACCAGCTCTGCAGGTCTGACTTCATAAATCTAAATGTCTATGTACATTTTTACCAAAGCCTTCAATCAGGAGTTGTGATTTGGAATAACATCTATGAGCTTATGTTTTGCCTGATTGATGAATATTCTTTATACAAATACTGATGTATTCCATTCAAAGGAATAAATTACATTTTAAAATGTATTCAAATAAAACCACAATTTTAAATTGTAATGTTTCTCAGTATTATTGCTCTTACAAATAAATGCAGCTGAAGTAAAAAAAACAAAAAAACTATCTTACTGACCCCAAACTTTTGAACTCAAATGTACACAAAGCAAAAACATTAGCATATTAATTGCACATAATTGTGTGTTCTAAAGGATTTCGTCCCAAGCAAAGGGCAAGGCTCAGCGGAACC
The DNA here is from genome assembly GCA_023029165.1 of Gobiocypris rarus. Taxonomy (NCBI): domain Eukaryota; kingdom Metazoa; phylum Chordata; class Actinopteri; order Cypriniformes; family Gobionidae; genus Gobiocypris; species Gobiocypris rarus. The sequence goes on from CM040920.1 coordinate 28,947,294, forward strand.
CAGAGGAGAACATGAGTGAAGATGAGGATGTTCAGATGGAGAAAGCTCGCGTGAAGGAGGCGTTGACCTGTCAGTGCTGTGAGGAGGTACACCCCACTTTTCTATAAATCTCTTGTCACAAATTGTCTAACAACATTAAATATGGAGAAACATATTTTCTTACAGAAACCAGTGGTTGTGGTGAGTAACCTCAGGAAACAGTACAAAGGCAAAAGGGAGGGCTTCGCTCACCAAGAAAAGGAAAGTGGCCACTAAGAACATCTCCTTCTGTGTTCGCAAAGGTAGAATTTTTCTCTATTTGCTGTACTGTAAGTAATGATGCTAGAGAGAGCAAGCAGATGTTAATGAAAAATGACCTGTTCTCAGGTGAGGTTTTGGGTCTGCTGGGACCAAATGGAGCGGGAAAGAGCACCATCATGCACATGTTGTCTGGAGACACTGAACCCACTGCTGGACAGGTTTGTTGCTGGTTATGAGTTATTTTGAACATATGAAGCTTGTTCAGTGTCTTCTGACTATAGTTTGGTACTGGTTTTTAGATTCTGATGGGAGATTATGGTACAGACTTCCAGCCAGTGGAGAACCCCTTGGAGCATATAGGGTACTGTCCTCAGGGGAACACTCTGTGGCCTAGAATCACTCTACAGGAGCACCTGGAGATCTATGCTGCCATCAAGGGGCTACGTCAGCATGATATCCCAAACATCATTAAGCGGTACACATCTTCTTAAAACATTTTTAAAAAGTATTTTACACTTCAACTACCATTCAAAGGCTTTTTAATGTTTTTGAAAGAAGTCTCTTTAACTCACCAAGGCTGCATTTATTTTGAAGAAATATGCAATTTAAAGTAACTGTTCAGTTATACTATTTTAATATATTTAAAATATAATTAATTCCTGTAATGGTGCGTGTGTGCGCGCACTAGAGCAAGATGTTTGTAGGCCAGTCAGAATTCTGTATACAAATACACACAGTATTACCACCACAGCAATTTTTAATTTGTTTGTTTTTTTCAGTGTTGTGAATGCTTTAGAGCTAAAGGATCATCTTTACAAACAGGCAAAAAACTTGTCTGCAGGGCTAAAGAGGAAGGTAGGTCAAAAATATGCATATAATTCAGAATAGAAAATATAAAATCATACTTTGTCATGTACTTTAGGCCTTTTTTGTGTTTTTCATGCTAGTTGTGCTTTGCGCTAAGCATGCTGGGAAATCCCCAGATAGTTCTTTTGGACGAACCATCAACAGGGATGGATCCCAAATCAAAACAGCGCATGTGGTAAACATTTACTACACTACATTAATGTCCATTGCTTCTGTTCACTGTTTTTGTGTTGCACATACTATGATCCATATAGTCATTTAATAAATGTGTAGATATAACAACAGAGGGATGCAAAATTTAACATTTCAGTGGTTCATTCCAATAGGAGAGCAATCCGTGCTGCCTTTAAAAACAAACAGCGAGGGGCCCTTTTGACCACCCACTACATGGAAGAGGCGGAGGCTGTGTGTGACCGTGTGGCCATCATGGTTTCTGGTCAGCTGAGGTGAGAGGCTGGGACAGATAAATGCATCAATTGAAAATAAGAAGCATTGTCAGACTAGTTCCTTGCTTTAACATGGACATATTGAGAGTAAAGCAGAAAAGAAAGCATATAACATTTTATGTGGTCCCCTGCAGGTGTATTGGCTCAATTCAGCACCTGAAGGGGAAGTTTGGAAGAGGCTACAGCTTAGAAATTAATCTCAGGGAGGAGCTCACAGGTCTCCAGCAGGTAGCGCTGTTACATAAAGAAATACTGAAGATATTTCCCCATGCTGCTCGTCAGGAGAGGTGAGACGCGTCTGCATTGGTTTAGACATTAAATAGGACTTTTGGGGGGGGTCAAACTTCATAGTGAAGCACTAAACTCCAAGTTTTTGACACAAAAGTAAAAAAAACATCTGGGAGTTTGAAGGGGTTTTGTTTTAACATGTATTGACCTTTGCAGTTTTGCCACTCTGATGGTGTATAAAATCCCAATGGAAGATGTGAAGTCACTAGCCAAGTCCTTTGCCCAGTTGGAAAGCGGTAAGAAATGGACCCCATAACAACTAGAGAGTTTTTGTGAAGAGTTAAAAATACTATTGATCATTCACCTTTGTCTTCACAGCTAAACAGAACTTTAACTTTGAAGAGTACAACTTCTCCCAGTCAACCCTTGAACAAGTATGTCACTTTTAAAAATACTGCAAAAAATATTTATTTGAAAAACAAACATTTATTTATGATTTATGCTTAAAACAAAAACTGGCAGTGTAGGAATGTAAGAGTGCGTAAATGTTCACACCGGTAAATAAACTTGCGACAAAAACACCGGTATTACCTATTAATACAGGATGGGGTGGGGTTTATCTGATATAGTTTGCGGGCATCTGGGAGCCGCTATCAATTTTATGCGGGGTATTGAATTCGCTTTTGGATAATTTACATACATCAGGTAGTCGCTATCAATATACAGCGTATTGAATATGCAGGGTATTGAAATTGTTGAAATCAAGATAAAATATTTGTCAGTAGCTGCTTTTCCAACATGGGTATCGAACGGCCGCTCCATTCTGTGCCGATCCGGGCCAGCTGGTACGTTTCTGGTTTCGTTTTACACTGTGGGGCTGATAAATGCCACTCTTTGGAATGTAATACGAAAGCGTCGCTCATTTCCTTTAACACAACGGTTTACTTATGCTATGAGATGTAAATGACCTCATTATGGAGGATGATCAGATAATTCCTTTAATTTGATTATTCATTTGCGTTGATGTCACTCAAATAGAGCGCTTAGCAAACTGGTAGCCAGGCAGCAGACAAGTGACCAATCCTGAGTCACTGCACAGATTCTACCAGCACGATTAGGCTGCCATGCTGAGAATTACAGGCCAAGAACAGTTTGTAATCGTGCCGTGCCGCACCATACAAGGCTCAAGTAAAATAACAACTGGAACCATTCCTTACTGTTTGGCCCGACGGTAGAAAAGCCTGTGCCAGTGGACTAAGAAAAAGTAGTCTTAAACTCAGATAAATATTATTTAGTATCTCTGCCTTGTTTTCTAATTAAAATTAGTACATCGTTAATTGCATTTCTTTGAAAGCATTTATCTGTTTTGCAGGTTTTCATGGAGTTCGCTAAAGAGCAGGAGAATGAGGAAGAAGAGGTTGGATCACTTAGCACGACATTTCAATGGCAGAGACTGAGACAGGATGGCCCTATATCCATCAATCACGCTGACAGCATAGTGCACCAGCTATGAGCCGATTCTGTCCTGCCTTCCCTGAAGTGTTGTGCCCTTTTCTCTGTATCTCTCTATCACTCCGCATGTGCCGTCCTTTGCCTTAAGAGCCATAAACTGACGGGACTCACAGGACAATAGAATGTGGAGACTCCAGTGGCCAGTTGCACATACACGTGTGTGTGTGTGGGCTGTGAAACTCGCTTTGGCTCTGGTACTGGCACTTGCTCAGATATAATCTGACACACGACTCGCGTGTCAACTGTAGATGCCGAGCTAGACTTGGCAGTTCTTTTTTTTTTGTTGTTGTTGTTTTGTTTTTTTTATGAAGATATTTTATTTTTTAACTTCTTATACTTTCTTGTTGTTGTGCATCAAGCTTACATTCTGTTGTGTACACACACATCGTCAGTCACTGGGAAATTAGTTGCATGGAATGGGTTCCACATTATTGAAGCGGTACCAAAGTCTCACTCACATCGACGCCAATACAGTGCTTTTTGGTGTCTGTAGCATGGGATATAAACTTGCGTCTGTGTACAGCTATATAACTTTATTATCTATGCGTACTGTTGTAAGGTAAGTTTTCAGACAGGAGAATCTCATTACGGCTGTGTGGAAACTTAGGCAGCATTAACACTGAGATTTACCAGCATGTAGTGGGCTGCTCTCGATTCGTGTAAGCCTTTTTAGGGCGGAGCGGCCCTGCAGGTGCATGAAGCCTCTTCTGTCTCTGCTGCACCCAGGAGATCTCCCAGACTCCTTTCTCAAACACCAGCACGTGTTTCAGGCTTTCACACAGAGCTCTCCAAAGAAAAACAGGGCTAAGCACTCACAGCGAGTGGGTTGAAATCAAGACGTTGAAGAGCTTCTCTCGGTCATCCCTTTTCCACCCTGTCGTCAGGTGGCCTTGCTTTAGGAGCAGTTTAAAGGTTTCAAATAAGTAGCTTGCTCACAATCCGTACCAAACCATGTAGCACTCCAGATTAGTTGCATACTGCTGAGTGGTCTTTTATTTTATTGTCTTTTGTTTTTTTAATGAATGCTTATTGAACGGTTAGCATTGAATGTACAGTGGTTCTTTTTGCTGACGTTTTGTGGTGAGCCTTCACTTTTGGAAGATTTTGGGCACCAGGATGGGATGTTGGCATTCAGCTTGGGCTCATTTCAAGTTGGTTGGTTCTTTTGTTTTTTTACACAAAAATTGGAGGCGATCGTTTAATCTCTAAATTGATTTCTCTGTAGTGCAAAGGACTGCATTGGAGAATACTGTACCTTTCACAAATTAATCATTTACAAACATATCTACAGGAAAAGGATTTTATTTTTTCGTTCTTGATGGGTAATACTTTTAAAATAAGGTTCTATACATACATGCAAAAGCTAATATGGAGTAACAGATACTTTTACAGCATTTATCTTTATTATTTTCATAATCTATTTTTTTATTCCTCTTTTTTTTATGTTTAGGTTTAACGATTTTATGACCAAGCATGCATTTAACTAATGTTATCTAATAGAGGGTTATTGTAAAGTATTACCAATTAAAGTTATTCTGCCTTTCTCTTTCTCTCTCCTTTCTCTCCTTATGTTGGTTGCAGTATTCAAGCTGATACACCAATGTATTCTACTCTCAACTGAAAGTGTTTTAATTTCAGAACTCTGCAAACGTCCGTTTACACTCAGTGCATATTTCTGGTGAGTCTCTGATATTCCTTTGTCCAGTAGATTTGTCCTTATCCAGCTCCTAGCGATGGTGATCCAGAACCGTATGTTGTTGGCATTAAGAACTCTGCCCCAAGTGCTGGTTCTCTTGTTGGTAGAACTTCTGTTTGCTAGATGTTTCATGGTTACTCCTGAGCAAATCCGTTGTAGATAATAATTAAGTTTTTGGATTATACTCCGTTGGAAATAGGTACTTAATTTTCTGGACATTTAACCGTAGTTGAATGTGAAAGGGTGTATATAGTGTCGTGTGGAGCGGTCCTTAAAAATTGTAATCAATGCCAATTCGGCATGTTGTGTGGACTATATGCATTTTATTTTTGGGCCTCAAATCAAACTCTTGTTGTCTTGTATTGTCTATTTTTAGAGACACAATGCAAATTCTGTAGCATCTTAAGTACCACAATGTTTTTAAATGAACAAAAATGTCTATGATTGAACCAGATTTTTGGAATAATTATGGCAGACAGATTTTTAGGGAGAGATGATCGTCATTTTGCACAAATATAGCCTGTCATATCAGTAATGTATAAATTTTTCTGTAACATTTAACACTAACCGGTTTTTGCTGGAATGGGATGATTATATTTAACACTATGTAACACCTATTTAGCCAAGACCTTTATTTCCTCCAAAGTGCAATATATGAATACTTGTTTGTGTGAGTATTTAATGCATTATGTAGACGGTGTCATTGCAAACTGCATTTTTAATGTTGTCTCTCTTGTGATCTCAGATGTGTCTTGCAGTATAATGTAGCCACAAATAATCTTTTAGAACGCTTTGCACTCTCCTCCCCTAGTGCCCATTTCCTGCCGTTTGTATGCAACACTGTTCAAAAATAAACTGTATTCAGGTTGTTCATTTTTGGAATGTGAATAAGTTGCACATATTTGTGTAATAAGATGAAGTGCATTGATTTGTTTGATTTATCTTAGTCTGTTTTCACAGGCGATAAGATGGGAGTTCTTCACCCTTTGTTCCACAAAAAGTATCATAAGGTTGAAATAAATAGGGTAAAACTTCACAGCTGCTAATGCTGTTTTTCCTTTTTTTTAACCTTAAGATCTCAGTGAAGAAATAAATGTTTGAAACTTTGCTGTATACGCTTCATTCCCAACCCAAGATGCAGTGTGTGAGCTGTCTGTCAGCTGTTCAGACGCCTGTAAATCCAACCATGAAGAGTTGCGAGAGTAGGCTATTGTGGTTGTTCCCCTTTCCTTATCTTGTGCAGAACAAGCTGTCGAATTGTTAACATTATTTTGTGTCTGATTTAAGGTTTTACCTGGCTGTGATGATGATAGGGTTCTGTTCACTTTCCCCCAATTATTTATTTAAACCACGTTTCAAAAATACATGCATATGGCGATGGATAATCTGGACCAACTACATTTAAAACGAAGAAAACACATTTTCGATACAGGTGTTGCCTTTTTCAAAAGGTTGATGTCCTTGCAATATTTCATTATATTTAAACAGCTGTGACATTGACAGCAGCAGACATGCTTCATGTAAAGCACTATATAAATAAAGGAGACTTGACTAGGGATTTAGAAGTCCTCAGGCGCACTGTAATTGTTTTTGGATGTTGTACATTTCTTGCACTCTGGCATGAGTTATGGCAAAACTGTTTCATTTGCACTTTTATTTCCACAGAATCGAAAAGAAAACCTCAGATGACCTGCATACTGAGCATTTCACTTGCTGCATCGCAAGCACACGTTTTTATTGGTGTATGCCCTCAAACCCAAATACTCTCCATGAAAATAGAGATGACATTTCTTCAAATTCAGCCACACTAAATGCATATTGCTTAAATTTGGAATATTAAATAAAAGTGTTGACAAATTAATTCACGTGTACCATCCTGGTGGTCAAGGTACAGGATTCCCCAACATAATGCTGAAGTCTACAACCTAGTGTGAAGATGGAGCTGAAGAAGAGGATTCCGTGGAAGTTTGTGTTGAAGGATTTGACAGCTGTCAGTTTGCCTCAGTGATTGACATTTTGTGCTACACCCATGAATGGTCCTCATTACTCTCTCCGCTGGGACCTTATTGTAGGAAAGTAAGAGGCGTTTTATCTCACTTTATTTTGCTCTCTAAATAAATTACAGTTTTCCTAATAAATATATTAAGTGATTTTCCTAGAAAAGCTTTATTGAATACACATAAAAATACAACTCTTATAATGTACACTTATGGTATGATTCCAAATCAGTACAGCTGTCCTTTGAACAAAAGAGAATTTTGGAATCTCTTGCTCTTATGTGTTCTTAAAAATATGAATAAAAAAATCTTGCTCGACCCGTCACAATCAATTATGACTAATGACTACTCTTCCGCCGTTATGCTAGATGTTGCTTTGCAACATTTTTGACCATTATAGAACCATATGAGATGGACTTTGTAACGACGTCTTTAGTACCTTTTATGGGTCTTGATAGAGGAAGTGACATTACTGCCAATGGAGGCCTTTCTGAGCCATCGGATTTCAACAAAACTTATCTTCATTTGTGTTCCGAGGATGAACGGAGGTCTGGAATGGCCATGAGGGTAATAAATGACATTATTTTTATTTTTGGGTGAACTAACCCTTTAAATATTTTATGTGACAAACTTAATAATTAAAAAACTAATAAAACCACAAACTTCAATTTAACTCATATATCTTTCTGTTAACTGCTCAATTAAGCAATAGCCTTAATGTAACCTGGTCAGTGGCACCACAATGGTAACCCCCAATAAACAGGCAAACTCCTTTAAATTCCAACATAACAGAACATTAAACACTAACAGATCGCCCCCTTTATTAACATGAGCAAAAACAATAACATTTAGGCTACTCTCCTTTAAAAGTTGTAAGCAAAGCATGCTGGGAACAAGAAATCTGATGTAACTTGTAAAATTGTAACTCAGTTATTGTGAGTTCTGTTTAATTCGATTAGCCTATAGAGTAACAAACTTTAAGTAATATTTGAGAGAAATGAACTACAATCCCAATCATAGGGTTTCTCACAATTCTATAGAAACCCTATATCCAAATTAAAATGACCCTATAGTTAGAAATGAGCTAATATCACAAAACAATCGATATGTAGCCTATAACAAAATCAGTAGATGGGATTTGGGATGAAAGAATTCCCAGACACAGTTGGGCATCTCATCAGGAAGAAGAGGATTCTGAAACTTCCTTCCAGGTGTGTGTATACTCACAAACACTCTCCATGGACATCAACCCTCTAGAGAGGTGGGATGGACTAAATTCATATAAATATAAATTATCTTCATTAGCCTTATTTGAGACATCGTGTGTAAAATTATTTCAAAAGCATTGTGCATTCTTGCATTGCACCTGCTTTGGTGGAGAGCAGACAGCATTGTAAGATGAATAGGCGCTCTGATGTGATGTGCTCCCTCACCCACAGAATCAGACACTGCTGCTTTTTACATTATGAATTATGACACAACTTGGATTGCTGGTCGGTTGGGTTGGATTGTTTCCTCACCACAAGTGAACCACTCCAGAGTTCGGTTTTCAAGTGGGCTGAGAGCACCTTGTTGAGGCAATCAGAGACCGTGTTTTTTGGTGCGGATCCGAGTGCAATTGCTGTGTCCATATATGCCTAAATGAATGGGAGAAAACGCACCCGGTTCTGAAACAAATTACCCTCATGTCGTCCCAATCCTGCATATGTTTAAACTCTTCAACACTTGAACCTATCAAACCTAATTTGGTAAATAATTTTTGTCTAATTTTATATAGTAATATATCTTTTATACTCTTTTCTATATGCTCAGGTGTCCCAATCCAGATGACAGTACAGTGGATTTGCTGCAGGGTGTTTCCACATCCAGCAGTTTCTCCTTAGAGATGTTTATGTTCACTGCAAACTCCACAAAGGTTTACCTGCACTGCGCCATTCACCTTTGCCTTCAGACGGACAATCACTGCTCAGTGGTGAGTGTTTAAATTCACAAGTTTTTTCAGATTTTACTTATGGACATGGATATCACTGTATTAAATTGATCAAGTTTCTTTAACCACTTCAGCTCGGCAGCATTTTTCGAATAATTATGACGTATGCAAATTTGGACCCAAATGTGGGGCACACTGCCAAATCAAACCGGAAACCGAGGGTAACGCAGATATGACGCAATTGACAGGCGACTCCCTCAAGCGTCCCGGTTCATTGGTTAAAATAGCAATTTTCTCACGATTTACAAATAGTTGGAAACATTGTTTATTGTAAGTACTCAACTGAACAAAATATATAACACTGGGCTGGTGGTTTTTGGATATTTTACTGCAAAAACCCTACATACTGCACCTTTAAGTAAAATGAAAATATACTGTATTTGAGCTGTTGTCATTGGAGAAAAATGCTGTTTGCTTCCAATTGTGTACAGTAGTTACAACATCTCCCAGCAGGGGCCTTACAGGGCCATGCTAACCATTAAAACCTTGATCCTTTGGGTGACACAACATGGTTGTCTTTTCATCTGTTTAACACCACCATAGAGAGGGTAGATCTGTGGACTTGATAATGCTTCCATATCCAATGATCCAATGATGTGGTCTGACAGTAAAAAAGGTGACTTATAAAACAAAATATATATTTTTTTCACATATATCTGAATATCAAATGAGCAAGAGTGTTGTAGTTCCACACTGCTCACATACTTTGGACTGAAACACAGTGGATGCAGAGGAATGATACAAACTGTAAACAGTCTCTCATTGCTGTTAAATGAATCACTCACTGCTTTCCAGACCAACTGACTGCTGTGTTTTCTCTGATCACAGATATGCAGGTGCCACGCCAAGTGCAAGTATCCAGTGCTCCATGGCTGTGTTGGTCTCTGACTATATCACTTATTTCTCTGATGATTGTCCTGATATACTTCTAGAATATTTCCACTAGGAATCACCATATTGTTTTTTACACATCTAGTCTAATTTATTCTAGTCATATCTCTTTCTCAATGTGGCCCTGATGCCACACTGTTACACGCTTTCTATATGTGTGACCTTTGGGTGTTTATTTAGAAAATCACAAACTTTAAAATAGTTTGTATAGTACACTGACAGATTGAAGCAGGTATGCAGAAAAGCATTTGTGAAGCCACAACACGTGCAACCTTGGGGTGGATGGGCTACAACAGCAGAAGACCCCACCGGGTACCACTCATCTCATTTAGGCATTTTAGCAGACGCTTTTTTCCACTACAAATAGGAAAAAGGGGCTACAATTTGCACGAGCTCACCAAAATTGGACAGTTGAAGACTGGAAAAATGTTGCTTGGTCTGATGAGTCTGGATTTCTGATGAGACTTTCAGATGGTAGAGTCAGAATTTGGCGTAAACAGAATGAGAACATGGATCCATCATGCCTTGTTACCACTGTGCAGGCTGGTGGTGGTGGTGTAATGGTGTGGGGATGTTTTCTTGGCACACTTTAGGCCCCTTAGTGCCAATTGGGCATTGTTTAAATGCCACGGCCTACCTGAGCACTGTTTCTGATCATGTCCATCCATTTATGACCACCTTGTACCCATCCTATGATGGCTACTTCCAGCAGGATAATGCACCATGTCACAAAGCTCGAACATTTCAAATTGGTTTCTTGAACATGACAATGAGTTCACTGTACTAAAATGGCCCCCACAGTCACCAGATCTCAACCCAATAGAGCATCTTTGGGATGTGGTGGAACGGGAGCTTCGTGCCCTGGATGTGCATCCCAACTGCAAGATGCTATCCTATCAATATGGGCCAACATTTCTAAAGAATGCTTTCAGCACCTTGTTGAATCAATGGCACGTAGAATTAAGGCAGTTCTGAAGGCGAAAGGAATCAAACACAGTATTAGTATGGTGTTCCTAATAATCCTTTAGGTGAGTATATTTTGCTCTTTGGTTTTAATTTTGGTTGCTTTGTGTGTGTGTGTGTGTGTGTGTGTGTGTGTGTGTGTGTGTGTGTGTGTGTGTGTGTGTGTGTGTGTGTGTGTGTGTGTGTGTGTGTGTGTGTGTGTGTGTGTGTGTGTGTGTCTGTGTGTGTCTGTGTGTCTGTGTGTGTGTGTCTGTGTGTGTGTGTCTGTGTGTGTGTGTAAACCCACACATGTCATGGGGACAAAATTAAATTGTTGGTCCATGTGAGGAAAACAGCGAATGAAAATGTAAAAATGCAGGACGTGTTGTGTGATGGGTAGGTTTAGGGGTAGAATTAGTATAACGGGATAGAATAGTTTGTAGAGTATGAAAATCATGTCTATATCATAATAAAGAATAAAAGTCATCTGTAATGAAGTTTGTAGAATAAGGGAAGAAGGAGGCGGGAACCACAAACGTTTAAAAGACTTTAATGAAATAAATAAATAAACACAAAATGAAAGTAAACCGCGGGCAGCCCCTGCACGGGCGACTGCCGTGCACACACATAATAAAACGTAAACAAAACACAATGTAAAGTCCAGGCCTGGTCAGGTCCTCTCTCGTCTTGCACTGTCGTCTCTTCTCCTTCTATGCTCCCGTCACTCCTCCATGAGACGAGACTCATTATCATTCGCTACCGGCCCGCTCTCATGGTCCCTCGCCTCGCTGCTTGCCACATCATCATACAACATGGAAACCTAAAGTGTGTGCGTGTACATTTTACATACAGTCTGACTGTTGAAGCGTCTGGAATCCTCTTGTTTTTGCTCAATCAGTGTTGTCAATCAACAGAACGTTTGGACAGACAACAAACATTGTTATTGTCTACATTGTTTAGCGGCATTTTTTCCAGCAGCAGTCATACTTACAATTTTGTATTTCTTCTGACTGGTTTCTCTTCATTCTTTACTTATGCCGACATGATTTCACCACAGATTTCTTGTATATTTGTACTTTTACTGAAAGACATAGAAACCATCAAATTGATTCATTTAAATTCACGCAGCATAAAGATTTCATCATTTTGCACACTCAAAGGTACACTGTAACTTTGGCCCCTCTAGCAGATTGCTTAATAATCATGCAATCATCATGTTTGGTTTGCTTTTTTTAAATGGGTGATTCCCCTTGCAGAGGTTGGAGATTTAGCTGCTCCATGTAAACCTTTCTTACTTGTTGTGACTAACCTGCGAATTATCTCTCTTTATGGATATGACGAGATATGCACGGTATTCATAATGATTTTCAGTTTTTCAGAAGGTAACTAAAGCAGTTTTAATTATGGGAGAAAAGGTAAAAGTATGGGATATTGTAATTACTCAACTGAACAAAATATATAACACTGGCCTAGTGGTTTTTGGATATTTTACTGCAAAAATACAACATAGTGCACATTTAACATATTTTAATTACAGTATAAAATAGTACAAACTATTTTTAACTTATTAAAAACACATTTTAGCTGAAGTAACGTTATTTGTATTACTGTGTGCACCGTTTGCCTCATGCTGATGATGCCTCTTGCCACTTCATACATTTTTGAGTTTTAAACAAAATTAACCACTCTTATGATTCATTTTCACACTAAATATGTTGCTAATAAAGATTTAGCCCCGTTGTACCAAAGGTTGAATAAGTAAATCAGTTCATGAAAATTTGTGTTCATCTTAGACTGAAGAATTTGTCAAAACAGCAGCGCACATCATGACAGGAATATTATAGATCTCCTCACACAACCGAAGGCTGTAAGTAATGAAAAACTGGTTTGAAGTACTTCTGAGAAATAACTTAGGTCCGCCTTCCATTTTAGAAATTTAATAATCTGAAACCAGGAGCATCACTGTGTTATTTCTGTTTGAACTGTCAAAGAGACAATTTCTGCAACCACATTTTAGCTCAGGTAAAGTTAATTTCATCTGTCTCTGCTCTTACACTCTTTCAGTCAGTTGCTTTTGATATAGTTTATTATACAGCAATTATTTTACACTATTTAATTCTGTTATGTTAAATCATTTAAATGATGTAGCTATTTGTTCTAAATTCTAAAGGATGCTGTTCTTTGTGTGTTGTAATTGAGAGGTCATGTTCTAAATGGCACAAAACGAAACAATTTGGCAGAACAGCGACATTTTTGCATATTTTATATGATAGTCTAGTCATATTTGTTCAGCAAATAATCAGTTGCCCAATAGTTTTACCACCAATGAAACGTTTGCATGTTTCTTAAATTGTTTTCTTTATATGTGATATGCAACAGAGCACTCTTTTAAGTAATGGACATTTAATTTATGATAGAGATATTACAAATAAGGTCTTGATGATTTGCATGTGTTGTGATTGACAGGATTACATGAACATTCTCCTTCCAAACCTTCATTTAGAACTAAGAATTGCACATTTAATCTTGAATAGTGTTATATTATCAAGAACATTTTTTTTACAGATAAGTTTGACGTGTTCATGCGCAGTCTGCAACAATGAGGTTTCTAATCTCATTGTGTGTGTCAGTACTACTGCTGAATAATGGTAAGTTTTACAGCTATACATTTTAGAATGTCACACTGACAAGATGTGTGACTGAAATTCAAGAGAACTGACCGGAATCTTTTGTATTTAACAGCTGAAAGGATCGATGGACAAACATCAGGTATAGGCTAATCATTCTTCTACTTGGGGTCTGCTTCATCATGAACTAAAAACCTTCAATTCTTCCCCTTTCTATCCTTTAAAATATATTCTTTCAAAAAAAGAATCACTAGTTCTACTAGTCAACTTTTTGCAGTTAGTTTTAAACATTCATTTATATGTTTCATGCACTCAAAACCCAAATAAACAAAATCCGTCAGTTGTACTGAGGCACCTTAGATACCTAACCTTCTTGTCCAAGTCTAAAATAGAAATTGAATAATCAGTCATTCATTCATTGGCAAATCCAACCAAATGCCAGGTCAGAAAAGCAATTGTATACAGTTTCTTATTGTGCCTCTCACCTTTTGTCTCTTTTGTCACTATTCTCTTAGAAGCCACAACTTTGAGCACTGATCCATGCTTTGAATATACGGTACTGGATGACATATGGAGAGACATACGTGGTGATCAAGGCAACCATAATGATGACACTTCTGTTGAATGGAATGGCTGGTATCGGCTGTATTTGAATGGAGAAAGTGCTCAGATGTCAGAGTGGTGTGTTACTGCCGGAGGATGTGGTATTGGTAAAAATGGACTGTATCTCAATGGTTCTCACCCACAACTTGAAGATGGGGTGGTGACCCATGACGTCTTGGGATATCATCCAGGGGGTCAGTGTGATGAATTTAGATCCACCCCCATCCAAATCAAAGCCTGTGCAGGAGATTATTATGTCTATAAACTGGTCAGACCTGATGAGTCAGTCCACAGTCCTTCATACTGCGCAGGTATGGCATTACACACTTACATTTTGCTCTGTTAAAGACTTTTGCAGCCCAGGGTCATTAGAAAAAAACACAATCCTCTATTTACATTTTTCCAAAACTCCGAAAACATTCAGTACCTATACAATATAATTCAACTACAACTGCAGTGTCCAGATGAAATAAACAGTCCAGAACACTTTTAACCCTTTTCAAACAACAGATTACTGATTAAAGACATATTTTCGCGTAATTCCTTGCACTTCACGCCAGCTCCATATGTATGGATTTTGTGACATAGTGAACTTGATGCAGAGCACCAACAAGTCCAAGGTACAAGTCCCTTGAAAGGCATGTCATAATAAAAGCGCTCAAAGAATCAAGCAAGCAAAAATGCATGCTTCAGCAAATGCGTTTTCTTTTGTTAACACTATCGGTTAGGTTTAGGGTAGGATTTTACTAGGCACTGTAATGGATGAATCCCCTCCCATCGACCGACCGACCGTCTCGTGATTGCGACAGGCGCAGTGGGTTATAAATGGTCTGGGGGGCTCCTGGGTTTTTTTTTGTAGGTGCAATGTTATTTTCAAACATAAAGTAAGGCATATTCTTCACCACTCATTGGACATTTAATTTCCAAACTGTCGCGATATGTACAACAACCAACATTACAAAACATAGCCAGAATCACGTCAATCGATTTTGGATAAAACTGAATGCACTTTTAGCACCACACACTGGATATTTCACTTCAATGGTGTCACAAACTTATGTTTTATTAACAAGGGAGGAGCATGTTCAAATAATCTACCAAATCAGTATGATTTGGAGGCCTATATGTGGCCTATACCACATCTCAAAGCATTGCTCAGATTATTTATTTCAAGACATTTGTCAGGCTTTGTCCTTAAAAACGCTCTTGTGTGCAAGACTTATTTCTTACGCATCTAAACCCAAGCCTCCGTTTCTAATTCCAAAACGCCATTTTAGAGCTAGTAGGCTTGAGACATTGATAGACTAATGCCGTTATTAATGCAGTGAGTTATCAGAGAGAGAGAGAGAGAGAGAGAGAGAGAGAGAGAGCATATGTGAATAACCTCAGTCTGTGCGTCTCTTTCAACAGTCTTCGGCAGCAGCATCTACTAATACAAAACTGTAAAAACAGTGCCGTTATTACCTCACTAGTGAGAAATGTCATGTCGTTTTTAAGTGGCTAAACTATTTCACTCATAAAATCGTCAGTAAGCTATGAGTAAGAGAGTAGGCTATGTGCTTTCCGTACATAATAAAACTGAATTTTGTGGCAAAAAAAAAACCTTATCCTATTGTTTACTATATTTATTTGCTCGGTCAGTGTCATTGTCGGTTTTGGTTCTTTTATTGTTGTCGACTGTAAAGACATTTGAAATAACTGAAATCATTTGGTGAAGTGATATGGAACTGTAATGTGGTCAAGACCTGCCTGAAACTACTTTTGCCATGCATTTTCCTGAAAATAATTGCACTCCTTAGAATGCTCGTCAACCAATCAGATCCAAGCATTTAGCAGCCCCATAGTATAAACGACTCAGCTGACCCATCTCCATTCCTCAACCGTCTTTTCTGCATCCGTCCGCCACCCCGACTCCTCACTCTCGGCTAGTTCCTATCCCAGCCAGTCATTTTGCAGAAATGTTACCACAGGCATGTTTTTTTTTCAAATGAGCCTGGGTTGGATGTTTGTGTATATGACATATTTTTACACTACATTAGTTAACTACATTAGTTAATATGAACTAATAATGAACTGCACTTCTACAGCATTTATTAATCTTTGTTAATGTTAATTTTAACTTAAATTTAACATTGTTATGAAATCTGCCTACCTTTAGCTAGATAGACTTGAAATTCTAAAAGCAGTCACACTAAATCGACTTGTGCTTATAATACTGTGATATTTACTTTGAAACTTGGGGCGACTTTTCCCTCGCATCACTTTAGCATGTGGTATTTCAGTGTAAAACACAAGTGTCTTATTCACCAAGCACATAGAGCTGCACCATGCACAATCATTTCTGTATCACCACCCGGTGATAAAACAATGCGGATATAGCCTAGCTGTCACCATGCTCGATTCAGTTTTGATGAAGAACTAAGAACTTTTTTTTCCCCCTCCTTTATAGTTGCTTTCGACAGTATCAGCAATGATCCTTGTTCCAACTATGAATCACTGGATCGTCCCTGGAGAGCCACAAATGAAAGTGGATTACACATTTGTGATGACCTTTTCTCCTGGAACGGCTGGTACCGACTTTTCTACAATGGAATGGACATCCGAATGCCAGAGAGCTGTGTTAGTGCTCACAGCTGTAACTCGGACCGCAGTCTGTGGCTCAATGGTCCTCACCCTCAAATAGAGGATGGAGTGGTGATCAGGGAGGTCTGTGGGGCTGAAGAGTCAGGCTGCTGTGATCACATTGCTTTACCCATCAGGGTCAAAGCCTGTCCAGGAAATTACTATGTGTATGAATTTGTAAAACAACCTCTGTGTACAAGTTACTGTATAGGTACACTGTTTTACTTTTTTTTTAAAGTATTTTTATTATTTCGGTAACACTTTATTTTACAGTGTCCTTGTTACATGTAGTCACTATAGCAATAACTATAAACTATCCCTAAACCGAACCTGGTAACTCTTTATTTTAAAGTGTCATTGTTACATATGTTAGATGTACTTAATAACAGTAAATTATGCATAATTACATGCAACTAACCCTATACCAAACCCTAATTCTACCATAACCCTATAGTAAGTAGATGTAGTTAATTAATAATACTCAGTACTTAAATATATAATTATACTGTAACAATGACACCTTAAAATAACCCCTAACGCTATTGTAAGTACATGTAGTAAATTATTATTACTCAGTAAATGTACACTCACCTAAAGGATTATTAGGAACACCATACTAATACTGTGTTTGAACCCCTTTCGCTTTCAGAACTGCCTTAATTCTACGTGCCATTGATTCAACAAGGTGCTGAAAGCATTCTTTAGAAATGGTGGCCCATATTGATAGGATAGCATCTTGCAGTTGGGATGCACATCCAGGGCACGAAGCTCTCGTTCCACCACATCCCAAAGATGCTCTATTGGGTTGAGATCTGGTGACTGTGGGGGCCATTTTAGTACAGTGAACTCATTGTCATGTTCAAGAAACCAATTTGAAATTATTCGAGCTTTGTGACATGGTGCATTATCCTGCTGGAAGTAGCCATAAGAGTACATGGTGGTCATAAAGGGATCGACATGGTCAGAAACAATGCTCAGGTAGGCCGTGGCATTTAAACAATGCCCAATTGGCACTAAGGGGCTTAAAGTGTGCCAAGAAAACATCCCCACACCATTACACCACCACCACCAGCCTGCACAGTGGTAATAAGGCATGATGGATCCATGTTCTCATTCTGTTTACGCCAAATTCTGACTCTACCAGAGGGCCGTGCACAGACATTTGGAGGGGCAGTGGCCCAAACCAAAAAAAAGGGGGCACTATAACAACGTTGAGTATCATCTTAATCTAGAGAATAAATCACAAACCTTTTACAGTCATATTGTAAATACAATAGGCTTTAGTGCTAATTCAATTTATGTTTTTGTAATAATGCTTCTAAAAGGTTGATTCTGCGCAAATTTGATGATCTTATATTTAATGCTATTTAAAATGTAGATAAGAATCGCTTAAATTATTGAATATATTTTGTAGACAAAGGTCTTGTTAATGATTGTCAGTTTTGTTCAAAATAAATAAAGCAACATTTTTTCAATAACGGAAGAATATGTAAAAGTATGGTGTTTGGGGTAAAAGGCATCATATTTAACATGTTCATAAACAGCGGCTGACTTTCACATGTGTTGACATGACATGGTCAGACTCAGATTGTAATATAATATATTAAGTTGGGTGTCCACCTTAGAGATAACCACCATATTTATAATGAAACCATCAGATTTTAAAATATGATAATAATCATCATATAATAAAAATATTTTTAGCCTACTGTAAAGCTTTATTAAATTATTATGGGATCTCATCAATGCTTTCATAATCTTTATTGTAAAACAATAGTTTCTGTATTTTTGAAATATATTTTTATATTAACATATTTTAATATTTATTGAACAATAATTAATTGTTTTATTTATCAAAATAAACATAGTACATAGAACAAACTTTGCTAACAAGATTTTTTTAAACAAGTATTAACTTAGACATGATTAAAAAGCATATTTTTCTTAGGGTGTGCCTTTAGCCCCATTGTACCCTATGATACAACTAATGTAGAACATTTATAGTATATTACCTTTTTTTAATTGTATATACTACATGGTCTTAATAAAATATCACAAATATTATGTTATAGATACTAGTATTATCTCAGAAAATTGATTATAATGGGAAATGTACTTTATAGGAGTTAAAGTGTGACAAACTGTCTAAATATTCTATATGATGATTTAGACTTGAATCCATATTTGCAAAGTTGAATGGGCTTTAGCCTCCCTTTTTGAGTCCATTAGTCTTCTTTTTTTCTTAAGTCATTGTTTTAAGTCTACAAAGTGTGCTGATAAGAGCAAATGTTGTGTTATTTATATTAGATCAGAACAAGTACAATAATTTGATAAGACAATTGTCTTAAATATTTAAGACAACTTGTGCAAGGTGTTAGCACTATTAGAAGACCAGAGCAAAACATTACCGACAGAAATACAAAAACAAACTACCAAATTACCGAATTCCGTAAATCACTGTCTGTAATGTGGATTGTGGTTTGTAATTTACCTGTTAATGGGACGACATTACGGAACTGAGAGCTGCCACTGAGTGTGAGCGATACTGCTGAGCGAGCGGGAAAACACGGAGCGGATTAGTGGAATTAGTGGAATTTTAGCGGAACAGAACACATTTATGGGAATCCTCTGAGGGTAAGTGAGGGAAGGGGGCAAGAGGGGCACCTCAGCCGATGAGGGTAGAGGGGCAGTGGCTCTAGCTACCGGGCCACCCCCCTGTGCACGGCCCTGCTCTACCATCTGAATGTCTCAACAGAAATTGAGTCTCATCAGACCAGGCCAAATTTTTCCAGTCTTCAACTGTCCAATTTTGGCCTGTCTGGCACCAACAACCATGCTACGCTCAAAATTGCTTAAATCACCTTTCTTTCCCATTCTGACATTCAGTTTGGAGTTCAGGAGATTGTCTTGACCAGGACCACACCTCTAAATGCATTGAAACAACTTTGATTGGTTGATTAGATAATTGCATTAATGAGAAATTGAACAGGTGTTCCTATTAATCCTTTAGGTGAGTGTATAATTACGCTGAAACACGGACACCTTAAAATAAAGTGTAACCATTATTTTGTTATTCTTTAATTCATATCTTCAATTTTCTTCCTTTCAGATGTCAGCACTATATCACCGACAGCTTCCATTACAGATCCAGTTACTACATCCGACGTGACTTTGCGTAGGTTTACATACAGTACAATTTATTTAAAAGGGGCTATATGTAAGAATTTTCATTTAGATCAAAATATCAAAAAACCACCACAGCAATGTTAGCCTATATATTTTGTTGACTTGTGTACTAATATTATCCCAAATGTTTCCAACAATTTTTCCAACAAAGTCTAGAGAAATCAGCTATTTTAACCAGGATACGGACCGTGTCATTGCATCGCCTATCAATGATTTCATATCAGCACAATGCTCTATTTCCACAGAAAACATGGAAACTCGCAAAGACACTTTAAAATGTTATGTGCTTTATTAGACAGGTCAGCAACTGTTTGGGTATACATATATCAACAGAAAACAAATCATTGTTGTATAGGTCAACACAGTTAGTCTTGTTGTTTTAATCGCTTGTTTAAGGAATTTACCAAAAGGACACCAGGCCTCAGAGGCAACACTATTTTTTCAAGTGGCTAACATGACATAATCAGAGAGAGCTTTTACCATCATTCAATGTATATTAAAATATCTAATATCGATCTAGTATGATTGTTTATGTAAAAACCCCACATATGCAACGAAAAGAGCTTAAGTGGCCGACTGCAGCATAATAAAAGCTCCACTGGACTCAAGGCCAGTAAGAATCAAGGCCGGTCTCTCTCATTAGCATTCTCTCTGGAGAAGTGTTCAGTCATGTAAAAATCCGCCATGTAAATAGCGTCTCCTCCAAGGTGCAAGCTCAACTGGCTTTTAAAGAGAATGGGAGATGAGACTCTGATTGGTTTATTGCATGTGACGCCCAAAACACACCCATGACTCATTAAGAGACTAGGTACCGACTGTTGCAAAATTGGATTCAGACACGGCCTAAGTGCACCTGCGCCATGAGCTTCAGAACATGAGCTCAGAACATTAAAATAGGGTCCCTTAAGTCTCATTTGAATAGATATAAAGTAATAGGGGATCATACACTTTTATGATCATTAGAATGCGGAAAGAGTTGAAAGAGTTTTATGCATGTAACAGTCATGTGGAAAATGCATGGATTTGGTCTCTGGAATATTTGGAATATGTATACATTTTGTATCTGGCTTTGACTGCTCCAGAACATCAAACCTCTCATTGATTTTGTTGTTGTTTCTTTTGTTTGATTTCAGCAACTGCAACCAACACAGAAGATGACCCATGCTATGACTACACCATTCTTGACGAACATCATAGAAGCCCAGATGATATCTATGCTGTTAATAATGAAATATCTGGATATGATGACACTCGAGTTGAATGGCATGGCTGGTATCGTTTCTTCATCAATGGATCGAGTGCTCAGATGCCTGAGTGGTGTTTCAGTTCTATGTCATGTGGAGGTTTTAGTTCTTTGTGGCTTGGTGGCTCTCATCCTCAGCTGGAAGACGGAGTTGTTTCTCGTGACGTCCACGGCTCTTATTATGACCAGTGCAGTCACTACAGATCAGATCCAATCCAAGTCAAAGCTTGTCCTTCAAATTACTATGTCTACAAACTTGTAAGACTAAATCGAATGATTCCAGTCCCTGCATATTGTGCAGGTAAAGTCATTCTCTTATGTTTTTTACTTGCTTACTAATTCAATTGTTAGCTTTGCTAAAGACTGCATTTACAGACTTAAATTGTTGAATTTACTAATTAATTCAACGGTTCATAAAACGTTAGGTAGAGTGTCAAAATAGGAACATGCCAATTAAAAAAAGGCTATTGTAGGTTATTATAAAAAAATATAAATCAAAAAAACAAATTTAATAATCACCACAATTCATAAAACAGTGAAATATGAAAGGTAACATACTAAATAATAGTTATAGTGGTTTATGAAGTGTATAACATTACATTTCAAATTATGAAGCCACTTAAGTTACTGTATGCACAAGAAACATTAGTGTGCATTAAATACTTGTTTAAGATATATATACACACTCACCCGAAGGATTATTAGGAACACCATTCTAATACTGTGTTTGAACCCCTTTCGCTTTCAGAACTGCCTTAATTCTACGTGGCATTGATTCAACAAGGTGCTGAAAGCATTCTTTAGAAATGTTGGCCCATATTGATAGGATAGCATCTTGCAGTTGATGGAGATTTGTGGGATGCACATCCAGGGCACGAAGCTCCCGTTCCACCACATCCCAAAGATGCTCTATTGGGTTGAGATCTGGTGACTGTGGGGGCCATTTTAGTACAGTGAACTAATTGTCATGTTCAAGAAACCAATTTGAAATTATTCGAGCTTTGTGACATGGTGCATTATCCTGCTGGAAGTAGCCATAAGAGTACATGGTGGTCATAAAGGGATCGACATGGTCAGAAACAATGCTCAGGTAGGCCGTGGCATTTAAACGATACCCAATTGGCACTAAGGGGCCTAAAGTGTGCCAAGAAAACATCCCCCACACCGTTACACCACCACCACCAGCCTGCACAGTGGTAACAAGGCATGATGGATCCATGTTCTCATTCTGTTTACGCCAAATTCTGACTCTACCATCTGAATGTCTAATCAGAAATCCAGACTCATCAGACCAGGCAACATTTTTTCAGTCTTCAACTGTGCAATTTTGGTGAGCTTGTGCAAATTGTAGCCTCTTTTTCCTATTTTTAGTGCAGATGAGTGGTACCCGGTGGGTTCTTCTGATGTTGTAGCCCATCCGCCTCAAGGTTGTGGCTTCACAAATGCTTAGCTGCATACCTCGGTTGTAAGGAGTTATTTCATTCGAAGTTGCTCTTCAATCAGCTTGAATCAGTCGGCCCATTCTCCTCTGACCTCTAGCATCAACAAGGCATTTTCGTCCACAGGACTGCCGCATTCTGGATGTTTTTCCCTTTTCACACCATTCTTTGTAAACCCTAGAAATGGTTGTGCGTGAAAATCCCAGTAACTGAGCAGATTGTGAAATACTAGCTTTCTTTCCCATTCTGACATTCAGTTTGGAGTTCAGGAGATTGTCTTGACCACACCCCTAAATTCATTGGAGCAACTGCCATGTGATTGGTTGATTAGATAATTGCATTAATGAGAAATTGAACAGGTGTCCCTAATAATCCTTTAGGTGAGTGTATATATGCTCTCTCTCTCTCTCTCTCTCTCTCTCTCTCTCTCTCTCTCTCTCTGTCTCTATATATATATATCTATATATGCTCACGTTTTTTTGGGAAAAACTCTGCTAGAGAAAATTAACATCAGTGTATTTAAATTTTAACTAATAGTTATTGACACTGTATATAGACTTTGTGATAACTATCAACTTGCTGTAAGTAGAAATCAAATATCAAGTTCTCTCTTTAATTTTACTTAACAGTTGTTGTCACCAGTCCACCGAGTGTTGACCCCTGCTACAGTTATAACAGTCTGGATGAGCCGTGGAGAGCAAATGTAACTTCGACTGGTGATTACCTCGATTCCATATGTGATAGTGATGTCAACTGGAATGGCTGGTACAGGCTCTTCTACAATGGTCAGAGTGCCCAGATGCCAGAGTCATGTGTTGGTTATGGCATGTGTGGCACTTATCACCCAATGTGGCTCAGCGTCCCTCACCCACAGCTAGAAGACGGAGTGGTCACCCGGAAAGTCTGTGGTGCCACACTGAATGACTGCTGTGGTTACACCTTTCATCCCATTCAAGTCAAAGCCTGTCCAGGAAATTATTATGTGTATGAATTTCTCAGGCCAAAATACTGCGCAGCTTATTGTGCAGGTAAACACATTTATATTTATGTAAGGACCCACTTTATATTAGGTGACTACTATGTACTAACATTGAAATTACTCATTTGATACAATTCAATTATTGTGTATTTGTTTTTACATTGTACATACATACTTTTTTTTTTTTTAATTAAACTTATCCATACCACACCTGACCCTAACTTTACCCTTAAACTTACCCATAACACCATACCTGACCCTAACTTTACCCTTAAACTTACCCATAACACCATACCTGACCCTAACTTTACCCTTAAACTTACCCATAACACCATACCTGACCCTAACTTTACCCTTAAACTTACCCATAACACCATACCTGTCCCTAACTTTACCCTTAAACTTACCCATATCACCACACCTGTCCCTAACCCTACCCTTAAACTTACACATACCACCACACCTGTCCATAACTTTACCCTTAAACTTACCCATACCACCACACCTGTCCATAACTTTACCCTTAAACTTACCCATACCACCACACCTGTCCCTAACTTTACACTTCAACTTACCCATACCACCACACCTGTCCCTAACTTTACCATTAAACTTACCCATATCACCACACCTGTCCCTAACTTTACCCTTAAACTTACCCATACCACCACACCTGTCCCTAACTTTACCCTTAAACTTACCCATAACGCCATACCTGTCCCTAACTTTACCCTTATACTTACCCATACCACCACACCTGTCCCTAACTTTACCCTTAAACTTACCCATATCACCACACCTGTCCCTAACTTTACCCTTAAACTTACCCATACCACCACACCTGTCCCTAACTTTACCCTTAAACTTACCCATACCACCACACCTGTCCGTAACTTTACCCTTAAACTTACCCATACCACCACACCTGTCCCTAACTTTACCCTTAAACTTACCCATACCACCACACCTGTCCCTAACTTTACCCTTATACTTACCCATATCACCACACCTGTCCCTAACTTTACCCTTATACTTACCCATACCACCACACCTGTCCCTAACTTTACCCTTAAACTTACCCATATCACCACACCTGTCCCTAACTTTACCCTTAAACTTACCCATATCACCACACCTGTCCCTAACTTTACCCTTAAACTTACCCATACCACCACACCTGTCCGTAACTTTACCCTTAAACTTACCCATACCACCACACCTGTCCCTAACTTTACCCTTAAACTTACCCATACCACCACACCTGTCTTAAACTTTACCCTTAAACTTACCCATATCACCACACCTGTCCCTAACTTTACCCTTAAACTTACCCATACCACCACACCTGTCCCTAACTTTACCCTTAAACTTACCCATACCACCACACCTGTCCCTAACTTTACCCTTAAACTTACCCATACCACCACACCTGTCTTAAACTTTACCCGTATCCCACCTCAATATCAGCAAAAGGGGTTTGCAATACAATATGAACACAATAAATACATTGTACTTGTTTTGTTTTAGTTTTTAATGTAAGTACATAGTTAAGGCCACCCAATATAAAGTGGGACTTTATTTATAATTCTAAAAATGATTGACATTAATGTATAAATATTTCCTATTTTAGAAGTCACAAACTCGACAACAATGCACACAACAACAGAGGCAATCCCAGTCACAGAGACCAGTGGTAAAGTATTTTATTAAGAGTTTATAGCTTGTTATACCACCATGTTGAGCAGATAGACTCAAAGGTTATAGACTTTAAATCAAGGCTTTTTTTCTGTCTTTTTTTTTTTGAGGGGGGAGGGGTCTTTTGGTAAATAAAAAATGGTAAAAGGAAGCTATAGATCTGATTGTCTAATTATAGCCTATTTGTGAGGTCATCCATTTTAACTCTTTTCAAATTATATTTTTAATATTTTAATAACTTTACCCTTAAACTTACCCATATCACCACACCTGTCCCTAATTTTACCCTTAAACTTACCCATACCACCACACCTGTCCCTAACTTTACCCTTAAACTTACCCATACCACCACACCTGACCCTAAATTTACCCTTAAACTTACCCATATCACCACACCTGTCCCTAACTTTACCCTTAAACTTACCCATACCACCACACCTGTCCCTAACTTTACCCTTAAACTTACCCATACCACCACACCTGACCCTAAATTTACCATTAAACTTACCCATACCACCACACCTTACCCTAAATTTACCCTTAAACTTACCCATATCACCACACCTGTCCCTAACTTTACCCTTAAACTTACCCATATCACCACACCTGTCCCTAACTTTACCCTTAAACTTACCCATATCACCACACCTGTCCCTAACTTTACCCTTAAACTTACACATACCACCACACCTGTCCATAACTTTACCCTTAAACTTACCCATATCACCACACCTGTCCCTAACTTTACCCTTAAACTTACCCATACCACCACACCTTACCCTAAATTTACCCTTAAACTTACCCATACCACCACACCTGTCCCTAACTTTACCCTTAAACTTACCCATACCACCACATCTGACCCTAAATTTACCCTTAAACTTAAACTTCTAAAAATGATTGACATTAATGTATAAATATTTCCTATTTTAGAAGTCACAAACTCGACAACAATGCACACAACAACAGAGGCAATCCCAGTCACAGAGACCAGTGGTAAAGTATTTTATTAAGAGTTTATAGCTTGTTATACCACCATGTTGAGCAGATAGACTCAAAGGTTATAGACTTTAAATCAAGGCTTTTTTTTTTTTTTTTTGAGGGGGGAGGGGTCTTTTGGTAAATCAAAAATGGTAAAAGGAAGCTATAGATCTGATTGTCTAATTATAGCCTATTTGTGAGGTCATCCAAAACTCTTTTCAAATTATAGATTGCATCACTGTATATTACTGTAGGTCGATAAACATATATATCGGAAAACATTGTTTATGCTTAATGTTTAGCTACTTATACTGTTGCACTGTAAAAACTAAAATCGCTGCCTTGGAATTCACACTAGTGTTCAGTGATCAGTCTTCTTCAATCTGATTGGCTATAATTTTGACATCGAAGAGTGCTGTTAGATCTTTGAGGCAGACCAGCCTAAAAATGTAACTTTTTAAACTGTCTGCCATCCTAACAACAAAGCTGTGCATAATGGAGAGCAGCATTAAGAAATGTCAAATATTGGGGGGAATTGTCTCTCCATGCCTATGGTGTTTACAGCCCTGCTTTAAATTATTTTGGACTTTTTTTTGTCATTTATTGACATCAGTATGTACATTTTCCTAACATCAGATGTCCCAAACCTTAACTCAACACCAGCGCATCAAAAAAAAAAGTTAAGTGAAACAAAAAACACTTTACAAAAGTTAATTCATTCCTGTGAGTTACCAATGCATGTACAACCCCCTCCTTAATCCCATTATTACACAAGGACTAAAATTAATATAATTAGAATACCCAGTTTACATTTATTCCAGCTGGAAGTGATTGTAAAACTAATGGCTAAATATGGAGTCAAGCTTAAACCCAGTTATTGTCATTAATCCTTTGGTTCTCCTCTTAGGTGAAGAAGGCCGCTGTTCTGAGCTCAACTGCACTGAGGATGAAAGCTGTGAAGAGGAAAATGGTGTTTACGGCTGTTTCTGCAAGGACAACCATCACAGATCTCAGCGTGAATTTGGTTGGACTAATTTCATATATACACTGCCCGGACAAAAAAAGCTGTTGATTGGATTTAAATAGGCAGATGTTTAAGAGTCAATGATTGGATCATTATTGCGGTGATTATTATGTTTCTTTGTTATTTGTTCGGCAACAGTTCTTCTAACCCTAATTGATGGAGTGTGTAGATTTTAATTTCTTTAAGAACCATGCAGGAAGACACATCATGGCCATATTCCAGGATGACAGTGTCAAGATTTATCAGACTGTGAAAGAATGGTTGTGAGGAAGCATGAAGGATCATTTTCACACATGAATTGGCACCTCTGAGTCCAGACCTTAAATTCATTGAAAGTCTTTGGGATGTGCTGGAGAAGACTTAACAGAGCGCTGAACTCTTGCATTGCCAATACAAGATCTTGACTAAAAATGTATGCACCTCTTGATGGAAATGTTGTTTCTATACAAATGTGTCTTCCTGCAATTAAGAGTCCAGCAGAACATACAAGATCTTGACTAAAAATTGATGCACCTCTTCATGGAAATGTTGTTTCCTACATACAAATGTGTCTTCCTGACATTGGCATCCTGGAATATGACCATGCTGTATCTTCCTGCAACGCTCGGTTCTGGGAAGATGAAGAAGATGAAGATGACAGGGTTTTATTAATAAGATACATTAATATATTAATAAGAAAGGAACACATGTGACTGAATGTCCATGGAAACTAAAACAAACTGAACATAACTGTGACACCTACATGTCTGTTTAAGAAATTAAAAGCTTCATATGCCATCAATTGAGTTAGAAGAACTGTTTACATACTAGAAACACATCATCACTGCAACGACAAATTATTTTTGGCCGGGCAGTCAATGTCCATCAATGATTATTTTTTTGTTTTTGATATAGCTGACATTCTCTTGAATTATTTCTCTCTCAGATTTCTATGAAATCTGTGAAAGCAGCTCTGGCTTCATGTCTCTGTCTCGCTGTCAGCTCTTTGAGGCTGGTTTTCCTCCTGACATTTTACACCTCAATGATCCCAGCTGCAGAGGAACAGTCCGGAATGGCAGAGTGGAGTTCTATTTTGACAACAATGACCACATCTGTGGTACAAGTCTTACGGTAATCTCTGCATACATGCTAAATGGAACGAAATACAACTAGTCTTATTTTTAATTAATACAAATATAATTCTTAGAAATTATTTAAAGTATTCAAACAATATATCCCAACAGGCCAATGGCACCCACTTCATCTATGATAACTTTATTCTGGGGGATTCTGGATCTGAGGGTATCATCAGCAGGGTGAAAAATCTAAGGATCAATTTCAGCTGTGTGTACTCACAAACCCAATCATTCTCCATGGACATCATCCCTCTGGAGAGGTGGGACTCACTTATTAAGAATTTATTCATTTTAAATACATGCATTACATCAAGAGTCTCTAAAATGTGTTGTTTATTTCAACAGCATTGTGCACAAGATCCTTCCTGCTGGCCAAGGGACATTTCAGGTCAGGATGATTCCCTATCAGGATGCTGAATTCTCCCTGCCCTTCACTGGTAGTGTGAACGTGGAGCTGAACAAGCGTATTTTTGTGGAAGTTTGTGTTGATGGAGTTGACAGCCATCAGCTTGCCTCAGTGATTGACAGATGTTGGGCTACACCTGTGAATGATCCTCATTACTCTCTCCGCTGGGACCTCATCAGTGACATGTAAGCCATGTTATTCCATTTTTTTTATTTTTATATATAACTTCAACTTCTTAAACTTTAAGTATGCAAATTGTGCATTTGTGATTGTATTTCTAAATATTGTATTTATTGGACATTAATTAGTTTGACAAAAGTATATATATATATATATATATATATATATATATATATATATATATATATATATATATATATATATATATATATATATATATATATATATATATATATATATAAATCACAGCTCTATAAAGTTTATTACATTTTGACCAGCCAGGTCTTCATTAGGCACAAACTGATGAATGAGATGCAACTCTTTATGAATGAATATATTAACTTATATTTGGTTCATATAAATTACCAACAACAACAAATCATTTGATAATTCTGAATTTGCTTTAGATACATTTTTTCCCCCACAAATTTACCAAGTAGAGATAGAGCACCGATATTTACTTGTTCTCCACCAACACGATTATTCAGAATGATATCTGCCCATATCTATACCAATATTTAGATTTTCTTAAGAAAAAAAAATTCTCTCCTAACTAATTAAGTTAGAAATGAACTCTCCTGAACTAACTAGTTCAGTACAAAATACAGGGAACTCTCATTTGGTCCATTACTATAATTAGAGGTTAAAACCCAAACTATTATATTTAACTTCAATATATTGTCAGATATAATTACACTCAAATAAAAATTGTCTTCTGCAAATAATGAGTGCTTCTCAAGCGGAAAACTGCATCCTAGTGAGGCTATGTCCTTTCAGTCCAGTCCTTCAGAGGCTTGTAGGCTAGACCTCCTTCAGCTTTAAAGTAATAGTTAATCAAAAAAAAGAAAATGTACTCACCCTCAAGCCATCCAAGGTATGTATATCTTTCTTTGTTCATCCGAACACAATCAGAGTTCACAATCAAAATCCCTGCTCTTCTCAGATTTGAAAGTCATTGAATAATGTCAGAGTTTTTGAAGCTCCAAAAAGCGCATCCATCCATCCTACAATATATCCATCCGACTCCAGGGGGTTAATAAAAGGCCTCTTAAGCAAATAAATGCATTTTTGTACAAAAATATTAATATATAAAACTGTATGACCAATAGTGTAAGCTTAGGAGATAACTGATGAACACGGAAGCACAGAGGATAGAGCAAAAACCCATAGCTTTGCTTCAGAAGACATTTATTAACCCACTGGGGTCGTATGGATAACTTTTATGATGAATGGATGCGCTTTTTGGAGCTTCAAAAACTCGGACACTATTCAATGCCACTAATAATCTGGGAAGAGCCAGGATATTATGTAACTCTGATTGTATTTGTCTGAAAGAAGAAAGTCATATACACCTAGGATGGCTTGAGAGTGAGTAAATTATGGGATAGTTTTTAGTTTGGGTTAACTATTCCTTCAAATGCTAGATTGAGATGGTCTTGTAATTGCAGATGGCTACGTCACATGTTCACACCAGACAAAAATACTATACGGCATAACTTTAGAAAAATACTTTGTATCTTTTTATTTATTTATTTATTTTTTTAGATTAGCTGGTTTTCTGTTAATGCAATACACTGAGTGACAACCGTCTGTGGTCTCCAAATGGCAAACATTATTGGCAGTTTTGTGTTAAGTGATTAATTTACACCAAAACAAAATATAAGCTAACATGAATGCCTTTGTCTCTGAAAACAAACATTATTTTTGTCTTACATTTTATAATGAACTCTGACAAGAGCAGTTCTTCAGTTGTTTTTTGCTGTGAATTGGAATGTGTGCAAAAGATTGTGGGTGATTAAAGGATGTGAAGAATATACTTGATGCATCCTTTAAAATGAGCTGAATAAAGGAAACAAAACAAAGGCTGCCTTCCATAGATCCTTCAAACTGGGATGGCCTGTGGCGGTGCTTGATGACGTGACAGCCGAGGTATGCAGATGATGGAAAATATAATCCATTTGCGAAGCACCAACAATTTGGTGTAGAGAAAAAACATGGACCTGCAACTCTGGCTAGAACTACATGTGATTCATACACTGTCAGAAAAAAAGGTACATTGCTGTCACTGGGGCAGTACCCTAAGGTACAAAACCGAAAAGGTACTAATATGTACCTTTAAGGTATTAATATGTACCTTTAAGGTATTAATATGTACCTTTAAGGTACTAATACTCACTCTTAAAGTACTGATATGTACCTTTTAAGGTACTAATATGTACCATTTAGAGGTGAGTAAGGTGCACAGACGTACCTTTTCACTTTTGTACCTTAGGGTACCGCCCCAGTGACAGCACTGTACCTTTTTTTCTGAGAGTGTAGGGTCAAATAGACCCTGCCAAAATGTCACTATTTTTTAAACTGTTCAAGTGTTATTGATGTGTTAATTTTGACAGCCCTATTCAACACAAGGGCCATTTTTTTCCACACACAAGTATGAGTTGCAGTCTGACATGTTTTTCTGACCCTTTTGATTGACAGGTATAATCAGCCCTGATTATCGACTGTTTTTAAATAGTGAAAATAATTGCTTTTATTGACCGATACCTATTATTGGTACATCGGTGCATCCATAGTACCAAGGCACCCATCAATTCACTTTTTTAATTTTATTTTTATTTGTTGATCATTATCATTCTCAATATGTCCAGGTGTCCCAGTCCAAAGGACAAAGTGGAGCTTCTGCAGAGTGGTGTTTCCACATCCAGCCGTTTCTCCTTCAGCATGTTTATGTTCACTGCAAACTCCACAAAGGTTTACCTGCACTGCGCCATTCACCTTTGCCTTCTGTCAAACAATCACTGCTCAGTGGTGAGTTTACAAATCCTGCAACAACATAATGTTTCATAAATGATTAAAATCATTCAAACGCTATCTCACGACCAATTCTTATGTATTTTACGAGGTGGCTAATTCGTATTAATTTGCACGACCTCACTGATGCGAATTTGTACGTTTTGTCTAAGCCCAGTGACAGGTAGGTTTAAGGCTGGGTTTAATTTAGTCATAAAATATGTACGAATTGCCATGAGATCGATATGTCCTGCCGTCCTCCACATTGAATAATGCTCCGCTTTTCAAGATACTTTAGTGGGCCTTGAAAACGAATTAACAGGAGTTCACATACACATGATGTTTGTGAAGATGAGGAAGAAGAATTATTAGATGACAAATTGACATCAGCCTGAATGTTCTGTCTTTGTTACTTTTAGCACTGTGACTCTGAACAAGGTATGAGAGAGGGCAGATCTGTGGTTATCCATGACAGTACTTACATATCCATAGGTCCATTGATGTGGTCTCAAAATAACAAAGGTGATTTATGGAATTTAAAAAAAAAAACAATTTCAATTGTTATGCATATCTGACTTAGTTCATGTTTGCATTTTGCTCAAAAATCACATGCTACTTTACATCGACTTTTCATAGGTGAACAGCTCCCATACCAAGTGCAGGTGTCCAGGGCTCCGAGTCTGTGTGCTTCTCTGATGATTTTACTCATGTCTATGATGAGTGTCCTCATATCCTTTTAGAATATTTCCCCTAAGAATCATTTTAGGGACTCTTAATCTCTTTTTGATTGATGTTGTGTAATCTCTTTTTTGTGAACATACTGACTTTACTGTATGTTATTAAACATCCTTATGTCAAAAATACTAATTTGCAGACATAGTTGAACTGATTTTATTTGAATACATGCAACTAGTCTCTTTACTCATATGGGATGGAATATGCAAAATAAAACAATAAGCAAACTGATTTCTGTTTGTATTTGGAGATTTACATGTCAGTTCAAAATCTCGGTGTTTTCATTCATGAGCCAATAATAAGTATTGATTTAGGCCATATCTTGTTTCAAACATTAAAAATGCATGTAATTTACTGTGAATAACTAATATTCTTGACCAGCCATGGCTGTGTTTCACAAAAGCATTGTAAGCCTAAGTAAATCATAGAAACCCATGATGCGTTTGAGAAATGCTGTTCATGCTATTAAGAAAATATAATTTTTTTGTTTTTGTTTTGCTGCATTTCGCAAACATTTTGTCCTGAAGTCAGGCTATTTCTGGTACCAAAACATCATCCTGCATTCCAAAACAAGAATTGTCAGGTTTCTACTCATTCATTATTGAGAAATGTTTTTTCATCACAATTGCAAGAACACAAAACAATAATCAACATGCATAACATAATTAAGCAAAGTCATTTTTGCTTTAAAGTCAAGTTGAAGGGCATTTCTTGCTGTAATTTTGCTGTCATTAAAACACCATCAGAATGTGCTCAGTCCACATACTGCTGTTGCACATATTTCTGTGAAGAGGCTTGGGTTCATTCTGAACAAGAGCGAAATCTGGGATTAAGTGTCTTCCTCAAGGCCTTAGTGGATTTGTTGTACTATAGCAACCTTCAGGTTATCATTCAGACATTTTGCCTGTAGATCTGGTAATCAACCAACCAAACAAACTTAATTCTTAATTGCAAACTTAATTGCATTAATTAAATGCACTTACAATTAAAAAGTAAATAAAATAAAAACACTTACAATAAATATTATAAATACAGGGATGATTTTAGTTTTATTTTGTGTCACACAGAATATAAAAAAAAAATGAAAATTATGCAGTCCATCAGTAACCATTATACATTTCTTTCTAAACAGCAGATGGATGGGATGGGAATTCTGTCATGTTGCATGAAAGGAAAAGGAAAAACTGGTTTGATCATTTCAAGTTATGTTAAAACTGCTTCTGTTCATTTAAAGCTGCAGTTATGTTTTGGGTTAAAAATGATCCAAACATTTTTTTTGAGCAAGAACTTAACCAGCTAACGTTCAAA
Source organism: Gobiocypris rarus (assembly GCA_023029165.1). Classification (NCBI taxonomy): domain Eukaryota; kingdom Metazoa; phylum Chordata; class Actinopteri; order Cypriniformes; family Gobionidae; genus Gobiocypris; species Gobiocypris rarus. The sequence goes on from CM040920.1 coordinate 28,981,036, forward strand.
ACTATGCTTACCTTAGCCTGATTTACAACGGTAAACTTGCAAAAATGTTTTTAATTCCAGTGGTACTGGGGGGTATTCCAGAAAGCAGGTTATGTGACACACCCGGGTATGTTTAAGAGTAAGTTAGCGGATAACCTCAACTTTCGGTTCCAAAAACAGCTAACTTTCATGGTATATAAGTAGCCAGCAACTCCCCCTCTGAACATAACCTGCTCCAGAGCAGCTCATGTTCCAGGGTTAGTTGCTTAAGAGGTATTTAGATGTTTTATTATAAAATAATAGTTATTAATATAAACTAATTTGTTTCATTTATATATTTCTATGTAATTATGTAAATAAATATGTAATTCTGTTTTGCTTTTATTTTTCTTGTATAGCTCTTTGGTTACAACCTCTGTTGTTTTAAAATGTGCTTTATAAATCAATAAACTAAACTATTATATATTAATTCTAAAGAATTAGAATAAAAAATTAATTCAAAATAAGTTTAAATGATAATTCAATTCATACATACATATATATATATATATATATATATATATATATCTTGGTGTACATACATATATATATATATATTGTCATTTCACTCATGGCTCTTCATTCAATGAATTAGAATCAAACAAACAATATAATCCTTATTTTCAGTGAATAAAGATTACGACATTGAAAAAGTACACAACCACCAAATAGTTGGCGATGTTCACTTAGTAGATTCTGTAACTCCCTAAAATAAGAAGACTAGGTAAAATGGCGCGCTCTTTCTGTTTCACTCATTAATTATGTCTAGATCAGTGGTCTGTTTCCATGGTGAAGCATTGATTCGACACTCTGCTAAGAATGTCTTGTAAATTAACCCGGAACATAGTCTGAGTTGTCTAAACTTACTCTGGGACTCGTTTTTAGAACCAGCATACCTCGAGTAAGGATGGATTTATAGCCTTTTCTCACAGCAGTTGATTCAATTAAACTAAAAATTTGATGGCGGATCCAGAAGGGTTCAAACGACAATCACCAGTGACAACTGGAGATTTATCCATTGTAAAATGCAAAAGAGTTCGGACTTTCGGAGTGGCTGCAGAAAAAGACCGGGCCCGTGTGAAAACAAGGATAAAAAGGGCTTTTGAAAGGTGGCTGAATTCAGTGTTTTGAAGGGGTTCGAAACAGACGCAGAGACAGCTTTTTTCAGAGAGACAGAGACAGAGAGGGAGCAATTCCCCTCTATCCACATTCATTTGTTGGTATGTGACAATTAGAAATTAGACTGCACAGAAATGGAAACTGAACTACAGGTAGGCCTAATACACAATAAATGTCAAGCAAGGCTGATGTTAACATTAACAATTTGAAAACAAAGTAGTCCTATACTTTGCACGGTTTGACGTGATATGATACGCCATCGTTAGATTTGATCATCACGATTTATTGCAAATTTGCAATGCTTTTTTTTACCCTGAGTTGGTCAGAACAAAGTGGATAGATACTTCCGAATGACAGTATCCACACCGGCGCGTTTTTTTTTTTTTATGCCAAAAATGAAAATGTAACCAGTAATGTTACAACAGAAAAAAAAGAAATGGGTCGCAAAAAAAGATACCAACACATTCTCCTCAAAACATTGAATTAATCTGCACATGCCACAATAAAGTTGATAATTCCGCGAATAAAGGCAATTGCTGATTTTGGACATAGATGGCGACAAAAACGACGGACTGCAGCTTTACTATGACTTAACATTTTTTAATGACACACTTATTTTGTGATTAACTTGGTTATTACTCTGCCATCCGTCTCTACTAATTCCAATATCATTATAAAAATCACAAAACTATTTTGTGATTTGATTTTAAAATAGTTTCCATTTTTGTTTCTGTAATAATAATAATAATAATAATAATAATAATAATAATAATAATAATAATAATAATAATAATAATAATAATAATAATTTAATAAGATAATGTTTGGATTTTGTGGCATGCATAAACCTCATGGTTCTTGAAAAGCCCTGAAACCTGTTAGTCCTGTTTCTTTCAAATATTACTGAAGGTAACTCTTTGACAAATTTATCAGGAGGATATATCTCTTATTAATTTCTCTCTAGTTGTTTTTTTATTTTTTTATTCTCAGTTCAGGTTTGGAACTAAAACTGTCCGGCACTAAACATAGAATTAAAGGGATAGTTCACCCAAAAATGAAAATGTGATGTTTGTCTGCTTACCCCCAGGGCATCCAAGATATAGGCTAGGTGACTTTGTTTCTTCAGTAGAACACTGTTGGTTTTTCAGTAGAAAAATAGTGGTGTTTTAGAGGTAAAAAATGATATAAATACTGTTATGTTTCTTGCACAAACCCATCGTTTCATGTCCTAAGACATCTTTACGAGCTGCAGGGTTTAATTTGGATTCGTCTGGAATCTTCATTTGTGTTCTACTGTAGAAACCATCCCCTACATCTTCGATGCCCTCGGGGTAAGCAGATAAACATCACATTTTCATTTTTGGGTGAACTATCCCTTAAAAAAATTAAAAAGAGAATTTTTAAAGGATTAAAAATGATAAAAATTTTAATTAAAAGGATTAATAAATATTTTTGAAAATGCAACAGATAAAATAAGCACTTAATAAACTTTTCAGCAGGAGTATCTAGGCAAGTGTTCCACCTTGTGGTTTCTTTGAATAAATACAGTTAGCTTATGCATAAGGTGCTGTTTATGAGTTGCTTGACAGTAAAGACATCATGCACGAATGCGAAAATGATCTTTCTTTAAATTATTTATATATATATTTTTTAGGCTAGTAGGTTTATGGGTTCAGGTGAGACCCCAGCATCAAATCACAAACTTTTTGAAAAAAGTAATGACGTGGCGAAATGTGAACTCATGTGACTTTGTTCCACTTCAAAGTACACCTGTCAATGATTCTTATTGCTCTCTCTTTGGGACCCTCCTAAACAAGCTTGTTTATGTTCAGAGGCTCAGGGGGGTTAATAAGTTCATCCTGTTTTTCCTATGGAAGTGAGCGGCTGTCAACTGTGCAAATACAAACATTCTTTAAAAAAAGAAATGCATACAGGTTTAGAACAAATTGAGGGTGAGTCAGTGATGACAAATTTGTAATATCTGTATGAATATCCCTTTCAAATCGATCTGGGGCCAGTTGTATTAACAGCCGCTAAGTTAAGACTTTCCTTGCATTCCAATGTGCATCCACCCTAAATAGTATTGAATATTACTAATGTCACATATTATTTCGGATGGATAGTATGCACATTAAGATGCAGGCTGTGTCTTAAGAACTAGTCCAACTAGCAGTTATCTACCTTTTCCATGTAATCCATTAAAAAAAAAGATTTGTTTGACAAATACTGTTAAAACATTTGACCGTTTCTAACTCTTGAGCTGTGGTGGCATCCTGGCTTACACAGAGACCCTTAGTTTCAAGGTGAGGTGTAACACTTTGATAGTGATTAATATTCAGTTTTTAAGAATCACAGATGATGGAAAATTGTCATACATTTAGTTTATTTCTTTAATGCTCACTGGGCCATGTCCTGCCCCACATATATTTAGGCCCCAGAACAAGTAAAAATGTGTAGGATCTCTGCGTTTCCTTATTTAATTTTTCCATGAATTGTTTCTGTAAGGACAGACAGACTGGCATGATAGTCCCCATATATATCTTCATCTTTAAACTGCATTCTGAGCAATGAGCATTAGATGGCACTGCATGCAAACACTTGCGTGCTGAGCCTCGAGTCACTTGGAGGCAGGGTATTACATTTATATCAGCATAATTTTCTCAGTTCTCTGCAGAACAGACATTTGTATCTTAATGGTGCAGTGTGTAACTGTGTGTGTGTGTGTGTGTGTGTGTGTCTCTGGCGCTGAAAGAATCATGTTTGTCTAACATGATCGATATGCATCTCACCTCGTCAAGCTGGGGATGAAATTGAAATTGATTTGTGAACAGTGTTATTCAAAAGATCCACCCTGTGTTGCAGCTTCTTTGTCTGCAGTGACACAAGTCTGGGTATATAAAAGGGTCATGATGATTTCTCAGACTTCACTTCCTTGGTGTTTCAAGGTTTGTTGTACTCTAACATGGATTATCATCAAACCGCACCTTCTCTTCCATACATTTTTCAACAGCAGATATTATTCCATTTGTGGTTCCATTACTTTGAGTAATGCATCCTAATTAGATAACTATAAAGATGAAACACTTTCATTTATTATGCATTATGATTTTTGCATTTTTAAAATGTGAGGTGCACCTCACTCCATTAGGAAAATGAGCCCATGTTGTTCTTTTGACACAGAATCACATGTAATATGATGCCAACAAGCCCAGCATTTGCTCTCTGGTACACTGCCTGGCACACCGATGCCCAAACGCTCGCCAAGTCTTTCAGATAGCATATAATTACATTCATGCATCCCGTATCCTCCTCATATGAATGTGTTAACATTGTCAGTGCTGTAAAGGAATACTTAATACAGACCACAAAAGGAGATGTTTCATGCTGCTCTTTTCCATACAATGAAAGTGAATAATGACCATAATCAATTTCCTCATGCCATACTGTATGTTAGCTTTTTGTAAAAAACAAAAGCCCCCCTGATATTTAAACTGTTGTTTACTGTTTTCTCTTGCACTCTTAAAGACAAAGCACTCTTCAAAAAGTAGTGCTCTTGTGCCCAACAATATAAATTGTCATCATTTTACTCACCGCGAGGTTGAAGAATGTTGGAAACCAAACAGTTGATGGGCCCTATTCATTTCCATAGTATGGAAAAAAGTGAGTGCTGTCAACATTTGCGGGTTAACATGTGTTTCATTTTTTCAGTTAAATGTGTTTGCAGCATGTTTTTTTCTTCTGTCGTTCTTTGACTGCACTGTTATATTATGAAAGCTTGTTTCTGCCACAGAATCAAATATTTTAAAAGTTGATTACGACTTTCTCTCACAATTGTAAGTTTACATCTCGCAATTTTTTTTCTTCTTCTCAGAATTGTGAAACACAAACTCGCAATTGTGAATTATAAAGTCAGAATTGTGTGATATAAATTCTCAATTCTGACTTAATATCATGCAATTCTGACTTTATAACTCGCTAATGCAACTTTATATCACGCAGTTCTGAATTGTGAGTTACCTTTTTTATTTTTTTATTCTGTGGCAGAAACAAGCTTCCATAGTATTTGTTCATGCTTCATTCATTCAAGTGCTTTTAAACCATTCAAGCACAATAATAAAAAAAAAACTTAAATCTGTACTGGCGTGAAGATGGCACACAAAAACACACAAAATTATGCCAAAATGGCAGTTTTGTTGAGTATCCTCATAAGGACAGTCTTAAATGATTTAAAAAGTGTTAAATGAACGCAAAGAGTTGTGAGAAAATAGGACGTGCGTCAGACCTGGGTCATGCGCGCCAAGTCTTAAAGTGACAGCAGCCTAATAAACCTTCTGCTGTCTGTGATTAATGCTCAAAGAACAAAAGACAAAGAGAAAATGACTCCTGCTCTTGACTGGTTAACATTTGTAGCTTTAATACGGATGCACCTATATTTAATTTATAATGTATGCAGTGAAGACTGTGTGTTTGATAACTATTCATTTTTTCCCTACCTGTTAGACCAACCTGAAAATCATAAAGCACTGTTATAAGCAATTATACTGTAATGCTGAATGTCTATAATTAATGGATAAATCCATGTAGAGATATTGGTATTGGTACACTGTAAAAAATGTATGGGCTATTTACTTAAATTTGTGGTAACAATATTACACATAATATTTTTAAGGCTTGTTTTTAATGGAATCTACCTGAATAAATTATGTAAAGTCTATGAAACAATTAATATAATAATTTTAGTGAAATGGCCTTATTTATTTTAAGTTGACTTAAAAAAAAGTTTTAAATTAGAGTGAATTAAAACGACCTGTTTATATTTGACTTTGAGATACACAGCACAAGCAGAAACATCCGTGTTACTTCTCTGCCATTAGCAAAGTTTTTGCTCATTGGACAAAGCAACATATAATATTAGTATACAATTATCCATAACCTAACCAAAAGATCTACTCTTCTGCGCAATGGTAATGTCAAAACGTCAACATAACAGAAACTTTTTCAAATGTCAAACATAACTGAACATTAAACATCAACAGATGTTTTCCTTCACTCCAAAATACATAAAATAACACTTAATTTCAATTTTAACTCTCCATTTCCAGCCATATGCAAAGCATGCTGGGAGCTAACAATGGTGTCTCTAAATAAAACTGCACAATTGAGCTAATTCTCTTAAAATAAATAGGTAGCCTTTGCCCCCTTCATTTTATCAGCTTAATCGGTTCCTCAATTCAAGCCTCAAAATTATTTAAATTTCCTTAAAGAAATTAGGAAAATGTATTTCCTGGTTTTATTAGTGAAATGTTCTCAATATTTTCTATACAACACTGAACCACAGTTTTATTAAGAAAATATACACAATTTGTTTTATATTTGTTTTATTGTGTATCAATACTGGCCTTGAATCATTCATAAGGCTCAGTAAAACGATTCCATTAAACAGATAGCTATTTCAAATTACAATATGTCTTTATATTGTTGCTTCTACATTATTTTGGAGATTAAATGTATAACATGCATATTGACCTTTAATGTGCGATTAAAGGTTAAGGTGCAATTTAATTGCGATTAATTAGAAACATTTGAGATTTATCGTTTGACAGCACTAAAAAAACTATGGAAGTCAATGGGGTGAGGCTTCAGGGTGAGTTAATGGTTTTTGGGTGAACCATCCCTTGAAGTGCACTACTGCTTTTAAAAGTTGCTTTAGTTTTTAGTTCATTTATCAGTTTTCAGCTATAACATGAAAATAATTATTGACTTATTGGTATTGGTCAGAACTGGTCAGTGCATGCTTACTTTCTATAAAGCACAAGAGATGTATGAACTACTTTTATGGTGCAATTTGTAATTTTTGGAGCCTGATAGCTCCTTGTCATCCATTCACTTTCATCGCATGCATGGGAAAAGAGTAGCTCCAGCATTCTACCTAACATCTAATAGGTAAAAAATAGTGAATAAATGATGGCAGAATTTTCTTTTCACACTGAACTATCCCATATTCCATATTACATGCATATATATATGCAGCTTGACTAGGTTTGCCAAAGCCTGAACTGGGTGAATTATTATTTAAAGGCCAGAGAGATGAACTAATCAAACAGAGGACAAGGGCCATTACCCAGCCATGAGAGAGAAAAAGAGAGCGGGAGAGAAAGATTAATAACAAGCGTCTGTGATTCTACAAAAGCCTGTTTGTCTGCAACTAAGTGAAGCTTTAGAGATTTTAACATATGGTGTTACTGAGTTGTTAACACCGATAGCGAACACACCAAAAAGTTCAGCTCCGAGTTCAGTTTTCCTTTTTGTTGTTCACTTCAAGTATTCAGCCAGGAATCAGAGAGGATAGAGTTGTGAAACCGTATCATCACGCATGATATCCTCTCAGAACATACGAAGAAACCGATTTATGAATGATAATTAAATGTTCTGTGGAAGAACGAGCGAGAGAAGTCATCGTGTCACAGATGTACACGCACACTCAGAGACACGCACAGACATTTGCTGATTACTTTTGGCCCGGCCATTCATTCATGTGTCTATGTGGATTTTCTATCTGCATTTTCTCCATAATGAAATGCTGACTTTGTGGCATGTTTGATTTAAATGATTGTGGCATACACTGATATCATTGGCACAGAAATGTGATCTACGCAGAACTCATTAAAATAGCAAAAACTAATATCATGGAGACCAATAGGACATTACCTGTACCTGTCTCCTCTGGAGAGCAGAATTATCTAGGAAACAGTGTCGTAAACAGGAATCCAAGTTAATGATGCTATAATGAGTCATGAAATAATGGCCTGCGCTGCTGTATTTAACCACCCCATTGCCGTTACAACCGTTTTTGAATGAACTGTCTCTGAAACTCTGTTGTTTGGCAGTGATTCATAGACACAAAATCAGGGCTATTTCTCTGAGGAGGCAAAATAAGACTTACTCTAGTCAAATTTATATGATGTCTCATCATGTGGGGACAATACAGTACATGCATTTCTGAGATTGTATAGTTGCATGTGTGAAAATTGATTTTGCGTATCTATGGCCACAATAGCATAGAGCACTTGTTCATGTCATTAGTGCAATATATACTAAATTTTTTTACTACCTCCCCTCCAGGACTATTTTTAACTGGCATTAAAACTTAGTTGATGTCAACATGGAATGACTTGGATTTACATCTTGGCATTATTATTATAAATGTTTTTTTTTTTTTAATGTACATACTTGATGACACTTGATGACTTTTAATAAAATGCATGGGCAAAACATTACAATTAGGTTGAAATCTGAATGCATTAGCTATCATCACAACAAATATAATGTGATCATAAAGCCATAAAAAAACAAAAAGAACAACATGTATTTACAGTGTTTATAATTCTGTGTTAATGCTGATGAATCAATATTGGCCTAGTAATATTTTTAAGTTAATTTGTGTTTTGGGCTGCATTTACATGATGAAAAAACAGTAAATATTGTGAAATATTATCATAGTTAATTTTTTTTGTTGTAATATATTTTAAGACCCCACCTGCTTATGGTTATTTTTAAAAGTAATTTATATGCTGGTGCTCAAGAAATGTATCATCAATGTTGAAAATAGTTGTGCTGTTTAATATTTTTGTGGAAAATGTGATGCCTTTTTTTTTCATGGTTGTAACAAATAGAGCAAAGAGCAAATTGTACTGATCTCAATAAAGGGATAGTTTAAGTTTTAGTTTTACGGTTTTTGCAATTCTTCAAATTTTGGGCTCCCATTGACTGCCATTATAAAGCTTGCCCCAAAGCATTAAAAATGCCAGGGCATTTTTCAATATAACTCTGATTGTATTTGTCTGAAAGAAGAACGTCAGTATTACCTAGGATGGCTTGATGGTTAGTAAATCATTTTGGGTGAACTGTCCCTTTAAGCGATAGTGTATTACATTAATTAATGATAATTTATATATTACCTGAATATATGGTATATGCAGAAATACACATTAACCTAGATGAATAAATTATGCAAAATATTGTTCACTTTAGTTTTCACTTTTAGATTTTTTTAAAGTGTGAGTTAACTGTATTTCAAATGCCCAAGCCATGCAATATCAGCCCTAATGCTCCACTTGCAGTTCTCAGTGTCTGTTTTGATGAATGACGTCCCGGTACACTCACAGTTGCATGTGTGCTCGTCGATGCTCACTTGTCTTTGTGCGACAGAAAAGTTGTCATTCACCATCAGCTGTCTCTTTTCCAGCTTACAGAACATAGGTGAAGTTCTCTTCTGCTCCTCCATCTCTTGCACTCCATCTCTTTCTGATGTGACACGGCTGACTAGCCTGACTCTCGCATTAAGGCTGCACATATAACCTGCTCTTCACTGGCAGTCGTACTTCTTTTCTGCTCCCTCTCATCCCCCTCCTCTTTCGTGTTTTCTTTGCATTGTGTCATAAACTGACGGCTACTGGTTTTTGTTCTGTCTCTTCCTGACAATTGAAGCAAGCAAGAAGACATGCAAGGCAAGAGTGGGCACGCATATGTCAGACTATGCTCCTTTTATTGTTGAGAGGCAACGGTTTATGAAAATACAGAGAGAATAGAATATTGTCATTACTTCCTCTAGGCATTGATTTACGTAAGAATCCATAAAGATGCACTTGGTTTTATATCAAATACAAACATTTGTCATAGATGGCCGTAGATGACCATGATGAAAATAATTTTCTATAGAGTGATTCATCACCCCATTCTTATAATAGCTGTGCTTTATTTAGCTCTGAGTCTAATTACACCGTTCTTTAGTGAATGAGGTGTTGTGCTTTGATTCTGGTAGTTTAACAGAGGGAATTGTCGGCTTCAGAGCAATATAAGCTTATGACTGATCACAGACCGGTCCAGATGCTAAGCTTATCCTTGGAAAGCCCTGGTTGGCATGGCAATAGGCCCTAAAGCACACCCTCCATCTTTGTTGGCGGCTGGGAGAGTTTTTCTGGGGCTAGCTCAACAGATGCTTCTCGGACTGTGAACTGCTCCAAGGGGGTTGTAGAAATGGGAATGAGCTCTGGATTACTCTGAGGTAAAATCAAATGTTTTGAGGTTTATTACTGTGTGTGTGTGGACCATATGGAGGGTCTAGTTTGAGAGGTCTTGAGAGGTCTCTGGGACCAAGCTCAATGTCTTTTGGTGTTTGTTGTTGTTTAATAATGACTGAAGCTCGGAGAACTGCAGTCTTGATCTGTCCACTTCAGACTGAAACATCTTTTACACAGTAGTAAAATGATTTTTTTTCCTATTGACTCACCCTCATTTGTTCATTATTCATACTGTCAAGCAAAAATGACAAATGCACCATAAGTATATTTCATTTGACTTGTTTTTGTTCCAAAGTAATATAATAGTTTTGTGTGAGAAAATTGCAATTTTTCCACAAATCACATTCTCCATCCGTCTTCTAGCATGTCACACTTGATTCAGTGTTATTTTTGTATTGTTGCACTTTATATTAGTGGCCTTAACTACTATGTTCGAACATTTAAATGAATCATTTGATACAATTCACTTATTGTGTATATAAATGTTTTTATATTGTACTTACGTTTTTTACATTAGCTGTTACATTACATTTCATTACAAATCATTTTTTCATAGATTTTTTAACATTTACATTTATAATTACACTGACACTTCTTTTACACATAACCCTACCGTTAAACTTACCCATACCACCACACCTGTCCTTAACTTTACCCTTAAACTTACCCATACCACCACACCTGTCCCTAACTTTACCCTTAAACTTACCCATACCACCACACCTGTCCCTAACTTTACCCTTAAACTTACCCATACCACCACACCTGTCCCTAACTTTACCCTTAAACTTACCCATACCACCACACCTGTCCCTAACTTTACCCTTAAACTTACCCATACCACCACACCTGTCCCTAACTTTACCCTTAAACTTACCCATATCACCACACCTGACTCTAACTTTACCCTTAAACTTACCCATACCACCACACCTGTCCTTAACTTTACCCTTAAACTTACCCATATCACCACACCTGTCTCTAACTTTCTTAAACTTACCCATACCACCACACCTGTCCCTAACTTTACCCTTAAACTTACCCATATCACCACACCTGTCTCTAACTTTAACTTACCCATACCACCACACCTGTCCCTAACTTTACCCTTAAACTTACCCATACCACCACACCTGTCCCTAACTTTACCCTTAAACTTACCCATACCACCACACCTGTCCCTACTTTTACCCTTAAACTTACCCATAACACGACACCTGACTCTAACTTTACCCTTAAACTTACCCATACCACCACACCTGTCCCTAACTTTACCCTTAAACTTACCCATACCACCACACCTGTCCCTAACTTTACCCTTAAACTTACCCATATCACCACACCTGTCCCTAACTTTACCCTTAAACTTACCCATAACACCACACCTGTCCCTAACTTTACCCTTAAACTTACCCATATCACCACACCTGTCCCTAACTTTACCCTTAAACTTACCCATATCACCACACCTGTCCCTAACTTTACCCTTAAACTTACCCATAACACCACACCTGTCCCTAACTTTTACCCTTAAACTTACCCATATCACCACACCTGTCCCTAACTTTACCCTTAAACTTACCCATAACACCACACCTGTCCCTAACTTTACCCTTAAACTTACCCATATCACCACACCTGTCTCTAACTTTACCCTTAAACTTACCCATATCACCACACCTGTCCCTGACTTTACCCTTAAACTTACCCATATCACCACACCTGTCCCTAACTTTACCCTTAAACTTACCCATACCACCACACCTGTCCCTAACTTTACCCTTAAACTTACCTACTATCACACCTGTCCCTAACTTTACCCTTAAACTTACCCATACCACCACACCTGTCCCTAACTTTACCCTTAAACTTACCCATATCACCACACCTGTCCCTGACTTTACCCTTAAACTTACCCATATCACCACACCTGTCCCTAACTTTACCCTTAAACTTACCCATACCATCACACCTGTCCCTAACTTTACCCCTTAAACTTACCTACTATCACACCTGTCCCTAACTTTACCCTTAAACTTACCCATACCACCACACCTGTCCCTAACTTTACCATTAAACTTACCCATATCACCACACCTGTCCCTGACTTTACCCTTAAACTTACCCATACCACCACACCTGTCCCTAACTTTACCCTTAAACTTACCCATACCATCACACCTGTCCCTAACTTTACCCTTAAACTTACCCATACCATCACACCTGTCCCTAACTTTACCCTTAAACTTACCCATACCACCACACCTGTCCCTAACTTTACCCTTATCCCACCTCAATATCAGCAAAAGGGTTTTGCATTACAATATGAACACAATAATGTAAGTACATAGTAGTTTTTGATGTAAATACATAGTAGTTAAGGCCGCCTAATATAAAGTGGGGCCATACTGTTTATATACTATAGTATTTATTGACATTTTGAATTGGCTCTTATTTTTATTTTATTTTAGGTTTTTAATTTATTTTATGTCAGTCAAGTCATGTCACATTTTATTTATACAGTGGGGGAAAAAAGTATTTAGTCAGCCACCGATTGTGCAAGTTCTCCCACTTAAAAAGATGAGAGAGGCCTATAATTTTCATCATAGGTACACTTCAACTATGAAACAGAATGAGAAAAAAATCCAGAAAATCTCATTGTCTGATTTTTAAAGAATTTATTTAAGGTTTCATCTTCAATACCCTTGCTGATGCAAGGAGGTTTTTACTCAAAATCTCAGGATACATGGCCCCATTAATTCTTTCCTTTACACGTCGTCCTGGTTCCTTTGCAGAAAAACAGAGCCAAAGCGTGATGTTTCCACCCCCACGCTTCACAGTAGGTATGGTGTTCTTTCTCCTCCAAACACGACAAGTTGAGTTTTTACCAAAAAGTTATATTTTGGTTTCATCTGACCACATGACATTCTCCCAATCCTCTTCTGGATCATTCAAATGCTCTCTAGCAAACTTCAGAAGGGCCCGCACATGTACTGGCTTAAGCAGGGGGACATCTGGCACTGCAGGATATGAGTCCCTGGCGCCGTAGTGTGTTACTGATGGTAGCCTTTGTTACTTTGGTCCCAGCTCTCTGCAGGTCATTCACTAGGTCCCCCCTGCGTGGTTCTGGGATTTTTGGTCCCCGTTCTTGTGATCACTTTGACCCAACGGGGTGAGATCTTGCGTGGAGCCCCAGATATACATGCAAATATTTATTAAATAGGCCTATGTGCGTGTATTCAGATATACATAATAACTGTACACAAACATATATATATATATACACAGGTCCTTCTCAAAACATTTGCATATTGTGATAAAAGTTCATTATTTTCCATAATGTAAAGATAAAAATTAAACTTTCATATATTTTAGATTCATTGCACATTCAGGTTGCACTTCATGCTTCCATCTGCTGAAAAGCTTTATGGAGATGAAGATTTTGTTTTTCAGCACGACTTGGCACCTGCTCACAGTGCCAAAACCACTGGTAAATGGTTTACTGACCATGGTATTACTGTGCTCAATTGGCCTGCCAACTCTCCTGACCTGAACCCCATAGAGAATCTGTGTGGGATATTGTGAAGAGAAAGTTGAGAGACGCAAGACCCAACACTCTGGATGAGCTTGAGGCCACCATCGAAGCATCCTGGGCCTCCATAACACCTCAGCAGTGCCACAGGCTGATTGCCTCCATGCCACGCCGCATTGAAGCAGTCATTTCTGCAAAAGGATTCCCCACCAAGTATTGAGTTCATAACTGAATTATTAATTCAGTACATAATTATTTGAAGGTTGACTTTTTTTGTATTAAAAACACTTTTCTTTTATTGGTCGGATGAAATATGCTAATTTTTCGAAATTTTGGGTTTTCATGAGCTGTATGCCAAAATCATCAGTATTAAAACAATAAAAGACCTGAAATATTTCAGTTGGTGTGCAATGAATCTAAAATATATGAAAGTTTAATTTTTATCATTACATTATGGAAAATAATGAACTTTTATCACAATATGCAATTTTTTTTAGAAGGACCTGTATATATATATATATATATATATATATATATATATATATATATATATATATATATATATATATATATATATATATATATATATATATATAAATATATAGTAAACAAACTTTTATTTTGAATGCATTTTTTTATTTTTTTATTTAGATGAATCATTTGACAGCTAGTTATTTTGTTATTAATTTTTATACTTCAACAATTTTATTTCTGTTAGTTGCCAATATTTCTAATTTTCATTTATTTTTCAGTTCTTCATATTATATTATATTATATTATGTTATATTATATTAATTATATTATATTAAAATGTAATTTATTCTAATTTATTTTATTTTATCTTTATTTTAATTAATTAACATTCTTTTTAATAGTTCTAGTTAACAATAACAACACTGGTTTAATTACAACATTTATGGAAATCAGTGACATTTTGACATCAACCAATGACATCTTTTAATAAGTTCCCAAATAAAAACATGAATATTATCAAAGAATACAAAATTCAGTTTCTCTGTTCTTACACAAAGCTATCATATGGCTACAGGGTTTAGAACGACATGAGGTTGAGTTTTTTACTTTTACTTTTACATTCTCGTTGTTGGTTGTAGTGTGTCCAAATATTGAGAAGAGTCAGAGATACTCTTGATCACTCAGCCTGTCAGTTACAAAGAGAGAATCGGGCCCTCTCATTGAGATTATACCTGACTAATGTCTGCTCTCCTCAAGTTTTGCAGAAGAAACATTAGGACAAGCGCTGCTGGAATAATGAATGGCGCTCTGGTGTCGCTGCATGTTTCTCTGAGCTCCTCACCTCTCATCTCCAGCACTGTCAGCCGCAGTGAGGCGCGTTTCATTTCAACCTTCCTTCAGCTGTCAATTCACATTCACATGAGGACAATGACTGAAAGGGGCCGCCACACACCTACCTCAACTTTTAATTAGTCTTGACTGTCTAATTAACTATACCAGCATTGGAATATTTGTACAGCATGCTTGGAAGATGAAACTATGTATCCATGTTCCCACATAGAAACTCAAATTGCTGATACAGAAAAGTATAATTTGTAATCACTATCAAAGGCAGAATAGGTGATTTGTTCCAGAAATAGTTTTTGTTATGCTGGTTGAAAGTCTCTTCACATCCTAAGTTAAGTGGTTAAGTTTATTGTATATTGTCTGTGGAAGGCATAGGGCCAAAACATGCCAGTCTGAATGCAATGATACAATGTCCTACCTGCCTGTCAGCATATGTTTTTTCAATGTGTTTTATGCTACACAGAGTAGACAGACATCAGTCACAGAGCACCACAGCCGAAACAGCAGCCACCTTTTACAGTTCCTCCTGAACCAAAACAATGAGCTTATGCTGTGTTCATGCCATACCTACTGTAATTTAGAAGAGATGGAAACCCGTGACATTACACTCCATGTAGTTTGTGAGTCTAATTTATACTCTGAGACAAGTGGTAGTTTAACACCGTCTCTCGTGACACTTTTGTTTGCTCTCTGCTGTACATGTGATGTGTTTTGAAGAAGGCGTGGCTTTGGATTTGCTCTGAAGGAAGGGTGGGATGTTTAGAGTTATTAAAAGTCAGTCAGTCAGTCAATCAATCAGCAGTCAATTAATCAGTCAATCAGTAAGTCAGTCATTCATTCAGTAGTCATTCAATATTCATTAATTCAGCATTTATTCATTCATTTAGTAGTCATTCATTCAGTCAGTATTCATTAATTAATTACTTAATTCATTCATTCATTCATTCATTCACTTATTAGTCATTCATTCATTAATTCATTAATTAATTACTTAATTCATTCATTCATTCAGTAGTCAGTCATTCAGTCAGTCATCATTCATTCATTTAGCATGCATGCATTCATTAATTAATTTAGTAGTCATTCATTCATTCAGTAGTCATTCAGTATTTATTCATTCGTTCATTAATTTAGTATTCATTCATTTGTTTATTTAGTAGTCATTCATTGATTTATCATGCATTCATTCATTTAGTTTGTCATTCATTCATTCAGTATTCATTCATTCATTCATTCATTGAGTATTTATTCTGTCAGTCAGTCGTCATTCAGTATTCATTCATTCACTTATTCATTCATTCATTCATTCAGTAGTCATTCAGTATTCATTCATTCATTGAGCATTCATTCATTCATTTAGTAGTCATTCAGTATTTATTAATTCATTCATTCAGTATTTATTCATTCAGTATTTAACCATTCATTCTTTCATTTAGTATTCATTCATTCAGCATTCATTCATTTATTCAGTATTTATTCATTCATTCATTCAGTATTTATTCATTCATTCATTCATTCATTTAGTATTCATTTATTCAGTAGTCATGCAGTATTTATTAATACATTCAGTAGGCAATTTATTCATTCATGCATTCATTCAGTCAGTTGTCATTCAGTGGTCAACTCCCAGCCTGGTTCATTACTCAAAACCGCAATCATGGGTAAGACTGCCGACCTGACTGCTGTCCAGAAGGCCATCATTGACACCCTCAAGCGAGAGGGTAACACACAGAAAGACATTTCTGAACGAAAGAAATTTCTGAACGAATAGGCTGTTCCCAGAGTGCTGTATCAAGGCACCTCAGTGGGAAGTCTGTGGGAAGGAAAAAGTGTGACAAAAAATGCTGCACAACGAGAAGAGGTTCATTAGTGATTCAGTATTCATTTATTCACTCAGTAGTCATTCATTCATTTATTCAGTAGTCATTTATTCACTCAGTAGTCATTTATTCATTCGTTCATTCATTCATTCATGCTTTCATTCATTCAGTCATTCGTCATCCAATAGTCATTCATTCATTTATTCATTGAGCATTCATTCATTAAGTAGGTAATCGTTCATTCATTCAGTAGTCATTCATTCATAAGTCATTCAGGATTCAATCATTCATTCATTCAGTAGTCATTAATTAATTAATTAATTAGTCATTCATTCATTCATTCATTCATTTGTCGTTCAGTCATTCATCAATTCATTCATTCAGTAGTCATGCATTCATTCAGTAATTTATTAATTTAGTCGTTCAGTAGTCATTCGTCTTTCATTCATTATTCATTCAGTAGTCATTCTGTCATTCAGTAGTAATTTATTAATTTAGTCATTCAGTCATTCATTCATTTAGTCATTCATTCATTTAGTCATTTAGTCATTCATTCATTTAGTCATTCATTCATTCATTGTTCGGTCATTCAGTAGTCATTTATTAATTCTGTAGTCATTAGTTTGTTCGGTCATTAAGTATTCATTAATTTATTCATTCATTTAATTTGTTCATTTCTTTGGTCTCAGTAGTCATTCAGTATGAATTAATTAATTAATTAATTAATTAATTAATTAATTAATTAATTCAGTATTGATTTATTCAATAGGCATTCAGGCATTTATTCATTCATCATAAGATTTCAGCCGTTTTGTGCAGATTGCAGTGGATTTCAGGTGTGAGGTTTTTTCATCACTGAGGGACAGTGTGTACATCCTTCTCTCACTTGACACAGAAGCAGAGAGAAGGGAAAGAAGTAGGACATCCCTGGAGCAGACAGATGGGCACATGAGCAGTGGTTAAAGGCAATTTCCCAAGCAAGATTAGAACCTGAGGTTTTCTCTTCATCGAAAGGAACTTCCTCTTTACTGCAACCATGCACCACACCAGTGAGGCCTCTCTCATTGGCACCTGCTGTACAGACATTTGAATTTCTAACATTCTAGTTAACAACTTGCTGTAGGGATTGATAAATATTTAACATGTTTGATACATTTTTCATAATGTTATTTGATAAATATTTTCCAGATGCTGTTAATCACCACAAAAGTTCACTTCTGCTGGGATTGTGGCCAGAAATAACTTGTTTTGAAGTCTACCACATAGGAACAGTGAATAAGAAAAGGTGAGGGTGATAACAGTTTGTGATACACTACCCCAATATTCAGGGTTGGTAAGATTGTTTATTGTTTATGATCTGCATTTGATTGCAGTAAAAACAGTAATACTGTGAAATAGTATTTTACAGATTAGTATTTTACAATTTAACAGAATAACAGTTTTATTAAATATATATTTAATGTATTCCTGTGATGGCAAAGCTGAAATTTCAGCAGCCATGATTAGTGTTATATGATCCTTTTCAATTTAAAGCATCCTGAATGTGTGTGTTCGTGCGTGTTGAATGGGATTGATAGAAAGAGTTACAGGCCTGGAAAAGTCATGGTCATCTGAAAATATCACGGCAAAGTCATGGAATTTTGATGTAGTCTAATTCTATGTATTATTCCCTGGTTATTTTTCTGGCTCAGCTCTAAAGAAGAAAGAAAAGATGCATATTATATTTTCAGACATTGTCACTAAATTGCTCAAGCGAAAACTGCTGTAATTTACTCTGCTGGGTAATCCAGGCTTCATGTCACATCATCCATGGCTTCTAAAGTTCAGAGTCAGTCTGAAGTCTGACGATAGTCAGGGATTTCTCTGACAGACATCCGTCATTGTAAAGCAAAGCCAGACAAAACAAAATCCATCCTCGTTGAGTCTGTCAACCACCATTAGTTTGCTGTGACAGAGCGGATCACTGACAGTTTAACCAGCCTCGGGAAAGTGACGCAGCCAACTGGTGACACATCCGTCATGGAAGTTGTCGGCTCTAACATGCAATGTGGAAAACCACAAATTCTGCTAGTACATGAGAGAGAGAAAGAAAGAGTGAAGGATTGATAGATTGCAAAGAACAAAGTGACATTTCTTTTGAGAGGTGACTGAGGGCTTTTCGTATAATTACCACACTGATGGTTGTATTGATTGGCTGAACTTTTGATTGACAGTTCTGATTATCTTTCAGGACATATTTGGGACCTTGTAATTTTGTTTATCTGATTTTTTTTTCTTTCATACCTGTCATTAAAGAGACATTTATCATGGTCACAGTGTAATTTGCATACCGATGTGGAATCATCTGAAGCACTGGTATTAATGAGGCTTAATTAGATTAGGTTCAGCCTTTCGCTCTGCATCAATTAACTATCAGTTAACTTTGGCTGAGATCAAGGAATATTCCATTTATAATCCCTGTATCAATACATTTCTAAATTAATTATATTTAATCTGTTATCTCAATCATTAGCATTTCAATCAAAAAGTAGCAAGAGAATAAATAAATCATAATGAAATTGTAGATTGGGCTGGGGAAAAACAAAGTTTTGTCCTTCCATAAATCCTAGTCTAGTTATAGAGGAGATTGGGGTAAACTTGTCAACTAATAGTCTCATTCCAAATTTACAGTGGCGTAGGCATTTCTGAGCTGGCATTTAGGTGTCTTTACACATTTTTTAATGCTGCTCAGGGGTGGAATAAATGCATTTACACAGCATTTTCAACTGTATTCTTCAACACCAGGGGCTGAGGCTGGCCTGAGCAGGCATGATTTGGTCTGACTTTTATGAGGCATCATGTCTTTACAAAGATTTTTGAGCAGGCACAGAGCAGTCTTAACTCTTCTCTAAAAAGAAGAAATCCTAATAAAGAAAGAAACAAAATCCCTATTATATTTCAGGGTGTCTCCTATACAAATGACATACCTAAAGGGATGGTTGATAAGGATTTTTTTTAATTTTTTTTTTACTTTATTGTTGCTGTTTGAGCATAAACAACATCTGCAAAGTTCAATGCAAAGGGAGATATTTTCTTTTAAAGAAATCACTTTTTGAGGACTACAACAGATGGCTGATATAGGGACTACACCAAGCTTTGTCACAGGTTAGTGACATCACTAACCCTAATTGAGAATGGCCATGTTGAGAAGAGAAAGAGTTGTTGTAGTAAGCACATTTAGCAGACTGCTTAAGCTGTCGCATCCGCCTTTTATTGCACTACATAACAGAAATGCATTAGCATGACATAAAAGTAAGATTACAACATAAGTTATAACCGTAATTAAACTATACCTGTTCTATCTTCATACAGCATATATTATCTGGCTCTGAATGTATTCTGCAACAGTTCCAACATGAGCAATTTATAGATTAGCATGACAGAATATGCTAATCAATGCCTTGAAGATGGGAACTCCACATCAGATACATACATCAATCAACTAACTATTCAGAAACGTCCTGTTGCATTTGTCATGTTGTCACTTCTTCTTGAGTCTCTCCATCATTGTCCGACTCTGGTTTGAACATAAAAGGCTGAAGAGTTTCGGAACATTTTCAGTGTGTCTGCGTGAGGTAATCAGAGCTGCTGATTCGAGCTCTTGAAGCTCCACCCTCTTTTTGAAAGGAGGCCCAGTTCATTTGCATTTAAAGGGTAAAGGTTTAATTTGTATTACAATTTGAACATGCTATACAACATTTTCTGTGGGGTATATTGAGCTAAAACTTCACATACACACTCTGGCGACATCAGAGACTTATTTTGCATTTTGTAAAAATGGGCATAATAAGAACCCTTTAAAGGAATCATCTTGAATTTTTTTTCTCTCCCCCCAACAGAGCTTGTTGCAGAGCATTCCAAATTGCCTGCATTGAAGCATACATGCAACGGTGCCTTAATGTTTTGCCAAAATAATCCATCTTAAAAAGTAGCATCATGTTGCTGGTGACCTTTTGAGCAGGCTTCGCTTTGGGAGGGCTTCTGATGCCTGAAAATGACGCTCTCGCAGGCAGCTCTCTATGTTTTAGACAGGGCACCAGTTTTTAGAGAAACTTTTGTTATCATTCCTACAACTTTACAGACTGCAGGACATCATCATGTTAAGTGCAAGTATTAATGGCCTCTGACAGCTAGTGAAGTTTAAGTCCCATCTGTATTCCAGTCGAGCATGATGGGAAGGTCATTACTGAATGCAGATAAATGTTACAAAAGATAAAGCACTGACCTCAGATCAGCATAGAAAAATGAAGAAAGGTCAGATTTACATTTCCAAATGTTTCTCCCTCACATTGTTCCTGCACCACTTCACCTCAGCTTCTCTCCTGAGTCGCTATTTCTTTTGCATCTTTTTAATTGTATAAAATCAACACTGTAAAAAGGATTGTTGGTTTAACTAAAAAAAGTAAGTTACCTGGTTACCTTAAAAATTTGAGTTGAAGGAATACAATGAAGGAGATATATAGAAACTCAAAATATTACGTTATCTGAACCAAATTAATTATCTAAGTTGATTTGACAAAATATACAAATATATATATATTTTTTAACATTGAAGAGGCCTTGGTGTATCCACCAAGGCCTCTTCAATGTTAAAAAAAAAAAATATTTGTATATTTTGTCAAATCAACTTAGATAATTAATTTTGTGATGTTTATTACAAACTGCTCAGAAACTCGTATGGCTCAAATAATATGACTGTTTGGATGCTTAGCTTCCTTTCTGCTAATGCCAACCACCCCCACAGATGGTCTGTAATATTATATAATATATTTTATACAGTGGGCTCCAAAATCTGGAGAACACACTGAATACCCTGAATTCAAAGTACTTGTCCCCCGCATGTTTACCGGGGCTGAATCCGATTTGAAGGGACAGCCATTTGTAGTGCTGTCCGAAACATGTTTGAGTGCACTCATTCAATTTCACATTGCACTGTATTAACTTTATGTACATTTCTGATATACATAGCCCTAATGTGGACAAATCACTTTCAATTGTAATATAGACTCATGCATTTTCTGTGAAGCTGCTTTGAAACGATATGTATTGTGAAAAGCGCTATAGGGTTCAAATAAATGTGAATTGAATTGAATTTATAACGAGTGTACAGCCGTACACTCTACGGCTGTCCGACTTCTGACTCTTTTTCATTCTCACCTTCAAGTGAACTGTATTGGTGGACTAAAGTAGGGAATAGTGATTGAGGGTTTAGGGGGCGATTTCGGATTTAGCCGGGGTCTCACCGGTCCTAGTCGACCCGCTCCGAGCAGGATTCAAACCGACGTCACCTCGCCGATGTACGTTAACAAGGAGGCTAAAGACAGCAATCAAAGGTCACGGCAAGTGTATTTACGTAGAAACGGATGTGAATACATTAGGATTTAAATTCAAAGACACAAAATAATCCATGCATGACATGTCATTTTATTCGTATCTAAAAATGAAGTGATCTGAACACTGTGCTAACACTCTCGTGCAACACTCTATCATATTAGAAGCCGGAGGGCGCTCTCTCACAGAAAGTCCACAACGGATAAGTAGAAGTAATACCCTGTCACTTTCCAAAGACATTCACCGCGGAAGATAACCTGGCGTGGTCATACTCAATTCTAGTCAGAATATGAGTCTGTTACCGCTCCATTGGGCTTTTATTATGGGGCGTGTTTCAACCTAACCAGGAAAGACCTCAATTGGATAGACCTACAACCAATCAGAGCAACGGAGCGACGCGTAACGTTAGTTGTCAAATGTCAACAGAACTCAACTGCACTGTTGCCAAGTCCATGTTTTTCTCGCGGGTTGTTCTCCATGTCCGCGGGTTGAAGCGACCCCAATTATGTGAAACATAGACCCAGGAATGCAAATTTTAGCAGGCAACCTTGCCAAAATAACGTATTTTGCCAACCAAACGCAATTTTTTCCAGAGAACCCCCCCGGAAAGCTATTGTTTTGGGCTATAGTTTTGAGTAGCAATTGCGCGACATTGCAAAAAAACGTGGCAACCCTGTCTGCACCCACGCTAAATTAAGTAACGTTAGAAGAAAAAGATGAGTGTAAACGATCTTTGCCAGTGTTGTAAAAAAAGAATTTAAGGTTACACAGAGTACTTACCAACACGATCATTTCTGAGAGAAATAGTGAAGGTGAATGCATATACGAACAAGTTCTCCATTTAGGATAAGACCAAATTCAACCCAAGCGCCTTTGATGATGTGGATGATTATGTTACTGTTGATCATCTGTCCATCACCGTCTAAAGCCCGCCCTGACAATTTCATTGGTCCGAACAGTTTCTGTACGGGCATAATAACTCCTCTATGGATTGACTCCAGACCGAATTGCCCGAGCAAAAATGTTGTGGGCGGGGCTAAATTCGGCTGGCATCCAGGCTACGCGGAAGCAGCAGCTGAATGAAAAATAATCAGAAAGTCAGTTACAAAACAGCAGCCACATATCCTCCCTTAACTACATCTCTTATATAAGCTAGGCCAATCATATTACACATCTTACTTTCATGTCTTTTACTGATATAACAATGAACAATGACAGCTGATGGACTGATGCATAAGTGCTCAGCCCATAGATCAATATAAGACTGACAGAAATGTTAGCTGATGATGCTGTGGAAAATGATGATTTATCTCTTAAAAGCTTTTGACTAATTATCAAAGTTGCCATCATCAAATATAATCATGACAGTTTTAGATACCATCAAAACATTTTTTGGTTAAATTTGTTAAACAGCGGAGAGCACAATAAAAGGAAGCCTGCTGGGTGAGATATACATTTGCGGTCTGCTCAGTCTTAACATCTTCAGTGCAGTGGGAATAAACTGTGGCCTGCTGATGATCAAACTAAATGTCTGGGGATTTACTAGGTCACATGGTCAAACAGTGGATAAAAGAAGGAAATAACCTTGTGCTCTTTTCTCGCTCTATTTTTCTGCCGCCTTCCTTTGGCTTGTCCTTCCACGGCTCTCTTTCTTAAGTGAATGAAGGTGGACAGTTCACGACAACCTTAAAATAGGATCCTTTTTTCATTTCTAATGGTATTCCCTATAGCCATTTTAATTGTAATAGCATCACTATATTTTATGCATATGTTGAATAAATCTTCCGTCCATCCATCTGTCCGTTTGTCCATCCATTACTTTAATCCCAGGTTATTCTACTTTTCTTTTTTAACATTCATGCTTTGTTAATTTATTTTCTCGCTCTTTTCCTGTCGCCTTCCTTTGGCTTGTCCTTCCATGGCTCTCTTTCTTAAGTGAAGGAAGTTGGACAGTTCACGACAACCTTAAAATAGGATCCTTTTTCATTTCTAATGGTATTCCCTACACTGTAAAAATGTACTGTAGAAATTACAAGATTTTTAAATTTGCCAATAAAATCCTGTTAAAATGTTGTTCACTGCTGTAAAATTGATTACAGTATAATACCGCAAATCATTTACAGTTAATTATTGAAAATAATAATAATAATAATAATAATAATAATAATAATAATAATAATAATAATAATAATAATCAATTTTATTTATATTGCACTTTACATTTAGAACAATCTCAAAGTGCTACAGGGTCAATAATTAAAATTAAGTTAAGAAATTAAAAGTAAATTGTACATTTTCATTTGTATGCTTTTTTAAAAAGATATGTTTTTAAGTCTTTTTTAAAAACATCTGTAGTCTGTGGGGCCCTCAGGTGGTCAGGGTTCCATAGCCTGGGGGCAGCAGAAGCAAAAGCCCTATCAAGCCCTAAAATAATAATAGAAGCCCTCCCAAAGTGAAGCCCCTGAAATATTACAATGAAATAGGCCTAATATTACGTGTGTGATTCACAGGTCATTCTGAGCTCTGCATGTGTCTGCGCTCAGCACTCGAGATCCCAACAAACTGCCAATAAGAGTCACAGTCACACCTCATTAGCTGTTTTTTTTTTTTCACTCGTTCTTCAAGCTCTAATCAAATGTGTGACTTCTTCTAGTGTGCGTATTGCTTCTAAACAAGACCATCTCTTGTGAAATACCAATCTATGAGGGGCCACCTGGCACGGTGGCAGGTAGAATAAGCTAAATTACCCACATTAGGCTGGGGGTGGGTTTTAATTACGCACCCTGGTGGTGACAAATAAGAAACACACATTATAGGCCTCTGGAGCTTGTGCTCACTGGAGTCTTGCTGAAATTAGTTGAAAGTTCCTTTAGTCATTCTAGCCTCAAAGAACAAGAAGAAATGTTGTGCTATAATAATATTGTGAGAACATCTATTGTGATTTAAAAAGAAATATAGTTTGTTATGATGGATTCCCCAAAATTTCACAGGTTCATATTTGACCTTGCAAATCTCAGCTGAGAAACCTTGATGTGCGAGTTCCAAAAGAAAAAAAAATCCCACTGAAAACAATTATGGGCCTCATGTTCTGGTGTACATATTGATTTTTATCCCGTTAAGAGGAACTGAAAAGTAATTCAATGCAACCACCGTGTTTGAGTGTGCGAGCCGTGTGGGTGTCTTACTTAAAAAGTTATTTTCAGTGGTTTCCGCCACTATCCGCAAGCTCTTTCTGATGTTCCTGTCACCAAGAGTAAAGCACCTTTAAATTACTGTCAGTATAACGCAATTATCTTTCAGAGAAGGATAGAGAGAGAAAGAAAAATAGAGTTATAATCCCCATCTGCTGTTTCTCTGCTGTACATGTAGGACCTAAAATGGCTCTTACAAACAATTTAAGACACAACAGATGTGATACAGCTGTATGACACGTTTTTTTCCCTTCTTTTTAAAGCAGAAACTCTGTTGATGAGAGCTCAAACTCCTAAATGAGTTAGAATTGATCTGACTCCGCTTGCTTGATCTGTACTCCTCCTCTGCAACAACTCGAGAATACTCAACCCAACATATGCACACAACCGGTCTCATAATTAACCGTATCCCCACATGGTCAGATTGACACATACCTGTATGTTTTTGCAGTGCGCTCAAACCTGCGTTGTGAAAGCGTCATACATAGAGTGTATTACTGGAGTCTGTAATTTGCCACAATTTAATTTAAATTGAGGGGGGAGCTAAAATAAACCTTGCATAAAACTTAAAATCCAGATTACACTTTATGTCCATGTGAGCCATAGCACCTTTAATGGCTGATGATGTTGTAAACAGTTTTAATTAGGAGATAAAGAGGGTAATGTGTCAAATGATGTAGGCTGGAAGCTTCTGTGCTTTTTTAAAGATAGAAAAAAGCTTACGCTAACATGTTACTTTGTATAAAATGCTTTTTCTTTTCTCGGTTTCTTGCAAACACCTGTTCATAGTTAAGGTGATAACAATGATTCCACACCATATCGGTCAATTCAAAAGAGCTTGCATAATGTATTATAGTGTTTATAATACTGATTCACTATAATAAACATGTATTATAGTGTTTATTATAGTGATTGTGCCACGGGTGTTCTTAGGTATGATGAAGAGTGCCTAAAATCTATCTCATCAACCCACACATACATACATACATGCATCCATTCATACATTCATGCATCCATTCATACATACATGCATCCATTCATACATACATGCATCCATTCATACATACATGCATCCATTCATACATTCATGCATCCATTCATACATACATGCATCCATTCATACATACATGCATCCATACATGCATCCATTCATACATTCATGCATCCATTCATACATACATGCATCCATTCATACATACATGCATCCATTCATACATACATGCATCCATACATGCATCCATTCATACATTCATGCATCCATTCAAACATACATGCATCCATTCATACATACATGCATCCATTCATACATACATGCATCCATTCATACATACATGCATCCATTCATACATACATGCATACACCTTTTCTGTGCTTGTTTACACATGTATACAATCTTTTTCAAAATTTCTTGCAAACATGTAGAGACCCGTTCGCTTTTAATAACAAAAATCCCATATCTGCGGCCTAATGCAGAGAACAAATAGGCAATTTTCCAACAGTCATTATTTTTCTAACTGCACAACAGGCAAGAAATAATCCACCTCCCAGGCTAGAGTAATGCAAAATAATGCACATACTTATTGTTTTCCTGACCTGATTTAAAGATTTCTGCAAAGCTGCAGAGCTGGCGAGGAGATCTAATGTTCAGTTGTTTGTGTTTGGTACACAATATACTTGGACTATGTGGTATTTGATAGAGCTGTTCAGTAGCACATGCATTCCCTTTTGAACCTCTATATTTATTGTGACTCCTTCAGAGCAGAGATTACATGGACATCTGTGTCTTATCTGCTGTATTTACAACTACAGTCATACAACCCTAAAAAGCTTTACAATTTTTCTCTTATGATAAGAACAGAGAAGCAGCATGGAACAGCTTCAGAATGCTTGCATCATCCTTCCCTCCGGAATACAGTGTAATACGTGTTAGCCTCTGAAAGAAAGTTCCAGACTTCCTCTAAAAATGTGTCATATTTAGACTGAAGAGAGCAAAATGCTACCCTGAGGTGTTGAAATGTAAGCGGCTTTATGGAGCCTTGGAAAACAAGCTCTGAATCCTTGTTCAGCACGGAAAGTATAAGATTCTAAGTGGTCTCATCACTTGTGTGTGTAGTTTGCAATAGAGAACTTTTGAAATGAAACATGTATTTGAACGGGTTGAAAGGGACCATCAGTTAAGAGAGCTTTGGCTTGTGCATGATTTGTATTTTTTCTAAGAGCATCTTAGATGGTCTCTGCTGCATTGGCATCAAGTCACATTGGCTAGGTGCCCCGCTCTAAAGGGTTATAATCACTGCCAACATGAAGTGCAGCTCTGTGCAGCTCTGAAGCTCCAATGATAATGGACAGAATGGAAGAATGACAAATTAAAGTCGATTTAGGTGGCAATGTTAGGGCAAAAAATGACAGTTTACCCAAAAATGAAAGTACTTTCATTAGTTACTCACCTTCATGTTGTTCCAAACTGGCATGCCTTTCTTTTTCTGTGGAAGGCAAAATATTATATATACCCCATACAATGAAGGCAATGGGGTCCAATGCTTATTGTTTGTGTTATTCAGAAGGAAAGTCATAGATTTGGAACGGCATGCGGATGAGAAAATAGTAACAGAATTTCCATTTTGGCTGTATATTTAATGTTATGTAGATTGTATATGTAGTGTAAACTGTTGTGATGTAAAACTATCTAAACTGCAGTCATGCAGTATTGTTGCCATGGATGATAATCGGGCAATCAAGAAATACAAGGAAAGCAGTATGTCAACAGCATCTTGTTTTCTTCTGAGGTACATATGTATATATATATGATGAAGCAACTGAAGTAAACTTACTATGTGGTATTATGTGTCCTCAGAAACTACATAAAAAGTGTGTCTAATCTTTGTACCGCAATCATAAGACTCCTCAATCAAGTCTTTAGAATCGTAAATGGCTCTGTGAATTGTCCTTCATCTGTTCTTCAGGAATGGATCCCAGTATTCAGAGGAGTATAATGGAAAGAGACACTTTTTTTAATGTCAGGTTTGTCCCAGCAGAGCTTTTTTAAATCTTTCCCTTTACACTTGCACTATATCTCAAATTTGACTCCTGACCCCATGTTGCTTTTTTCTTCTTACCTTGGCATTTGTCCTTTTGTAGTTTTGATGGGACATACATTTGGGATTGCATTGGTATTTTTCCATCGGTTTCACAGACAAAGCTTAAACTAGTCCCAGACTATCTGTTCTAACTGAAAGCAACTTGCAGTGACACATCAATATATCAGTACCACTGCACACCAGTAATGTTTGTTTTTCTAAGGCATGTTTATAAAAGCTACTTAGATGTTCTAATTAAACTAAGGCCTTGTCCTGGCTTTATCTAAACCCTGTCTGTGAAACCAGGCCTGACTGGAACACAATGTCTGTTTCATAATGTTTAAATGGTGTTGGACAAAGTTGAAATCTTTCATGCATGGTGTCCACTACAGTGGACAGATATTTGGAAGCCATTTTGAACCATTTAAGTTTTAGTACCGTGTCCCAACCACTAAGTGGCCAATCCCCAAAGCATTGTCTATGATTCCATTTAATTATTGTCTTTTGTATCTCTTTGTTGTTTTGAGAGATGGCATCATATATTCATATAGCGGAGGGAAGAGGAGATTTACCTATTAATGAGGTAAAGTACCTCATTAATAAGTGTTAAATCCTTTTATTCTCAGAAAACCAGACAGGAACAAAAATATTCTTTTAGTTAAAGATGTTACAAATACTTTTATACAGATTTTAATAATGTTTCTTGTACATTTTCTTCTGTGACAGATTTTTTTACATTTACAGACAACACAATTATAAAACATATATGGACCTTTCATATGAAATATATTTATAATATACAGTGGGTACGGAAAGTATTCAGACCCCCTTACATTTTTCTATATTGCAGCCATTTGCTAAAATAATTTTTTCTCATTAATGTATACATACAGCACCCCATATTGACAGAAAAACACAGTATTGTTGACATTTTTGCAGATTTATTAAAAATTAAAACTGAAATATCACATGGTCCTAAGTATTCAGACCCTTTGCTCAGTATTTAGTAGAAGCACCCTTTTGATCTTATACAGCCATGAGTCTTTTTGGGAAAGATTTTTTTTTTTTTTGGAAAATACGTTTTTCACACCTGGATTTGGGGATCCTCTGCCATTCCTCCTTGCAGATCCTCTCCAGTTCTGTCAGGTTGGATGGTAAACGTTGGTGGACAGACATTTTCAGGTCTCTCCAGAGATGCTCAATTGGGTTTAAGTCAGGGCTCTGGCTGGGCCATACAAGAACAGACACAGAGTTGTTGTGAAGCCACTCCTTTGTTATTTTAGCTGTGTGCTTAGGGTCATTGTTGGAAGGTGAACCTTCAGCCCAGTCTGAGGTCTTGAGCACTCTGGAGAAGGTTTTCATCCAGGATATCCCTGTACTTGGCCGCATTCATCTCTCCGTCAATTGCAACCAGTCTTCCTGTCCCTGCAGCTGAAAAACACCCCCACAGCATGATGCTGCCACCACCATGCTTCACTGTTGGGACTGTATTGGACAGGTGATGAGCAGTGCCTGGTTTTCTCCACACATACCGCTTAGAATTAAGGCCAAAAAGTTATATCTTGGTCTCATCAGACCAGATAGTCTTATTTCTTACCATCTTGGAGTCCTTCAGGTGTTTTTTTAGCAAACTCCATGCAGACTTTCATGTGTCTTGCACTGAGGAGAGGCTTCCGTCGGGCCACTCTGCCATAAAGGCTCGACTGGTGGAGGGCTGCAGGGATGGTGGACTTTCTACAACTTTCTCCCATCTCCCAACTGCATCTCTGGAGCTCAGCCACAGTGATCTTTGGGTTCTTCTTTACCTCTTCTTTACCTTTACCCAAGGCTCTTCTCCCCCGATAGCTCAGTTTGGCCGGACGGCCAGCTCTAGGAAGGGTTCTGGTTGTCCCAAACGTCTTCCATTTAAGTATTATGGAGGCCACTATGCTCTTAGCAACCTTAAGTGCAACAGAATTTTTTTTGTAACCATGGCCAGATCTGTGCCTTGCTACAATTCTGTCTCTGAGCTCTTCAGGCAGTTGCTTTGACCTCATGATTCTCATTTGCTCTGACATTCACTGTGAGCTATAAGGTTGTATATAGACAGGTGTGTGGCTTTCCTAATCAAGTCCAATCAGTATAATCAAACACAGCTGGACTCAAATGAAGGTGTAGAACCATCTCAAGGATGATCAGAAGAAATTGACAGCACCTGAGTTAAATATATGAGTGTCACAGCAAAGGGTCTGAATACTTAGGACCATGGGATATTTGTTTTTCTTTTTTAATAAATCTGCAAAAATGTCAACAATTCTGTGTTTTTCTGTCAATATGGGGTGCTGTGTGTACATTAATGAGAAAAAAACTTAAATGATTTAAGCAAATGGCTGCAATATAACAGACTGAAAAATGTAAGGGGGTCTGAATACTTTCCGTACACACTGTATATTATAGTCTTAAAGCCATATAATATTTAAAAAAACATTTTATATATATATATATATATATATATATATATATATATATATATATATATATATATATATATATATATATATATATATATATATATATATATATATATATATATATATATATATATATATATATATATATATATATATATATATATATATGATAGGGCTTAGATAAAACAAAAATACATCTGTCCACTCCAGTGGACTTCATGTGCCAATGGGTATATTGTGCCTTTTGGGCATATATTTAAATTCTGCCTTATTTTGTATGTTTTAGTTCAAAATTGACACAGTTTTATTGAACAGCAATATTAAATAGTCTTCATATTTTATCATTTATTTCAATGCTCTGTATTTATTTATTAGATCATTATAAAAGTGTAGGTATACTTATTTTATATATTTCATAATTAGCCTGTTATATTAATAATCTTAACTGGTGGAAGAAAGTACATCAATTGATACTAATTATAATACTGGTTTTCAAAGAGTAAAAACAAACAAGTTTGCTTTGTGATTCAATAATTCATAAGATTCTGTTAATTTACATTGAAGAGAAACAAAATCATTAATAAAAAAGTAAGTAAATTGTACTTTTTATACAAGATTGTGAATCTGTGCTGTTAACTGTGTTCAGTGACTTTTGAAGACTTACATTTGATTTTCTGAAAGCAGAGCAATAGTAATTACACTCTCAGAAAAAAAGGTACAGTGGAGGTACAATTTTGTTCCTTGGGGAACAAAACGTATAACTGTACCTTTTAAAGGTACACAACTGGTCCTCCTTAGGGTCCAATTATACCATTGTTTTCCTCTACTTAGAGCAGGGGTAGGCATGTTCTGTCCTAGTGAGTCGCTGTCCTGCAGAGTTTGGCTCCAACCCTGAAAGACATCTTTTATTGAGAGTGAACAGGTTTAGATGTTGATGTTTTATTGAAAATATGTGGTCACCATTATGGTGATCAGTGTTTCCTTTAGTTGGGCAGTTTCAATCTTGGCTTTTTATGTGAGTTTGAGGTTTTGTTACAGTGTTAACAAATCAAATCTGTAAAAAAGCCAAAATACAAAAATTTTAATGAAGAAAAATGTTTGATTAAACTCATCACTGACAAAAAATGTTAAATAATATTCACCAACAGATGCCACAGATTTTTATTTTTAAATACATTCTAGGGGGGAAAAGTTTAGACACATATATATCAAGAATCAGCAATTGTGACGTACTTAATGCTGCAGTGCATGCTGGGAGCTATGAGTGTTATACTGTGGTGGCATTGTAGAGTTGGAGCTAAACTCTGCAGGACATCAGCTCTCTAGGACTGAACTTGCCTACTCCTGACTTAGAGGTACAAAAATGTACCCTTAAGTGTACCACCCCAGAGACGGCCACTTGTACCTTTTAAAAGATACAGTTTTGTAAAAAAAATTCCTATTGTATAGAACAATAGTGTAGAGCAAACGCAATTACACCATGATTCGTGAAAATTGACGTTAGCCTTATCCTACATAAGACTGAAGGATGAAAAAAACAAAACAATTCAGGGGATAGATAAATTCTGTATTATTTTTTTGGTAAAAAGTCTAAGGGATTATTTGAAAGCTTGCAGGGATGAGATAAGACATGACACACAGGGTCACCGAGATCCTCTCGTCACCCTAAGGAAACCAACTAAAACTATGCCATCGTACTGTAACACATTTCAGATGAAAAGCTTGTGCTAAATGATTAGCAACTTGATATTCAGAGATAATCTTCTTCTGGATGCATTAATCTTTTCAGCATGTTGACACATTTACTTGCAAGAACTTGCAATACAAAATTGCTTTGAGGGGCATGCCAGAGGCACATACACACCCAGGATGTTTGAAAGCAATCAACATTACAATATATTTTTTCATTGATTTCCCGCATATACATTTTCCTCCATGTTTTGGCTAGAAAGAGCTTGTTCCTCCATTTCAAAGATGCTATTATTCCTCGCATTTTCTAAGCTCTGTGGGTTGGATAAAAAGATGAAATGGGAATCATAAAGACTTTGATTTATTATAAGAATAACATGACCTGTTGATTAAATTAGGTTTATTACATTAGGTTGAGAATGGGTTTGCTCAGTGCTGACCGATTACAAGCTAATGGCAACTGCTCATTTTTTGTTTAAATTTAGAGATGAGCCAAAAGGGGGAGAAAATCATTAAGGACGAAGCAATTTATTATGCCTTCACAGTGCCTTTATTTACAGCCCAGATAGAATCATGCTCTCACCAACATCACAATATTAAGACATACATTTTCAAGGGCCAGCGTACTCTTCAGTTTAAGGAAAAGCCATTTTTTCTCTTTCAATAAACCTTATACGGTGCGCCCACTCATAGATCTGAGTGCAAGTGTAGAGGATGGGGACAATTTAACCGAGTGGGATGTTTAACCCCACTCTCATGTTTCAAAGCACTATGAAACAGAGTTGAATCATATGAGTATGCTTTACACTGCTTTAAAAATGACTAAAGTTAAATCAATATCACGCTCTCGACCATAAACGTTGTAAAAGTGATATTCTTACCGCTTGTCCTGATCGAATCGACAGGATGTCTTTGAATGTTAGCAAAAAGGTTAGAGATGTATCGCATTCAATGCTATTCCACACGGACTGTTCATTTATTTATCTTCCGAAAGGCACTGTGCTTTCCAGTAATCATTGCTTCTGTATCTCGAGATCTTACATGTTGAAGGACAACCTGTAGAGTGCCGGAAATATGAATGAATTGCAACCGTGTTTTTATACAGCCGCTCACATTCCCTGTGCATTTCACCGACCAATAAAACTGCCAAACAATCACAGATGACCCTTGCAGAAGCGCCAAGGCCACTGGAACGCAAAAAAAAAGTTCGCAAAGTTATTGATCCTGCAGTTAAACTCATCCTTGAGAGGCTTGAAAACGACCTCAATTCCTATTTGAGATGGGGGTTGTTGGAGAGAACGGGGACCATTTAATCTGCCCACTGGTGAGAAAGATGGGCTGAGAGACATCTATTAAACTGAATCTTTGTGCCTGAATATAGGATTGTACTTCCTCTGAGACCCTTCCTAAGGCTACTGCCAACAGTCACTGGCATCTCCAGGGAGAACGACTTCCCACAGAGATTCCCGAGACCGTGAACATGTCACAATATTCCCCAGTTCTCGATCACAGTCTAGGCTTTTCGTGCAGTATTTTCCTCTGGTATTTCTCTCCTAATTATGCAGGTGCCATGAGGCATGACCATTTCGTTCTCGCCAAAACCGCATTGCCATAACCTTTAATTGGGTCTCATTATAAAAATACTCTACTCCCGGCCGATAGTATGTGAATACCTGCTGTTTCTCCTCTTAACATGTGTGAATCACTTTAAGGAAGGCAAATTACCAAGGCAGAAATTCCAAAAGGCGCTGTTATGTATTAGTGCACTCATGTCTCTCGGCCATCTTCTCCCATCATTAAGGTGCAATGCGGTGAGTGGTTGCGACTCTGGCAAGTTCTTACTTGTTTAGTAATTATGCATAAGGCTGTAAGTGAGTCTTTCAGTCCGTCTCAGCTTCTGGCTGATCATTATGTGCATTGAATACTGAGAAGGCTCTTTCAGTTGG
Source organism: Gobiocypris rarus (assembly GCA_023029165.1). Classification (NCBI taxonomy): domain Eukaryota; kingdom Metazoa; phylum Chordata; class Actinopteri; order Cypriniformes; family Gobionidae; genus Gobiocypris; species Gobiocypris rarus. The sequence goes on from CM040920.1 coordinate 29,015,648, forward strand.
AGGCCGAGGGCCTGGTCAGCTTGTCCTCCACTGTATGAGTGAAATTTGATTAGGAGTCTAATTATGTGTAGCAGAGAATGAGGGGGGTCACGCTAGGCTGGCTGCTTTTCACAGTCTTTCTCTCTTTTTTTTTTCCTCTCATTTCCAATCATTCCTCGCACTCTTGTAGGCTGTAGAAACGGAAGCACTCAACAAAACCAGAAGTGGCACATTTTTCCCCCTCTATTCAAAATGATTTAAAATCATCATCACCCAGCCATAATCTCTGCCTGTATATGATCATATGAGCATTTGTCTTGGAGGTAAAAAGAATTGATTTTAAGAGAATGTTGTAGCAGGCTGCTTTTGCATTTCATCAGCACTGATTTTTGATGAGATCCTATGTGGGATTTTATTTTTATGGTGACCTTTATCTTTGAGTATATTACCATCTGCAGTGGAATCTTTCAAGCTTGTTATGAAGTTTGACAGGGCATATATTTGATATCACACATCTATACTTGGTACTATTGGAAATTAATTTGGAATTGTTCTTTTTTTATCAACTTTCTTTTGTACGATTAGTTTTGATGCAGATCATATCTTTTTCTCAAAATTTTAATGTATTTAATGGTGTGGAATGGTGTTATAAGTTGACATGTACATGCAGAGGTGTTACGTTTGTGTGTGTGTGTGTGTGTGTGTGTGTGTGTGTGTGTGTGTGTGTGTGTGTGTGTGTGTGGACTGGTAATCCCTACGGTATGGGGACAAAATGTCCCCACAAAGATGGCAATATCCAAATTTTTGTCCTTGTGGGGACATTTTTTTGGTCCCCATGAGGAAAACATCTTATAAATCACACTAAGTGATGTTTTTTGAAAAAGTAAAAATGCAGAATGTCTCCTGTGATGGGTAGGTTTAGGGGCAGGGGCAGTGTAGGGGGATAGAAAATACGGTTTGTACAGTATAAAATGCATTACGCCTATGGAATGTCCCCACAAAACATGGAAACACAACATGTGTGTGTGTGTGTGTGTGTGTGTGTGTGTGTGTGTGTGTGTGTGTGTGTGTGTTCATGGTTTTCAATCCTGGTGGGGACTTCAATCTGAATGTCAGTGTGGGGACCTAAATTGAGGTCCACATGAGGAAACAAGCTTATAAATCATACATAATGAGTTTTTTGAAAATGTAAAAATGCAGAAAGTTTTCTGTGATGGGTAGGGTTAGTGGAGGGAGGTAGAATGTACAGTTTGTACATTACAAAAACTATTACATCTATGGAGAGTCCCCACATAGAGAGTCCCTCCAGGTGTGTGTGTGTGTGTGTGTGTGTGTGTGTGTGTGTGTGTGTGTGTGTGTGTGTGTGTGTGTGTGTGTGTGTGTGTGTGTGTGTGTGTGTGTGTGTGTGTGTGTGTGTGTGTGTGTGTATGGAGAAAAAAAGTCCCATCAATACTTTTCCATGGTGTCATTCCAGGTTTAAATCATCATTTTTCTTTGTCTGTGGGAGGATTTCAGGGTTTGTGTGTAATTGTTTTGATTGTAAAACACTTTTCACAGCTTAATATGCAGAGACCAGATATAGCCATTTGGCAACCATGTCCAGCCAGACACGGCAACACTGGCTCAAACAATACATGAAAATTCTGGGCAAGAAAACTTGTTTGGCCAGGGGGATTGACAAGTAAATTTGTCTGTTTGGGTTCTTTGGGTTGCATTTCTTTGGCTGTATTTGGTCCCTGTGTCCTTGGTTGCTATGGTTTCTTATTGGTTGACTGATTAGTCCCACCTGTGCCTTGTTTTATCCCTGATTATATTGTTTATTTATATTTCCATGTTAAGTTCTGTTCTTTGTCTGTTCTCTTCTGTTTCACAAACACACAATCTAGGACATTCATTGATACAATGCATTCTCTTAATCCTTATCCTAATGCTCCCAATCACAACTAAGTGCCTAATTTGAACCCTTACAGTAATTACAACCTTATCCCTAAAACCAAGTCTTGACCCTCAAACAGGCATTTAAAGGGGTCCCAGGAAGTGAGGCCCAGCCAAAACATCCTCATTTTAGGCTCTTTGTCCTCACTACGATGGTCTAAAACTCAAACCGGTCCTCTATATAAAGATAGCTGTACGCACACACACACACACACGCGCACACGCACACGCACACGCACACACACACACACTGTGTTTTATATACGTATTTTTAAATACACATTTTATTTTATTATTTTCATCCCTGAAGAGCATTGAAATGATTGAAATTTTAAATGAAATTTTTACTCTACAACCAGTGATTATTGTTAGCAGCCAACTGTGAAAATGTTAATTCTGTTAGTGAATACATGCAGTCGACGCGTTGCTAATAACACGCATGTTTGGTTTTCCAACCTCGATGGTGAAGTTTCCCAATAGTGCATTTAGATTGAGACTTGACGTGCATGTAGAAATCTAATTTCAGTCAGGCTACAGCAGATATTGATATATGCTGTGCTGTGTTTTTCCATTAATGAAGATTACCTGCCTATTCCTATTTGTACATTCAGGTGTCAGACTTAGATTTGATTCCATCAATTTGACTGTATGTGTTTGAGCTACTACAGTACATCCAGCAAATTGAATAGGTTCATTCAGCTGGCCTTAATATGCATCTGTCAATTTTCAGCAAATTCAAATAAAGACAGGCAGTAATGTCAGATATTCTTCAGCTTTCCCTCTCCCAGATGGTTTTACAACTTGAGGTTTGTCTGACTAGATGCAATTTAAATGACAAATCGACAAGGGACTCTTTATTTGTCAGGATCCTGTCTATTAATTCGGATATCTGTATGCGAAACATCCCATGAGCATGGAATAATGCAGGGATTGATATTTTTCTTATTGTCATTGTTGGGATCTTGTAACTCAGATTGATGAAGTGACACAGCAACCTATTAGCTATTTTCTGAATATACTGATGTAACCTCTCCTTAAAGATGACATTTTAATGAGACAGGGGTGCAACTTGGATATAAAATGCAGTACACCAATCTGATATTGTTGACTACCCAGTAAAATGGTGACATTCTAAAACGATCATCTTTCGAAACTCCTTGACTCTTTCCATTTTTCTTTTTTTCCCCCATTTCTCTCCCGAGCGACCTTCATACCTGACTTGGATAATTGTTGTCCTTCTCAAATGATGTGCAGTGGTATGTGTTTTCCTGCACACTTAAAGGCCATCCAGCAGGGTAATATCCCAGAAAAATAAAGGAGCAGTAGTTCTATTATAGTAGCTGCTGTTCTATTATCACTTTTTTATTGTAATGAATATGTAAATTACCATCCAGCAAGGAGAATTCAGGCTTTTTCAAGGAGAATTTTGTTAACAAAAGCTTTATGGTGTGTTCACAATTAGCATGTTTGGTACGATTAAAATGAACCCTGGTGCAATTGAACAAGCGAACCAAGACCGCTGAAAAGATGGGTCTCGGTCCACATCCAAACAAACTCTGATGTGACATGGAAGACATGTAAACGGACCAAAAGCGGAATGTGATGTCACAAAATGCTACACTAAAACGGACAGAATGCTCAAGAATACTTATTTTTTTCTCACCAGGTCGGTACAGGCATCAGAACCATGTTTCCTCGCAGCAGATCTTCGTTTGTGTGTGATGTCATTTACACATTTTATAAGCTCTTCTCGCGTTCTTAGCTGGTCAAAATACCATCTTATGTAGGCTCCGCACGTACACCGAGTGCATAGCCCACACACAGCATTGTTTTGTATGAAAAAAAATCCAATCAGGTTGTGAACATATACCTATGCTTTTAGGGTTTGCGTTAAAATGCCAATGTGAAAGCTAAGCGGACCAGAACAATTTTTTATTTTTTTTTGGTCCGGAACAAACAAAGCAAACCGAACTACAAGTGTGAACACAGCCTTAGTGGCAGATTTACAAATTAGCGTGAGAGTTCAATTCCAAAAAAGTGCTGATGGGATTGGAAAGTGCAATCTACCAAGAGCAGCGCAAATTATTATTATAAATAATGGCGCAACTACCAGTAGATTGACAAGCGCAAACCTTAGTAAAACCTTGTGTGATTCACTAAACACTTAAATCTGAAAGGAAAACTCCTACAAATGCATATGCAATAAAGTCAACTGCAAAAATAACCGGCCATGCCTTTTCAGCGGCAATTTTTTTTACGGCATGTCTTTGGTAAATCCTTACAGTGTTTTTTTAAAGCCAAAAGAGGGTTTGCGCTGGCGCAAGATGTTAGTAAATATGGCCCTTAGTGCTCAACCAACAAGGTCAGGAAAGCTAAACGTTTGTTCATGTACTTTTGTCTTTCTATGTTCACTGTCAGGTGGTCTTAAAACAACCTTGTCATTGCTGCCTCCATCCTAAGGAACTCATATGAAATCATGTCAGCTTGGATCCTGTTTACCCCCCAATTAGATGCTACGGGTCTGGTAATCCAAGATGTCATCTTTCATTGCTTTCCTGTCATACTTGCTCAAAACCATCCAGTGACCTTTGCAGTCACTCGATATTAACATGGTGACTGATTAAAGCTGAATTTCCCTCAGGACAAGCTACCGCCAAAGAAAAACAAAGGATAATAAGGTATATGTTTTATTAAGTGATTGGCACAATATAACTTGGGCATAATATCTGTCATCTGTTTGAATGGCTAAATCTATATTGTATAATTTCATTTAGCTGGGCCAAACCTCCTGGATATATTTTGCCACCCACAATCAAACAAAGCCACAGCTACCTATGGGCCAATTTCATTAGTAAAACCTCTGAAAACATTTATAGACGTCTATGAAGCGGAGTATTAAAACATCAAATAACTCAGACAGCCTTGCCCTCAGGAGCAAAAATGTTGTTTCAAAGTAAAAGAGATGCTTCATCTCATTCCAGGAATATTCCGAAGGATCCTCGTGAGTCTTGCCTTTGCCAATTTTCTAGTGTTTCTCACTTCTTAAACTCTCTGCCATTTAAGTTGCCCAGTGTCTTGCTAAAAACGTCTGCGTAAATTCGCAGCATGGTGACCAATGCATAATTGCATTCCATTCACTCAGAAGCTATGGAGCCAACAGGGCATTATGGTAATTAGAAAGGGACAGAAAACTGGCAAATGAAATATGGCTGAATGAATAAATGAAGGAGGGGTTTAGAGGGTACTTTAATCAGCTAGAGACCAGGTGCAGCCAAAAACAAAGTTATAGATTAAAAGAAAAAGTACACCCCTTACACTCTTGCCTGGGAAGGCAAATTAGGAAACTTTTAATTTAATATTGACTGACTCTGTACTCTGTATGTGTCTCAATTCTCTTCAAAATATTTTTTTACAAGCTCTCACACGTACCTGACGACCATATGCCTTTGTATCATGCAGCAAATGAATATTGACTTGGTTCCATATGGTCGGACAGCCCTAAAATAAACACACGGGATCATTTTATGACTGCCGTAGGTGAGTAATGGATTGTGAAAGGTTAATTTAATGAAAGTCTCGCAATTGTATTAAGCAAACGTCTCTTTCCTGATCAGGCAATGTGGCTATAAACCGAAGAGGGCATAATTTAATTTATTCTCTAAAATGGAGGTGGAGAGAGCAGCTGTAGGCCAGGTGATTGGTGGGAATATTGACTGACAGGTGTCGGATTACAGACCTGTCCTAATGTGCATTATCAAACCCCTCATGTTTCCTGAGCGCACTTGGTCTCCCAAATAAATATGACCTAGTCTTGTTGTTGTAGGCCTATCCTTTTGCGTTAAGGCCAGGACCATCTGTTTATGTGGATGAGTTGAATATCTTATAACTTATCTGATACAAAATTCTCTTGGATTAATTGTATGTGTTTAACTCTGTGTATTTCTCTTTTTTTTTTTAAATCGATATTGAAAAGAGTTTAGCATGAGATGCAGGTAAAATAATCATTGATCGCTACTGAGAACTCATGATTCATGCAGTTGATGGAATTTTAGTTTTTGATGATGGCTCATCATAATAGATATATGCAAGTAAAACACACATGTATACAACTCAACTTATAATGAGCAGGTGCTACTTGTGTTCAACTATAGTCATTTCATTTTCTTTAAGAATTGGGTACGACTTTGCTATTCAGGTTCGGCTGTTTTATACCCAAAATGTTAGTTAGTCTACCTCTCATTGTTGAAAAAGAGGTATAGCTAGAGGATTCAAGTGAATTAAAAAGCCTATACCTCATTTCAAACAATAAGAGGTGGCGGTCTCTGCCACAATCTTATAAAAATAGTTAGCAAAACCTCACTGCTATTCCATCAAAGATGAAATATGCAGAATTAATAAAAAATCTTGTATTAGCAGTGTCAGGTTTAAGATCATTTGTGAAATTCATCGAAATGAGACATCCCTCTACCTCTAATTAGAAGCCCCTCGGCCTCGAGATGTTATGAGAATGCCAACGAAAATAATGAATTCGTAATAGCTGAAGGAGATCAATGATATCCTGAGCAGTTAATGAAATTATCACCCCATGCCCAGCTACAGTATGTAAACAAAGGGCTGAGTAAACAGAGCCAAAGGACTTATTATTCACCCGACATATGCTGCTCATCAGACGAGAATGAATAAGTAAAAAGTGTCTTTTTGGGAGTCATTTAATTTATAGATGCATGCAGGGATGTCAGACGTGGCATTAATGATGAATATGAAATATCAGCTGAAACAGGTGTAGATTTCATGCCCCTGCAATACGAGCTAAATTAATATGAGTCTGTGTATTTATTGGTTTACCTTTGAATGATTCAATTCCCGCAGAATTAAAAGTGCTTGTGAGATTTATAGATAGCTTAAAATGGCAATATGTCTTGAGCCTTCAGGCCTCAGTGTGCAATTGGCAAAATGCAATAAGTGCTTCCTGTTGTCTTTTGTAATAAAAACGTTGCCCTCTTTGAAACTAAAGGGCTCCCTGACGTTGTTAGAAAAAAAATAGTAAACAAATACAATTTCCCCTTTAGTATTAACATTTGAAAATAAGCCTTCCACTGGAGACACATTTATGTTGTTATTCATTAGAGTCTCCACAATTCTGTCTTTCTTTGTTGCTATTTTGTGAAATAATAATTTATAATTTAGTTAAAAATGCACGAGTTTGACTCGATGGCAGAGGTGAGATTGTAATTTGTGGGTAAATATGTGCACAACACTCATTTTCATAATTCTAGACCTGAGACTCTGCTTTATATATCTCTCAAATTAATTGTACAATCAGTGATAAAGAGGATTACACAATGACAATTGGATTTTATGTATATAATATTCAATGTTTTGTAAAGACCATTAGTGCATCTTTATACACAAGATCCCTAGTGAATACAATCACACAAAGGCACAGAAAGAAAATCTGTTTCATTGATCCAGACAGATTGCATAATAATCATGCTTTTTACATGCAGCATGAGATGTTCCTGCAGTATTAGCCTGAACATACAGACTCCATTCAAACTTTACGGAAATGTCAGCCTTGAATGAATGAATACTGTGTGTGTATATATATGTATGTATGTGTGTATACACACACACACACACACACACACACACACACACACACACACACACACACACACACACACACACACATGTTGTGTTTCCATGTTTTATGGGGACATTCCATAGGCGTAATGCATTTTATACTGTACAAACCGTATTTTCTATCCCCTACACTGCCCCTGCCCCTAAACCTACCCATCACAGGAGACATGCTGCATTTTTACATTTTCAAAAAACATCACTTAGTGTGATTTATAAGATGTTTTCCTCATGGGGACCAAAAAAATGTCCCCACAAGGACAAAAATTTGGATATTGCCATCTTTGTGGGGACATTTTGTTCCCATACCGTAGGGATTACCAGTCCACACACACACACACACACACACACACACACACACACATGTGTTGTGTTTCCATGTTTTATGGGGACATTCCATAGGCGTAATGCATTTTATACCGTATAAACTATATATTCTATCCCCCTACACTGCCCCTGCCCCTAAACCTACCCATCACAGGAGACATGCTGCATTTTACATTTTCAAAAACATCACTTAGTGTGATTTATAAGATGTTTTCCTCATGGGGACCAAAATGTAACCCCACAAGGACAATGATTTTGGATATTGCCATCTTTGTGGGGACATTTTGTCCCCATACCGTAGGGATTACCAGTCACACACACACACACACACACACACACACACACACACACACACACACACACACACACACACACACACACACACACACACACACACACACACACACACATGTTGTGTTTCCATGTTTTATGGGGACATTCCATAGGCGTAATGCATTTTATACTGTACAAACCGTATTTTCTATCCCCCTACACTGCCCCTGCCCCTAAACCTACCCATCACAGGAGACATGCTGCATTTTACTTTTTCAAAAACATCACTTAGTGTGATTTATAAGATGTTTTCCTCATGGGGACCAAAAAAATGTCCCCACAAGGACAAAAATTTGGATATTGCTATCTTTGTGGGGACATTTTGTCCCCATACCGTAGGGATTACCAGTCCACACACACACACACACACACACACACACACACACACACACACACACACACACACACACACACACACACACACACACACACACACACACACACACACACACACACACACACACACACACACACACACACACACAAATAGTTTACTACCATTCAAAAGTTTGATACGTTTTTTTGTTTTTGAAAGAAGTCTCCAAGGCTGCAATTATTTGATTACTATGCAGTCAGTAAAAACAGCAATATTACGAAACATTGTTACAATTAAAAAATCTTCTGAATTTTTCAACATCATTATTCCAGTGTTCAGTCACACAATCCTTCAGAAATCACTCAAATGCTTCCTCAAGCTAATCTACAGAATGATGTTCCTCTGATATAATGCATAGCATATTTTCTCATTCATAGCATAATTTCTGCAATTTAAATGAGATTCATTCTTATTGCAGAGGCTTCCCTCAAGATTTCATTCCAAATTAGTCTGGCATCTACACACAAGGCCTTCTGGATGTTTTGAATGCTTCAATTTTTCTAAATATAAGATAGGAGTTAAAGGAGTAGTTACATTTCAATTTAAATTTTGTATAAAATATTACCCCATGATTTACTCCCCCTCAAGCCATCCTAGGTGTATATGGCATTTTTCTTTCAGACGAATACAATCAGAGTTATATACACACAAAAAAATGTCCTGGCTAATCCAAGCATTATAATGGCAGTTAATGGGAGCCCAAAATTTGAAGCCCAAACATTTGAATGGATGAGTTTGTGTAAGAAAAATATCCATATTTAAAACTTTATAAAGTAAAATAGCTTCCGCCAGACTGCCTTCCATATTCAATTTACGAAGAAAGTGTAATGCAGTTCAAAATGCTTACGCTATGTCCTACTTCCTACGTTGCGTCAGTTTTTTTATTTGTAAGAGGAATATGGAAGGCTTCAGAAGGCCTTTATTAACCCCCTGGAGCCGTGTGTATTACTTTAATGGATATATGGACAGATGCACTTTTTTGGGGGCCTTAAATTGTGGGCTCCCATTCACTGCCATTATAAAGCTTGGATTAGCCAGGACATTTTATATATAACTCTGATTGTATTTGACTGAAAGAAAAATGTCATACACACCTAGGATGGCTTGAGGGGGAGTAAATCAGGTGAACTGTTCTTTTAAGTGCTTAATTCGTCATACAACATTATTTTAACATTTATTAAGGAAAATATCTTCCCTTTGAAATAATGTCCATGAAAACAATCTAGGTGTATCTACACAATGAAACATAACATTGAGTGTGCCAAGGCATATACAGGACATGGATTTATTTCCATTAAAAGCACTGAAACACTTCATAACCTCTGTTCTTATGATTTAGTTTACACATTAATAAACTCACTCATCATTTCTGCAAAGCATCCCAAGGTGGAGAGACAGGAGCTAAATATTGGAAGCTCAAGAGTGTTTGTTGTGAGTGCTGTGTCAGCATACATGCTCATAAACAGCTCTTAAAATTCAAGTATTTTCTAGGCTGTTAACCTTACACATTCAGGCAGGTTTGCTTTTCCCAAGAGTTCAAGATGCAAATGATGGGATGGGTGAGTGTTTTTAAAGCAATGACAAGAAAATATTGAATGAGTGTGACACTGATGCTACCAAAGCTTGTTAAAAGTTACTGGTCTCTTATCGACACTTCATAACAAACAAGAGATAGATACTAGATTATGTCCAAAATTATCCAACAACAATATTTGTTTTCTGTGTAACAGTGAATACATTTTGTGCACATTGTGACATACATTCACTTGGAAACTGAGCCGTAACCACCATAGGCATTGAGGGAGAAGAGTCACTCCCAATAATTGGAAAAGGCCAAATTGTCCCCCCAATATTTGACGTTTCTTAATGCTGCTCTCCATTATGCACTGCTCTGTTTGTTGTTAGAATGGTAGTTCATTGTTAGGCTGCTCTGTCTCAGCGATCTAACAGCGCTCTTCAATGTCAAAATGACGGCCAATCACATCAAAGAAGGTGGGGCTTAATGTTCACTGAAGATGAGTGTGAATTCCACTCTTTATTCCCTAAAATCCCTTTTAATCCTTTAATTATTTAATTTTAAAAAGTGGGATTTTAATGGTCTTTTTTTGTCACATTAATACCGTTTTCTTATGCGAGTCATATCAAAGAATTAACTAATAGAATTCAAATCAGATACAAGAAGGACCAAAAGTTTAAGTTGTCAAAATTCTCCCATTTTCTACTTACATATTATCCCCTTTTCCTGAACAAACGATCAGCGCTGCCACAATGGATTCTAACTGACTGACCCAACAGCAGCAATAAACTAAAGCACCTATAAGAAATGTATATCCTTTACATTTCTGGTCTCTGGTGTTTCTAGTCAAATAAGTGTATTTTCCGAGCTGATAATGTAATGGTAATGTTACCGTATGCTTGCAGGTGAAAAAGGACATACTACTAAATGTATTAAGTGCACTTTTAATACATTTAATAATATGTCTTTTTCACCTGGGGAAGCATACGGTAACATTAGCATTACATTATCAGCTCGGAAAATACACTTATTTGACTAGAAACACATAAATGTAAAGGATAATTCCGCAATGAGTTAGGAGAGACTTCCGCATTTAGAAAAATATAACGCTGCATTCAGGCCATTTTGTAATTACTGTAAATAAAGCTCTGTATGCTTTTGAATCGCTCTCACGGTACTTTGATTTCATACACCGATCGGTCTGTGCAGCACCACTTCAAGTCGAACACACCTTAAATCTGCAGTGGTCAGGTGGAACAGTGGCCATGTGGTCGTAGCTCTCAGAAAATAACGGGTTTACGTACATTGCAATTACAAGTTCTACAAGCATGGTCAGAATCGTTACAGTAATTACAACATGGCGTGAACGCATCTTAATGCTGCGTGTCACATGCAGACTCATGTCTCATAGCAACACACAGTAGTGGTGGTTCCTGAATACAGTATTTTTTTTCCTTAAAGATTTTAAAACTTTAAGGGTTACTTCAGCGATTAGCATTAAGCTTTTTATCAGTAGAAACCTGGGATTATATTCAAATTATCGTACTTTCCCCCCTCATATGACCCTGAGACAAGAGAGAATTATGTTTTTTATTTCTGGAAAAATTCCTCCGATGACACAAATATCGTCATTTTGGCTGAAGGCTGAAGACTACAGCCAGCAGGAGGCGCTATTTCCACATGTTTTTTAACATCGCACTCACAGCACTCGGCTCGGGAAGCTGCGGAGATTCATGGAAACGGAGCGGTGGAGACCAAAGTGAGTGTTTCAACTTTTCAAATGAATTCCTATGAAAGTTAAGCTTCCAAAGACATGAACTGAAAATGCGCCAGACTGAACATGTTCTGTGAATGCGGCTGCGAATCCCGCGATTACCTCAGCTCATGTGATGAATGTAATCTGCATTCTGGGAATTGTTGTCTTTCATCCCCATGAGACAAAAATACATTGTCTGTGTTTTCTCAGTCTAGAAGGCACCAAATTAAAAAATAATTTCACATTTCTACTACATTAATGACCCAGTTTAAATACAGATTCATCTTCCCAGCGCTAATGCCTTATTCTGCATGATCATATTCTTGATCCCTTAAAGGGATAGTTCACCCCAAAGTTGATGGCACCTATTGACTTCCATAATAGGAAAAAAAAAGTATATAGATACAGTCTATACAACTGTCTGGTTACCAACATTCTTCTGAAGATCTTCTTTTGAACAGAATTAAGAAATGTATACGGGTTTGGAACAACATGAGGGTGAGTGAATGATGACAACATTTTCATTTTTAGATGAACTATGCCTTTAACCCATCTCCATACCTAAAAATAACCACTATAACTACATTACTAATTAGCAGCAGTTAAGAGTTTATTGAGGGAAAACTCATAGTTAATAGTGAATACAGTATGTGCTCCCTAATCTAAAGTGTTACCACTGTTTTTCATAGTTTTAAAAATAAAAAAGATAATTTATGACACCACATAGTAAATTATTATATAGCTACTTTTTCATTTAGTGTACAAAACAGAATATATTGAATTACGAGGTTGATTGTATTGTTTCTGTAATGGAAAATTCAATTTAAGAATTGTATTCCTCTAATTCATGAACTGAAATTTGAATCTGTCACATTTCTTTTCGGTGTAATTTTATTTTGAAGTGTATTTCTGTTTCTATTCCCGTTTGTTCAGTTCCTGTGGTTTGTTACTATCCTTCTAGTTACCACCCCTAGCCACCTTTACATGCACACTTTCATTTAAAAAAAAAAAAAAAAAAAAATATATATATATATATATATATATATATATATATATATATATATATATATATATATATATATATATATATATGTATATATATATATATATATATATATATATATTTATATATATATATATATATATATATATATATATATATATATATATATATATATATATATATATATATATATATATATATGTACACATTCTGTATGCATTTGGAAATACGGTTTTCCTCGGTTTTATTCTCTTGCCATCTAGCTGATTTTTCTCTTTTGCTTTTTTCTTTCTTTCTTTTTTATAAATCTTTTGGGGATGCACCTGGCCTTTTCAGTTTTCTTTTCAATTCCCATATGAGAGATGTGGTGTTGATGTGTCAGGTTTGCTCCTGTGATAAGTTTTCAAACCAACTTATTCCAGCGGACACACTCAGGTCCCGAGCCATCTGTCCACAGTCTCCACTAACACAATCATTCAGGTCCAAGACCGACTCTCTTCGATTTCCTTTATTTCACACGAACAGATCAAATCAGAGCATGAGCAACAGATGTATTTATGAATTGCACTTAATAAACCTAACTATATATCATCAAATTCAACTTTGTTAATTGCTCCTTCTCATTTATTTGTTTGTGAGTTTAATTAACCTTCATTTAATTGCTACAAACCAGCAGGCCTTCTAGAGTAATTGTTTTGCTTGTGCATTATAGCAGTAGATTAGATTTGATATGTTAAAATGCTGTTTATGCTGGAGGAACATATGAACAGATTGGACCCCTTCTGAGAGTATGAGCTAATCAAGTTGGACACTTGTAGTCACCCCTGAGGTCCATGGATGTGAGGTGTGTTATTTACGAATTCTTCTCACAGGCAGGTCTGGTAGCAGCAGCCATTCCTCTTGAGCTCACCATTAGGTTCAGCTGTCAGCAACGACTCGTGAACACGTACTGAATTAGCAGACAGGAGCCTCATTTGTAAAGATGTGTCTACAACCATTCTAAATGTGATATTTTTAAACGCATTCCTGCCAATCTCCTGGAAGCTATTTTGAAACCGTAGCTTGCAAATAAACTAATAATTTGAATTAGTTAAGCTACAGTCGAGACACCTTTTAAAAATAGACTATAAGCACTAAAGATTTATGTTAATTTAAATGTTCAGTTGTAACCACAATATACTTGTCATTATAGAATCAGAGCAGTATTATTTTGGTATCAAAATTAACTTAATTAAGAGTCAAAAACAGCCATCACGCTTTAGAAAAATAAGAGAGTCTATCTGTGAGTCGTTTACTTGAACTAGTTTAAAGGTGCACTATGTATTTTTTGCAGTAAAATATCCAAAAACCACTAGGCCAGTGTTATATGTTTTGTTCAGTTGAGTAATTACAATATCCCAAATGTTTCCAACTATTTGTAGATTGTGAGAAAATTGCTATTTTAACCAAGGAACCCGGGAGGTTTGAGCGTAGCGTCTGAGGGAGTCGCCTGTCAATTGCCCGTCATAATAAAAGTCCCACTGCTCGCGAGGTGTGTGTTATTCCTCTCATTAACAATCGCTCCGGTGGCCTTGCTCAGCTCCACAACACTCTGTCCTTCTCTGCTTCATACTACAGTAACGTTAATAACCGCATCCATGAATGTGATTTCTTTTCCACCGGCTGTGAGGTGAAGACCACACGTCCCAAGATGCTGCGCTCAAACTGGCATCATCAAACTAATCCTTTGTTTTGAATAGACGCCCTCTAGCGGATGGAAAAGTTGCATAGTGCACCTTTAAGGGTGCGTTCACACTTGTCATGTTTGTTTCGATTAAAACGAACCCTGGTACAATTGCTCGGTTAGTGTGGTTCATTTAAACATATGTGAACGCTGCCATACTTTATTCTTTGACTTGAAAGGACCTAATCCTAATCATTCCTGGTTCTTCTCATCAAAGGACCTGTTGCCCATTAGTAGGTACAGATGAGGGAACTGCCGTCTCTTTGCAGCAAATCTTCCTTTCTGCATACAACGGAGGAAATCATGGTACTGTTTTGAATGTTTTGAACATTTTATGAGCTCTTTGTGAGTTCTCAGCTGGTAAAAATACAACCTTATGTTCATGCATAAAATGATCACATTTAATCCAGCACACAGCAACTATGTTCGGCTCTGTCACGAAATATACGTCATAAAAGCCGACCAATCAGGTTGTGACCGTATCCCTATGCCTTCGGTTCGGTAGGTTCGCTGTTAAAAATGCCACTGTGAATGCTAAGCGGACCAGGACTATATGTTTTGTTTTTGTTTTTGGTCCGGACCAAACGAACCGAACTACAAGTGTGAATGCACCCTAACAAAGTCTGTAATTCCAGCCCTCACAAATGATCTTAAAATGATCTTAAGTTGATAAATTTTCTCAATTAAGGTTCATATTCTCAGAGCTTTATGCATATTTTTGTTTACAGTCTTAGTGTTTCTTAATCAGCATATTTTGAAAAAACAGATATTTACTTTACTCGCGTATTTACTAATATTCTCCTTTCCTTTCTCCTTTATGCTTTAAAAAAAAAATGTTTTAAGTAACTTAATCAAATAATTCATTTTCATTCATGTCCTCAACAAATGCTGACAAAAGGTTGAAGGATAAATTGAAAAAATAATTCTTAAATATAGATGTAGACAAACGATATTAATGTTCTCTAAAATTAATTTTGTCACATTTGTAAATCTGATTTTAAATTATAGGGGGAGAAAGAGAAGTGTTGTTACTAGTGATCGACCGATATATCGTTTCCCGATAAGCATTTTCCCATAATCGGATATCGGTTTTGTAATATTGGATTCACTGATAAATGGCGCCATCTTGTGGACGTTTTGAGAATTGCGTAAAAGCCCGCCATTTAAAGGACTGCGCGGGGAGAGGTCTGGAGTCAACAAGGGTGTTCAAAGGTAAAATAATTTGCGTCCCTAATTAATAAACTTTATTTAACATAACAGGCAGTACTGCACAAATGAGATATGCAAAAAATAAGTTGTTATGAGATGCTTTGTAGTTATGTAGTTTAAAATTGGCGCAAAAATTGAGAGGAACTCACGGTATCAGGTAGTCCGCAACATTATCTGCCTGCACTTTCAGGACCGCAGTTCTAGGACCGCATTTCTAGGACCCTATTTTTTGTGACAGCGCCACCTACTGAATCGGAGAACTGCAATCCCAGGAACGCATTTCCAGGACCCTAGTTTTGGAGAACCGAAACAAGTACCAGCAAGGCAATTTTTAACCCTTTTTTTTTTTTTTAGGTTTTACTGCTTTCCAAATACTGCTCTCTTTATTTCAGTTAAATCTGGTTTCTAGGAATGTTGACTAATTATTGGTTACAAGTTGCATAATTGAATAACTAATCAAGTAAAATAAACAAGGAATGGTATAGCCTTTTCAGTCAATCACATTTTCAAAGTACAGGGGCAATACACAAGGCTGACTCTGTGGGTAGATTTAAGATTGTGTATATTTTATAAAATAATACATTGCAACAGTTGAATTTGAACACACACAAAAACAAATTTGTTCATGACGTTACGTGAACCACATAGGAAGAACTTCATGAACAACGTCTCCAGTGACTCCTAAGAGAGAGAGAAGGTAGAGAAGTGAATGAAATATGGAACATTGAGTTGAACTTGTTCAACTCTCTAATTTTTTAATTTAAAGATCTTAGTCACCACAGAGCACACACATTATATACAATACTAAATTATCAATCTTCATACCAAATAATATTCATATTACTGTTACTGCATACTGTTCAAAGATTTGGGTGAACAGGTTCTTGAAACATTCATGTCAATAAAGCACATCTGAACCGAGAAAATAAAAAATAATAGAGAGCGATGCAAGAAATCTGAATAGAAATAACATGTTATTATACAATAACATGACTTTTTCTGTCCTTGAAATATTTAAAGCACACATTGTGATGTATGCAGCAGCACTACCTACCAACTGGATGCTCTTCCCTATTTTCCCAATTGTTTCTCTTTCATTCTGTTAAATTCCTCCACTTCACTGAAATAGTAAATATAGAACATAATCACTGCTGGGTTAACAGAAATGCTGTAAAAAGAAAAAAAAAGGATACATTGGACATTGTGTAAGAACAATTCAATTTTCTACTCTTACCTGTGATGATAATGTGTTAAAAAACACACAAAAAAGTTAATTTCATTTAAATAAATAGACATAAATTAGGGCTAAGTCTAGGACTTGAGCAATTAATTAATCTTTTGTCATACTTTCTTCCTGCCCTGAGCTGTGTTCTTGTAAGCACTTCATATAGAGTACAGTACAGTACATGACACAACCTAACACGTGGTATTTTAACAGTTATGCCTGACTATTAAAACGTCATATGTCTCAACCAACATTATAAAACCATGTCAAAATGAAGAGACGTACTCATAACATATTGTGTGGTAACGTTAAACAGGCTGACTGTGAGCATGTGACAGCTAAAACATTAAGATTATTTGAACTTACTTAAAATGAAGAAAACGACAACGAGTAACTAACAAGCTTTCACAACGAACGTAGTTGTCTTGTGCAGTTGTGCTGTCACTAAGTCAACACAAGTTTTCATGCACTTTAGTTAAATGAAATGTACTAACAATTAATTTACAGCACTATCTATACGTATGATAGCTGATGCATTCCAGACTATTTAGCAAATCATGATCACCTCGGCTATGTTAACTTTTCAATGCATCACGATTGTTTTAAATGTTAAAATAAAACTGATTCACATGTGATACTCACACTCTGATCGTCATCCATCTTAGCTGGTCCTCTAATTCGCTAGGTGGCGTAGCCAATAAAAACCTAGGGTCCTAGAAATGCGTTCCTAATACTGCGGTCCTGAAACTGCAGCCTCCAGTTGTGCAGGCAGATGCTACTCGTAGTCCGTCATGTCACAATATAAAGACTTAACTTTACATAAATTAAATAAAACAGCCATGAATAAGAGCATGTTGGAAATAAAAGCACCAAATGTATTTCTCTTTCTCTCTTTCTCTCTCTGTTTATGCGCATCTTGTGAAGTAAGTTAGCGTTCAGCCGTTGTTTCTCCGGCATACGTTAACGTTAGTTAGGCTAACTTAGTCACCAAATGCAACTTTGAACAAGACCCACTCATTTAAACGTCTGCTATATAACATATACTAAACATCTAAATAATTACAGCTCCGTGAAAATGAATTATTAGGCCTAGCTCCGCGAGACGCTCTGTGTAACGCATAGATGAAATACACAACAGGTGAATATAGATCAATGATACTAGTATATACAGAATTTAAACCAAGAAAGAAGTTTTAAATAGTGTAACCCCAAAAAAACTCTTTATATCGTGGCGCTAAATAGGCCTACATTATTCCTTAAATGGGCTGACTTCATAGAAACGCATTGGACAGAAAGATCTCAGAGACTAAAATTTTTGCAATATGACGATTATCTTTGCCTAGCAATCATTGTATTATAGATACATTTTTTTAACCTAAAGTAGACATTTCTCTAGTTTAAGCTGATGCTTTGCATTCATGCTAACTTCAAACACACATGCTAAAACAGTTAGCTAAGTTATGTTAGTGATTAAAATGTTACAACCAACCACTTAACTGGACTCACATTGATGATAAATACAATATAATCAGGGGTTCACATAACTGGTGCACATGCGTATAAAAATAAACAATTTGCACCAGAAAATGTAGAGTCGTGCAACGGATCACAGTTGCACACGCATGTGATTTGCCCATTTATTAAAATTTTAACCATCATAGAGTGAAAGTTTAGCATTTAGACATGTTTTTTCTTGTCAATTTGAACATTAAACTGATTTTAAAAACGGAAGAAGAGGCAAAAATGTATATTCATCCATTGTTATCTGTGTGCACAGCAGCACACACACAAAGCGTTGCATGCAGAGAGAGAGAGAGAGAGAGAGAGAGAGAGAGAGAGAGAGAGAGAGAGAGAGAGAGAGAGAGAGAGAGAGAGAGAGAGAGAGAGACGTGTTTCAGACAGGGCTCGAACCCCAAATTGATTCCTCTTTCAGTTTACTTGTGCTTGAACGGACACATACACACAGAACTATGTCAAAATACCTGTCTCGGAAAGTATTCTCTTATGTCATAAGCGAACAATTGAGTAAAGAAACCTGTGTCAGTCAGTATATTTGGTCTGTGCATTTGGTCTTAAAGTGACAGCAGCTATTTCCTGCTGTGTTTCATTAATGTTAATAAAATGAGAAATACAGCTTTAACAAAGATGAGCCTATAATTTCTACAGCAAACAATTAGTGTTATTTTACCTATAGGCAGCTTCTAGGATAAGTGTGCCATGTTAAGTGTGTGCACCAAGCAGCCTCTCTGGGTGCTCCTTTGAGAACCATACCAAATAAGTTATGTGCACCCCAGAATATAAGGTTTTTTGTAACTTTAAATTGTTCAAAACTGATTATTCTGTGTTCTTGACTTACATTAGATAATGTGGATTTTATTTTAGCAGATTGCCTCACATTGTTACATGTTGTTATCCTGGCTAGTGTTACGACTCACCCTATAGTGAGGTGGGTTGTAACCACAGAGCTCTTTGTATTCGACATTAACTCACATAATCTGTGACTGTGGTGTACATGACCAAGTGAGTTTTATTTGTAGTAGACAAATGTGTCTACCATGCTTTAAAGTATCAGTTTGAAAGATCTAGCACAAACAACCACTGAGTTACTGATGCTCAAACAAAAAGAGTTCATTTCACCCCTGGTCTCCCCCTATATACTGGAGAGATGCTATAGAAATAAACATACTGGCAGTTTAAGAGCGCACTAGCACACTAGTGCATGATCAAAAAAAGGTTTGTTCAGGTACATGCTCTTTTTTATCAGCCATTTTCTAGCTTTAAAACGTAATACCAAGTGTAATTATTATTATAATTGTTTCCCATGTAGTTGTTTTTTTATTAAGCAAAATCAAAATGGTTCTTTAGTTATCTCACTCGCTCTCATTAAACAGAGTTTATAATCTTTTATCACTGAAAATTCAAGATGACAGATGACATTTCCTAAATATTCAACAAACGTGTAATTAAAAATGTTTGTATGCCTAACAAATTATTACTAATATCTTTTAATTTAGTGTTAGAATTGCAATTGTCTTTCCTGTTTGTCTTTAGTTTTATAATGATATGTTTTCATTTCAATTAAGAGAAACAAAAAACTATCATGTTTGCAATTTGAAGTAAATGATCTAAATGACAGCATGCTAAGTGGCAGGTAGAGTTTTTGACGTTCGCCGTGGGACTAAATCGAACCTTTCTTGTCATGTTTTGAGTTAATATGAATTTAAATTGTTCTCTAAAGTAAGCGCTGCGCCTGTGAGCTTCGTATCAACGGTTGTAATTCTCCTATTATGTGTCTTGCTGTAAGATTGCCACAAGTGGATTTGTAAGTGGATAATTGTGATTATTGTCCATGGTTTGAACGCCATGTTCTTATTATTATTGCAAAGACATTTTGGCACTTTGCCTCTTTGTTTTGAATTGGCTTGTTCTTTGTCAAGTGTTGTCCCTCTCCATTTATTGCAGCAACCAGGGAACACATTTCCTGGGCACAGATTAAACCTCTTACATGACTCAAAAAAGAAAGGTAATTTCCAAATCTCAGGCACAATTTGTTCAGAATTAATCTTCGGCTGTAAAATGTGACCCTTTTTCACAATAGTTTTACTCACCCAACCCATCGTACTCACCCGGTCCTACACATGGGGTAACATTATGTTGACTGAATGATTGTGAATGAAATCTTTCCACTGAGGCACTTTTAAAGAGGACCTATTATGCTTTTTTACATTTTCAACTTTCTTTAGTGTGCAGTGCTGCTGTTTGAGCATGAAAAAGGTCTGCAAAGTTACAAAGCACAAAGTTTGCTCCAAAGGGAGTTAACTCCCTGAAACGCTTTGACTGTAGACTGAGTTTTCTTCTGGGAAAGTACACGCTCTCTTCTCCCTCTCTTTTTAATGGCGGTTAGCAGACCCCCTTAAAGGTGCATTTTTGGAGTGTGGAGCACAGGAATGTACACATCACAGTATTCCTCCTTTAAATAACTGCCGCCCAGTATAGAGGGTATGCTTTGACGTCACTTTCCCGCCGGAGCACTCCCCCTCAGCTGGACTGAGTGGCAAAAGAGCCCGCTGCATGAAAACACGAGTAAAACAATTATCCGTTTAAACTAAAGGTTTAAGACTCAATATAGTCTTCCTTACAACTTACCAAAGACCCTGTGATCCATGGATATTGGAGCCCGATCTCACGAAAATGCGTATCAATAGTACGAGTGTGCAATCTCGTAGAATGTATACGCCAAAACTCATTTTGGCGTGCGTATGGTACGCCGTTTTTGGCGTGCATATGATACGCACTTTATGGCGTATTATATGTACGAACCCCACACCCCACCCTCACCCTACCCAAAAGCGTGTCATATACACGCCATAAAGTGCGTATCATATGCACGCCAAAAACGGCGTACCATACGCACGCCAAAATGAGTTTTGGCGTATACATTCTACGAGATTGCACACTCGTACTATTGATACCCATTGTCATGAGATCGTGTTGAATTTCATCCAGCCCTAAAACTTGTATAGTTTGTCAGTGTTTATTTAAAAACACCCAATTATGCAGAATGTAAGATGGCAGTCATTGCACCTATTTAATTGATGAGTTGTCTATACAATATATAACAATATAATATATAGGGTATGATTTTACCCCAAAATTCAACACATTGACATAAAATGATAACTGTAAATCCACGTTTCGCTGCCTGGAGTCCAGTTGTTTCTGTGAATTGCAGCGATCCATTTGCTTCTCTTATCTGTAGCTTTCGGTAATCTGTAAAATATATCTTATATTTCTTGTCATATCTATTTGTATAGTCAATCTCAAAGCTCTTTCTTGTTTTAGATGTGTTTTGTGTGTTTTCTGCTGCATTCGCGCTGAAAACCAGGGCCACTCAGTAGTGGCCGTAACCACAGTCACCCCGGCTGACAGTGACATCACGTGCATACCCTCTATATGCAACAAAAGGTGCGAGGCCTGGTTGAGTTGTATTAGTAGTGTGTTGAAACTTTGGTAAGTTGTGCTTTTCAGAATGAGGGGCTTCATGAAGACAGGGACTAAAAATAACATTATTTACAGACTGTGAGAAGAGGAGCTGAAACAATGTAAAATATGTGAAAAATAATGTTTTCTGAACATTCAAGCATAACCTATTCTAGTAGACCCCAAAAACAAAATTCATGCTACATTCCAATTCGCCTACTTATACAACGCCCTAAAAGTATGTACTCTTTTTGTGAAGAAAAAGCATACTTTTGAGTGTGTAGCAGAAGAGTATGCAAGTTTTGGAACATAAGACATCGCCATCTTCGTCTTTCACTTAGTTACGCACTTCCTGAGTAAGACTTTGTAAATGGCCTATTTAAGGACACTATTTGCATAGTAAATAATGGGGAATAATGATGAATGTCAGAAAAAAAGTCTGCATTTGCTGCTTTTTTCAGTCTCTGTGAAATGCAAATTATTTTTAACCATGATTTGTCCAGTCAATTAAATGAATAAGCTGTGGTAAATCTATTGTTCTTGCTCTGGCTGTCTCTCCTAGAGAGTTTCTCTCAGTGTTTACTGCTTATTTGAGGGTTGGCTGTTTACTTTGACACTTTGATCTCCGCAGCAGACTTTATTCTGACTGGCTTTATCAGCCTGAGGTTGATGTTTCCTTTTTTTGAGGTTAGTAGGTGTCCACACTGTTAGATACGCCCCACAGAGTGCACCAAATCAGTGGATGTTATGCTTTTATGTTAGTAATAATGCTGTTTGCTTTATGTTTGGTTTGCTTCCAGGCAATCTCAAAGTTACTCATGCATCCCTAAAATGTTGCTCTGGTGACCTTCTCACCTCAGTTTGGAAGATTCCATCACAACATTGCAGTCTTTGCATATTAGAATTTGTTTGAATGATGCAGTTATGGAGCTTCAAATAATTAGTTACATTTATATAGTGCTTTTCTGGGTACTCAAAGTGATTTACAAATGGCTTACAAATACCAGCCTCTCAGGGATGAACGGGCATTTTCCTTGCAATGCATATATATTTTAAATTACACTTCCATATGAGTTTTTAAATGGTACCTGTAAATTCAATTAGATTCAATTCACATTTATTTGTATAGCGCTTTTCATATACAGGTCCTTCTAAAAAAAATTGCATATTGTGATAAAAGTTCATTATTTTCCATAATGTAATGATACAAATTAAACTTTCATATATTTTAGATTCATTGCTCACCAACTGAAATATTTCAGGTCTTTTATTGTTTTAATACTGATGATTTTGCCATACAGCTCATGAAAACCCAAAATTCCAATCTCAAAAAATTAGCATATCATGCAAAGGATCTCTAAACGAGCTATTAACCTAATCATCTGAATCAACTAATTAACTCTAAACACCTGCAAAAGATTCCTGAGGCTTTTAAAAACTCCCAGCCTGGTTCATTTCTCAAAACCGCAATCATGGGTAAGACTGCCGACCTGACTGCTGTCCAGAAGGCCATCATTGACACCCTCAAGCGAGAGGGTAAGACACAGAAAGACATTTCTGAACGAATAGGCTGTTCCCAGAGTGCTGTATCAAGGCACCTCAGTGGGAAGTCTGTGGGAAGGAAAAAGTGTGGCAAAAACGCTGCACAACGAGAAGAGGTGACCGGACCCTGAGGAAGATTGTGGAGAAGGACCAATTCCAGACCTTGGGGGACCTGCGGAAGCAGTGGACTGAGTCTGGAGTAGAAACATCCAGAGCCACCGTACACAGGCGTGTGCAGGAAATGGGCTACAGGTGCCGCATTCCCCAGGTCAAGCCACTTTTGAACCAGAAACAGCGGCAGAAGTGCCTGACCTGGGCTACTGAGAAGCAGCACTGGACTGTAGCTCAAATTTTGCATGTCATTCGGAAATCAAGGTGCCAGAGTCTGGAGGAAGACTGGGGAGAAGGAAATGCCAAAATGCCTGAAGTCCAGTGTCAAGTACCCACAGTCAGTGATGGTATGGGGTGCCATGTCAGCTGCTGGTGTTGGTCCACTGTGTTTTATCAAGGGCAGGGTCAATGCAGCTAGCTATCAGGAGATTTTGGAGCACTTCATGCTTCCATCTGCTGAAAAGCTTTATGGAGATGAAGATTTCGTTTTTCAGCACGACCTGGCACCTGCTCACAGTGCCAAAACCACTGGTAAATGGTTTACTGACCATGGTATTACTGTGCTCAATTGGCCTGCCAACTCTCCTGACCTGAACCCCATAGAGAATCTGTGGAATATTGTGAAGAGAAAGTTGAGAGATGCAAGACCCAACACTCTGGATGAGCTTAAGGCCGCTATCGAAGCATCCTGGGCCTCCATAACACCTCAGCAGTGCCACAGGCTGATTTCCTCCATGCCACGCCACATTGAAGCAGTCATTTCTGCAAAAGGATTCCCCACCAAGTATTGAGTGCATAACTGAACATAGTTATTTGAAGGTTGACTTTTTTTGTATTAAAAACGCTTTTCTTTTATTGGTCGGATGAAATATGCATTTTTTTTTTTTTTAGATAGGAATTTTGGGTTTTCATGAGCTGTATGCCAAAATCATCAGTATTAAAATAATAAAAGACCTGACATATTTCAGTTGGTGTGCAATGAATCTAAAATATATGAAATTTTAATTTTATCATTACATAAAATATGCAAATTTTTTGAGAAGGACCTGTATGTATTCACAAGTTCGCTCTTACATATAATCAGATATAGTTCTGGTTTCACAGACAGAAGCCAGGATTAGGCCTTAGTTCAATGGTCACCTGTCACCACCAGCATTTTTTTATCCTTTTCGCAAAATCTTCATGGCCCCCAGAATATTTTGTTGCATGAATATCTGAACATGCAATATATCAAAAGAAAGGACAGACCCTCTGCTTCAAAAAAAAACAAAAGAACATATTATTCTAGTTTAATGCATTCTTTTTTTTCATAAAAAAGCAACATTTGTATGCAGTACTACATTTTTTAAATAATTAAGTATTAAATGATATTCAATATGGAATGTAGTGCAGTAAAAAGTATGACATTATGCCTTGGAATGTTGTGAAGTAAAAGTTTTCCAAAGAAAAACACTCTGATAAAGTATAGACACTTGAAAAATGTACTTAAGCAGAGTAAAAATACTCCACTAGTGTCCTCCTCTGCAGATCAGATTCAGAACAATGATCAAACACAGATGGAGTAGATCGAGTCCATCAACACCCCCAAAGTTTCCCAATCCTGTACCGTGTCCTGAGTGGACATTTCATTTCAGTAACGTTAGGAATTTTAATATATGCTGTTTAATGTTGGTGATCACGCTATTTTTCATATGCATTTGCTTACATATGATATTGCTTGTTTCTGCTTCTTCTTCACTTGTCTTTTGATTAGGATATTCAGTAATCTTTCAGAAGATGTCACTGTGCCGTCTACTGTATAACAGTGTCTGTATAATCAATGGCGGGGAAGCGTTTTCTTAGCCTGGCGTGGTCATACTCAATTCTAGTCAGAATATGAGTCTGTTACCGCTCCATTGAGCTTTGATTATGGAGCGTGTTTCAACCGAGCTAGGAAAGACCTCAATTGGATAGACCCACAACCAATCAGAACAACGGAGCGACGCGTGACGTTAGTTGTCAAATGTCAACAGAACTCAACTGCACTGTTGCCAAGTCCATGTTTTTCTCCATGTCCGCGGGTTGAAGCGACCCCAATTATGTGATTATATAAACCCAGGAATGCAAATTTTAGCAGGCAACCTTGCCAAAATAACATATTTTGCCAACCAAACGCCATTTTTTTCCGGAGATCCCCCCGGAAAGTTATTGTTTTGTGCTATAGTTTTGAGTAGCAATTGTGCGCGACATTGCAAAAAAACGTGGCAACCCTGTCTGCACGCACACTGGATTAAGTAACGTTACAAGAAAAAGATGAGTGTAAACGATCTTTGCCAGTATTGTAATAAAAGAATTTAAGGATACACAGAGTACTTACCAACACGATCATCATTTCTGAGAGAAATAGTGACGGTTATTGCATATACGAACAAGTTCTCCGTTTAGGATAAGAGCAAATTCAACCCAAAGCGCCTTAGATGACGTGGATGATTATGTTACTGTTTATCATCTGTCCATCACCGTCTAAAGCCCGCACTGATGATTTCATTGGTCTGAACAGTTTCTGTTCGGGCATAATTACTCCTCTATGGATCGAGGCCAGACCGAATTGACCAAGCAAAACATTTTGTGGGCAGGGCTAAATTCGGCTGGCATCCAGGCTAGTGTTTTCTCATAAATGATGACAAACTTTAAGTTAAGAAGCTTTTATAAACAGGCCTTAGAAACAACATTAATGTTGTGCATTCGAGACAAAACAAGTTGCTATCAGTTATAACAGCTCAATAATGCATTTTAGTCTGGGACTAGGCTTAAAGGACTAGTTCACCCAAAAATGAAAATTGTCATTATTTACTCACCCTCATGTCGTACCAAACCCGTAAGACCTTTGTTCGTCTTTATAACACATGAAGATATTTTTTATGAAATCCGAAAGCTTTTTGAGTGCAAAAACCCCCTAAAAATAACGACTTTATGCAACAATTTCTTGTCTTCTGTTGTTTTTTTGCACACAAAAAGTATTCTCGTTGCTTAATAAAATTAAGGTGGAACCACTGGTGGAGTCACATGGACTATTTTAACAATGTCTTTCCTAACTTTCTGGGCCTTGAAAGGGTTAATTACATTGCTCAGAGGTCCGAGAGCTCTGATTTTATCATAAATATCTTAATTTGTGTTCTGAAGATGAACGAAGGTCTTATGATTTGGAACGACAGAATTTTCATTTTTGGGTGAACTAACCCTTTAAGCTTTGTCTGTGAAACCAGGAGATAATATGCGTATTTGCCAGTGATGAGTTCTGTACATGGTTCCACAGCAAGTTATACAGCTTACATTTAGCACCAGTCTGTTTGAGAAGTTTTACCTCCATAACATCAAAAGAGAAGCACAATTATATCTGCTCATACTCCTCATTTACATGCATCGGCCTTTGAGTTCTCGCATAATGAATCAGTTCACAAACCCAAACATGGCGAAGCACTCCAGCGGCTATAGTCCAGACAGAGACCAGCAGTGGGCTTAATTTCCCTCTGCCTGTTTTGAAGGTCATCCGGATGTCTGCCATGACCCCAGTGCTTGTCTTGGTTTTAAAATGCTGTTTAACTCAGGGAGTCTCTCGGCTGTTATGCTTGAGATAATGTCAGGCCTGACATTTTTCTTCAGATAGTATGATTACCGCTGAATTCTCTTTGAGCTTTGTTGGCAGACTTTGCGGCAGATTCGCATCCTGTTGAGAAACACGCTCATGAGAGAGTGAGCGATATCTGTTTTGACAGAGTCGCTTCCACAGGATGACAATGCGGCTTGATTAATATTCCAAAAAGGAAAAGTAATCTTTAATGTTATTGTTTATGGTTGGGTGATGTGGCTGGTACAGTTTTATGCCTCTGCCAACGTAAGCTAAACAGCACAATCAATTTATCATGTGCCCACAGGGAGCACTTGAAAGTTTAGGATGATGTGGCAACTTCTCTCTGGGGTCTTCATGTTTTCTAACCTATATTAGGTTATTAATTTATATTGTATGATTCCTCAGCATACTTCCATGATAAATTAATCAGAGACTATTCAGTTAAACTGAAATCAAACAACATCGAATATTCCCCCTCCAGTTCAAACGTCTCATTTTGGAGCTGAAAAGTTATGGAATAACAACTGGTAAGTGATTTCATCAAAGATAACCACCCATTAATAGGATATAAACCACATACACCTCTCAACGTGTCTGAGTACAAAATAAACAAATAAATCTGTTCATTTACTAAATTAATATTAATGGGAGAGAACTCAGGCACAGATTAAAGCCATAGATTAATGTCAGAAAAATTTCCATGATTTTAATATATTTGTTGTTTTTCCCCCCCACCAAACTACAGTCACATCCCAGGAAACACCGATGCTTTGAATAATACATTTTCTTCCGTTCAATATTAATTTAAATGTATAACAGCAAAGCAACACCAGAAAGCATCATGTCCCAATTACGTTCACCGGCGGCTTCAAGAACAGATTTACAGAAGATTTGCTGCAATATATGTAGGCCTTTTTTTTCAAAACCCTGAAAAAAATAATTACACAAAACATGAGGCTTAGAGCCTTAAACTTAGAAGATTAAACTCTAAAGCTGTTTGGTCCCCTTGACTTCAAAGATGTTTTTCCTGGCTTTCAAAATGAACACATTTAAAGCCATGTCAAAAGTCTAGTAAACAAAGCATCAGAAATCCGTAATTAGACCAAAGCTGGAGATGTCTTGGCACAAAGAGATTTATTTATTTAGATTTTGACTAAAATATCCCGGCTTCTATCATCACCTCTATAGATGCACGTTACGTCACCATTGGCCGGAGTGACTGTGGTTACGCCCAGGGGCGGACTGGGGCAAAAAAGTGGCCCTGGCACTTTCTGGCACAAAGCGGCCCATAACAGCCGGTCCGCAACACATCTCACCATAAGCTCACCAGCTCATTATGCACAGAGCCATTTTAAACACCACTTGCTAACATAAAATTATAGATGCTATTTATTCATAAATATATAAATGCTAATTTTATTGAAATGCTCATCATTAACATTAATGAATGACTGGCATACTTTAGGTTATAATTGGTCTTTCCTGGTGCACATGGCAATTAATAAATACTAACACATTTTGAAATCTTTTCCATACAGTGAAGTTTAATATCAATAAAGTTCAGTAAATACCATACCATAAAATACCATACCTATTTTTTTTTTGTTCTCACGTATAAAATTTTATTAAAGCCAAAATTATATTTAGTATCCTATTCACTGACAACCATACACACATTCATTGTGCTATCTATAGTCAGCTTGCTGGCAATTCTGGAATTTCTATCAAATACAGGCTATCTTTGCTGTGTATAAAACATAAAATATGCTTTCATTTTCAAATCATTATGTAAATATGCACTACTTTAACAAAATGACAAGGTGATGTAGCTGTTGTGGGGGAAAACTAATAAAGAATACAAGTCACAGGAGAAATAGTTCTCCCCTCTGCCATGTTTAAAGTTTATGGCATGCCCAACTGGGGAACTTGGGCATTTAAAATGATCCCCATTCTTCCCAGTGGTCAATACAACTTGAGCGGGCATCCAATTTCCAACTAGGAAACAATAGTACAATAGTATGTGAAGGCAGCATTAGTGACACAAAGTTATTCACATAAATAATTCATGACATTATGAAGTTGTGCAGAAACTATAAGGTATTGCTTAAGTTCCACCACCTCAAAAAAAGTGAAAATGAATACATATTTTAATACATGACATCAACAAACAAAAGCTATCTCATTTAAATCTGGCAAGGCTTAAAGATTCAGCATTCAACCAGTGCTTGGAAATAAGCTTATTTTGATATAATCCTCTTTTTACTTGCATTCTTTATTGATTGGCTTACAGTATTATGTGTATAAATCCAACATCATTCACACAGCTTTTATTTAAACATGCTGTTTGTCACTTTGAAACAATGCCTTCTGTCTAATTAAAGTTGCACTCACATAAGAGTTCAAATGCAAGCCAATATGCCAGACGTTTCTGTGGCTTACATGTACCTTATGTCAAGGGTTTTCAATGTTTTAGATGCCACAGCACCACAAATGTGATCCTCCTTGTGCGGGGGACTGGCCCTTATCCTAAATTTTAAAAGGCTGTTGTATATACTGCATTTTCATGTAAAAAGACAATTTATGCTGTAAAAAAAATATATTTCGTTTCTGTTGTTACATTATTAAATTGACCATGAAATCAATTGACATTTTGTTTAATGGAATATAAGGGTGTGCGATATATATCGTCTGTGATAATATCGTAATTGTTGTTTTAACGATGTGCGATCCGACATTATCGAGTATATCCCTCACACACACCCAGAGAGTGCACGCATACCCCACGTGATGTAGTTTGTTGGTGCGCATTTCACTTTCCGCTTTCACCGTGTGCTATATTTATATCACTTAATATAGTTAATGTGATATTGATTTTATACAAGTTTACTAAACAAGAAGTTAATATTAAGTGTCTTACAGTTTAGACTTCCATATTGCCTGTTTTTGCTCTATTTTGCCACCGAAAAATTGTTCAAAACAAACACACCACTGTATCTGCGTCTCTGAGCAACACGCGGCGGTGTTTTCATACTGAACGAATCCGCTTTTTGAACGAATCAATTGAATCAATGATTCAATGGCTACGATAGATTAAGAGAGTCAAATGCTTCGTTCCTTGAATGAATCAGCTGTTTGAATGAATCGGTTGAATCTCAATGACTTACTCATAGCTTGCTGCCACCTACTGGCGGTTTGAATTTCACAGTTAACGTATCTTTTCATTTTTTAAATAATTTCAAATATCAATTTTATTCAACATTTTGTTTTAAACATCAAAACATTATTTATGCATAACTGCAGGATATTAATTAGTCACTTCTGAGCTGTGTAAATGATCTAAATGCCACTTCAGATGCAGCTTCTGTGTTTCCTCTGCACTGCAGATACATTTTGTTGATAAAATTATTATTTAATGTTTATGTTAAAACAACATGGCAGCCCTATTGTGTCTTATTATAATTGATTTTTATTAATTTTATGAAATTGACACAAAAGATGTAAAAAAATAAATGTATCAAGGTAAAAAAGATTATTTCTGTCACTTCTGTGAACTGACCACCACACAGAATATGAAGAATATCATAAACTTTAGGAGTCAGCTGACCATGGCAGTCATACACCTGCCAAAGTACCAGCACAAAAACACTCAGCAAAATATAGTCTAATTATCGTTATCGAGAAAATCCCAGAATATATCTAGATATCTTTTTTTATCAATATCGCACACCCCTAATGGAATATTGCAGTATTTATTACAAATTATTTATCCATGCTCATTTTAGCAACTTGTAATGTAATAACAACTGCACATAATGTAAAAACTGGAACAGTATTACATTATTATTATAATAAAATGTTCATAATGTAATATTTTTCTCATAATGTAATAACAGTTTTTAAAATGATTAATCTCACCAAAAACATGTTATATTTTCACTGTAATAGCTTTTAAAACATAAAAAAATAGTATTCCCTACAGTAGCAAGTACTAGTAGTATCGGTAATCTGGTGGATTTTGTAGGCAGTTTAAGACTGGGTTTACACTTTTAAAATGTACTGTAAAGGAATACCAATGCTTTGGGGCGGCAGTGGCTCAGTGGTTCATGTAGATTGTCTACACACCGGAAGGTTGGTGGTTTGATCCCTGGTTCCACCTGACCAAGTGTCGAGGTGTCCATGAGCAAGACACCTAACCCCAGCTGCTCCCGACGAGCTGGATGGTGCCTTGCATGCTGACACCGCCGTCGGTGTGAGTGAGTGAGTGAATGGGTGAATGTGAGGCAATATGTAAAGCGCTTTGGATGGCCATTGGTCTGTTAAAAGCGCTATGTAAATGCAGTCCATTTACCATTTACTTTGTATAATAATAATAATAATTATAATTATAATAATAATATGATGAATATTTAAATCTGTTGCATTTCGCAGGTAGTTTGAGACTAGATTTAGATTTTTTTTTAAATGTACTACGTATAAGGCAATACAAATATTTTAGTTTTAAAAGATATTATAAAAATGAAAATATGACATGATTTTGGTGAGTTTATAATGTAATACATTTCTCATAATGTAAAAAAATATATATAGTATGAGGTCAAGATTTGATTACACTTTGATACTATTATATTATGAGTATTTTATTATAATAATGCAATACATAATACATTATGTGCAGTTATTACATCATGAGTTCCTATACACAATTATTATTATTATTTTTTCATGTGGCCTCATAATCTTTAATTAAAATAACTTCTCCTTCTTGCAGGGACATCTCTGATGTGTTTACTGGCATGAGGGCGAGACAATCTGTCATTCACATGAGATCCTCCAATAGCACAGCACAACCATCCAACCTATTCCTGATTGACGAAATCAAGTCCTGCCCTACATTTTTCTTGTTCAAGAAGCCGTTTCACTTTGGATATATGTCACAATAGGTAAGAAAAGACTAGTGCAACTTATTTTTCAATCCGACTACTTTTTAATATATATATATATATACCATAGTACTGTTCTGTTAAATTTATTTGAATCTCTTTTTTTTTTTTTTTTAATCTTTATTAATCTGTTTTCTCTACTTTTCTCTGGAACACCCCATTTTGAAAATGTGTTTTGCATTCACAGTTTTGCTCTTGTGTTATCTTATTCTAATTCTATGCTACATTTTAGCATAGGTTTTTTTTTTATATCACATTTTTCCAGATTCCTAGGACATAATACTTCTTATATAATTAACACTACTCCCACACAATGTTACATGTTTGCTCTGTCTATTGTTGATATTGTGTTTTTGTGACCCAGTTTTCCCCAGTTTGTCTAATTGGTTATATCATTTACCTGTGCCTTGTCTTTCACCTTGTTATTCTCATTTGCCTTGTGTACTTAAGTTCTCCCTCAGTGTCTATGATTCTATGTATGTTAAAAGTTACCTGAGTTTTGTTGTTAAAATTCCTGTCTCCTGTTCATCCTAGTCTTTGGGAGCTTCTATCCTACACGTGACGTGACACAACATCTTAAATGCATCTAAATGTTCCAGGGGCTGTTCAGAAATTTCCCATATATCTTATGGTCCTCTTTATGTTCTGGAGCAACTGCATCATCTTATCATACATCTTACATCATACATTTATTCTAATGGTTTAATTGGGTATTAAAATGCAAAATAATTATTTGAAGTGTCCACTCGATAAATCTTTAACCTTCTTGAGTTTTTTTGTTTTATGAGATTGATAAACAAAGCATTTATTTGCATGCATAAATACTAATTAAGCTGTTTCTTCTGATCCTGCTATACAGACATAATGGATCTTGATGATCTCACCATCTCCAATGTCACAAGACACATCTTGATCTTGACACACATATCGAAATGTATATTTATGAGGAACCTTGAGCATTCAAAAGGCACAACTGTCAATAGCCTGAAGCAGATAATCTTGTTAATTAGATATTATCTTCTTTTGTTCTTTCTCCAAAGTACTTGTCTCAAGTTCTCTATGACCCTGTGTCGGTTAGAACGATTTCTGAACACAAAAAATTTATTTATTTTTAAATATCAAAGATTTAGTCTGCATATCAAAGATCTGATATGTTAAGAGTTCTGTGCTTGCTTTTCCAAAAACCGGGTGTTTTTATTGATAAAATGTCACAACACTGCTGTGTATGTGCTTAAAGGGGGTGGGGGGTAACGGAGGTAATGTGTTTGAGGTGTTGACTTGGCCTCCAAATTCACCCAGATCTCAAACCAATCGAGCATCTGTGGGATGTGCTGAACAAACAAGTCCGGTTCATGGACCCATACACAACAAACTGCGATGCACTGTGCGTTCGACACCTTTCTATCAGAACCAGCATTAACTTCTTGAGCAAGTTGAGCTACAGTAGCTCGTCTGTTTGATCGGACCACACGGGCCAGCCTTTCCACCCCACATGCATCATTGAGCCTTAGCCGCCTATGGCCCTGTCACCGGTTCCTTTCTTGGACCACTTTTGATAGATACCGACCAATACAGACCGGGAACACCCCACAAGAGCTGCAGTTTAGGCGATGCTCTGATCCAGTCATTAGGGCTGGACGGTATGGCCAAAATTTATATCACAATATATTTCTTCATTTCGGTTTATACGATATAATTCCAATATTGACATGAACTATATAAAAGCCTCAGAAAAACGGATGTCTGTACCTACAACCTTCTGAAAAATTAATTTGCTAAGTCTATGAAACCTCTTAGAAAACTATATGATATTTTAGAAATAAAAACGGTACAAATAAATTAATGTTCACCTTTTATTTGTATTTAGCCTTCATACAAACAAGAAATCACCCTCAAATAAACATAAGACTCTCACTCACTTTATTGATATTAATTTATTTAAATTTAAACGATAACGTAGGCTGATTATATTATTCTTAAAACAAAAGAGGTTCAGCCAGGATAAAGAATATGAAAAGATTTCCTGAAAACAGAATCTTCATCTTCTGACTTGCAGAATATTCTATCAGGTGGAACTACTTTAGATAGTGGAAACGAATTGATGTGTTCCCGGTGCTAGTCGGCACCAGGGGTGTAAATCGGACGATAATCACGATTCATAACGGCACTAAGTCCAGCTGACGGTGACGTCACAGCACTCCTATGACGCAGTTTATTGAGCATTTTCTTTTCACAGTTTTAAATTTCATTGTGAAGAACGATTCATAGCTCTCCATTCTCCTTATATACAAACCCATAGACCTTTATCTACGGAAGCACAAAAAATAAAAGTACACTAAATTCAGTGGCTTATTTGTGCTGTATAATGTTTCCT
The DNA here is from genome assembly GCA_023029165.1 of Gobiocypris rarus. Lineage (NCBI taxonomy): Eukaryota > Metazoa > Chordata > Actinopteri > Cypriniformes > Gobionidae > Gobiocypris > Gobiocypris rarus. Next base: position 29,050,227 of record CM040920.1, read on the forward strand.
GAGGTGTACTTATATTGTTAGTATGATTTTTACATTAAAAAAGTCATAATTTAGAAATAAAACATTTTTTCTATCCTGTTATTACCCCTCTGGCTGAATTCAAGGGGCGTGTCTGCCATGAGACTTCAGTGAAAACGCCCACTGTTGTGATTGGCTGACATCTTTGCATTTGAAATGAGTGTTAGATTATGTTGCGGAGGGGGCGTGGTTTAGCGAGAGGCTGACTGCTGGGCACTCATGAATCATGGAGAGCTGGAGGAAGTTTTATTGTACCGAGTTATTAAAATAGCGCTGTGCTGTTAGCGCTGTGCAAGCTTATTTATATCAGAGTTCTGATCGCTCTCTGTAGTTGAATCACTTAATAAGGGATTTGTTTCATGCTACTAACAGAAACGACCGTTTTAGTCACTGGCTTGATTCACTGATGCATTACACTTAGGGCATCAAGACGGCGATCTAGAAAGAAAGTCTGTGTGAACTTGAATGATTAGCTACACATCAGAAATCACTGATCACAGATCAGGCATTAATCACACTGTTACTCACTGTTTGTCGCGATGCTGTCGAATCCATATCATAAAATCTGTTTGTAAAGCCTGTGCAGACATAAACTGAATACATTTTCTCCGAATGCTATGGGTGGGCAAAGCATTTTCACGTCATAACCGGAGAACTTTCAGATCAGCTCATCTGGGCTGTCATTTTCTCAAAGGCAGAGAAAAACAGCCATAACTCGGTTTACACTGATCAAAATTTCTAGCCACTTGCGGACAATATTCAGGCTAGGGGAACTCATATTAATGTTGAAAAACCTCATAAAATGAAAATTTCATGCCATGGGACCTTTAAACGAGAATGAACGTGTTGGTGATAATACATACACTGACATTGTGTGAATTTTCATCACTTTATAAAAAACACCCTGGATGGTCAGGACAGGACTTGAAAACAGGACATGTCGTGAGATAACAGCACATTTGGTCACCCCTACTACATGTTTCATCTTTAACGCTTGGTATCGATGCATCGATCTATGTCGATGTATTGTTACACCCCTAGTCGGCACCACTCTCCGGCACATTTTGCAGCACACTGAAACCTGAAGTTTAATAGATAGCCGAACCACTTCCACACCACTGAATAAGTCTTTCCTCTCTAATTAATTATTTCTTCTGCTTTCTCCTTAATTGTGGAAGCTCATTCAGTCACGTTTGTATTGTGGTCAGGGATACTCATTTTGTAGCTAAAACTTGCCGCGTTGGATCTATTAGCCTACTACCACTGCTGAGCACTGGCTGCGTGTCTGTGGTGTACGTCATCATGCAAGCAGCTAACTCGCTCAAATCCTTGCCCATTTTTCCTGCTTCTATCACATCAACTTTGAGGACAAACTGTTCACTTGCTTCCTAATATACAGTGAGGAAAGTAAGTATTTTAACACCCTGCTATTTTGCAAGTTCTCCCACTTGGAAATCATGGAGGGGTCTGAAATTGTCATCGTAGATACATGTGCACTGCGAGAGACATAATCTAAAAAAAAAATAATCCAGAAATCACAATATATGATTTAACTATTTATTTCTATGATACAGCTGCAAATAAGTATTTGAACACCTGTCTATCAGCTAGAATTCTGACCCTCAAAGACCTGTTAGTCTGCCTTTAAAATGTCCACCTCCACTCCATTTATTATCCTAAATTAGATGCACCTGTTTGAGGTCATTAGCTGCATAAAGACACCTGTCCACCCCATACAATCAGTAAGAATCCAACTACTAACATGGCCAAGACCAAAGAGCTGTCCAAAGACACTAGAGACAAAATTGTAAACCTCCACAAGGCTGGAAAGGGCCACGGGGAAATTGCCAAGCAGCTTGGTGAACAAAAGGTCCACTGTTGGAGCAATCATTAGAAAATGGAAGAAGCTAAACATGACTGTCAATCTCTCTCAGACTGGGGCTCCATGCAAGAGCTCACCTCGTGGGGTCTCAATGATCCTAAGAAAGGTGAGAAATCAGCCCAGAACTACACGGGAGGAGCTGGTCAATGACCTGAAAAGAGCTGGGACCACCGTTTCCAAGGTTACTGTTGGTAATACACTAAGATGTCATGGTTTGAAATCATACATGGCACGGAAGGTTCCCCTGCTTAAACCAGCACATGTCCAGGCCCATCTTAAGTTTGCCAATGACCGTTTGGATGATCCATGGGAGAAAGTAATGTGGTCAGATGAGACCAAAATAGAACTTTTTGGTCATAATTCCACTAAACATGTTTGGAGGAAGAAGAATGATGAGTACCATCCCAAGAACACCATCCCTACTGTGAAGCATGGGGGTGGTAGCATCATGCTTTGGGGGTGTTTTTCTGCACATGGGACAGGGCGACTGCGCTATATTAAGGAGAGGATGACCGAGGCCATGTATTGTGAGATTTTGGGGAACAACCTCCTTCCCTCAGAGCATTGAAGATGGGTCGAGGCTGGGTCTTCTAACATGACAATGACCCGAAGCACACAGCCAGGATAACCAAGGAGTGGCTCTGTAAGAAGCATATCAAGGTTCTGGCGTGGCCTAGCCAGTCTCCAGACCTAAACCCAATAGAGAATCTTTGGAGGAGCAAACTCTGTGTTTCTCAGCGACAGGCCAGAAACCTGACTGATCAAGAGGAGATCTGTGTGGAGGAGTGGGCCAAAATCCCTCCCGCAGTGTGTGCAAACCTGGTGAAAAACTACAGGAAACGTTTGACCTCTGTAATTGACAAAGGCTACTGTACCAAATATTAACATTGATTTTCTCAGGTGTTCAAATACTTATTTGCAGCTGCATACAAATAAATAGTTACAAAAATCATACATTGTGATTTCTGGATTTTTTTTTTCGATGATGTCTCTCACAGTGGACATGCACCTACGATGATAATTTCAGACCCCTCCATGATTTCTAAGTGGGAGAACTTGCAAAATAGCAGGGTGTTTAAATACTTATTTTCCTCACTGTATCCCACCCACTAACAGGTGCTGAAGTCCGAGAAATGAGATTGAGACGCCAGGTGAGCTGGGTGACTGGTGGTCATACACAAGGATATATTACCCTCCAACACTGCGTAGGAGGCCAGTCCATTATGCTGCTTGACCCATTAGAGCCATTTAAAGAAAGAAAAAAAAGATCAATCAGGCAATATAAAAGTGGAGGTGTCTACTGAATTATAGAGGAAGGAAGTTGCTAAGAGCATGAAGTACAACGTTGCTGCACTTATGATGTCTTCTCAGCCCTGCTTTCTGGCTTTGGTTGAAGATATCTGACCTCTGGAGATAAACAGTTCTTCCCTGTGAGTGGCATGGTTATAGCAACATTGTGTTGAGTACATAAATCATTGCTATTCTAATACAGTTGTATTGCTTAAAGAAATGGGCATCTCTACATAAAGCTGTTGGCGGTCAATAACACAGGAGTTGGTCAAATACAGTCATGCTCCACTATACACTTGACTATTGTTCCTCCGTGCACTCATAGAACTCTCTGACCTTGCATTCTGCCCCTGGTTAAGCACTGAAAATCTGAAGAAAAAACTACATTATTTTACATCATCTTTCAAAGCTCATACAATAAACTGGATATTCAGTTGCACCAGGTCAAGGAGGTCTATAATACCTGGAGAAAACAGTCTTTGCCATTCATCCTAAAAGCAGTTGCTCGGCTGGTGTAGGACCCTCAGGAAATATGCAATTCAAAAAGTATTTTCTCATGGACACCCAGTTTTGCTGTCCAATCACATGAGCTGTAAATTATATGACAATGCTGATTGGATGATGTCTCCACAAGTATGTGCACAGGAAAAAACAAAGTTAGTTTATTTAAAGATCCCTTGTAAAACAACTACAACAGGGTTTCCCAATGTAAAATAAAAATGAATGGCGCTGCAGGATAATTGTGATTTTTTTATGTTTTATTATAGTGATGATATCAAATCAAAGGCTGCGAGTTAATTAAATAACTGTACTGTCTGATGCTTAGTACAAAATTATATTATAAAAAAAATATATTAGAATAAGTATCCAATATTCATTTTTGTTTTCATTCCATTGTTATAGTAATTTACAACAGGAATATATTTATTTATATAATTAGACTTGAATTATAAATTTTTACTACTACTACTACAACTACTGCTAATAATAATAATATTAATAATGGACATCAGAGAGCTGTGAAAATGCAAATATTATTCATTAATTCAAATAAATATTTGTCTAAGGTACTGAAAAACACGCACGCATGCACACACACACACACACACACACACACACACACACACACACACACACACACACACACACACACACACACACACACACACACACACACACACACACACACACACACACACACACACACACACACACACACACACACACACACAAATGTAATCCCTAATCTACTATAATATGATTTTTGGGGGGTTCCCAGATGGTGTAGTTACAACATCTCCCAGCAGGGGTTAAATGGGTCACACTAACCAGCCAAACCCTGTCATTTGGTTATGAATAGTCTTTTTCAAATCCAAAATAAATGGACACCAGTAACTTATTTGCATCCAGTAAGTCAGTAATCTCTCTCCTGCAAGTATAGCCCAGTTTCTCTTTTCTGTATGTTGACATGCAGAGCTCAACTCTCTCTTTATTCTGTCTTCATAGTCTCTCTTTTGTACTCTTTTGTTGACAGCTCTGTGTTGCCTAATCCTTTGAAATCCCTCTTGAAGCCATTGCTGTGGCAAACAGTATGACAAGAAAAGCACTTTTCTGCTCACCCTTTGTCTACTGTGTGTGTGCACATCTCTCATAGCATTCATGTTTACACTGGCGTTGTTGTGATCCTTGTCCTTAAATGTATGCCAGTGTGAATTATTTTAAGTATAAATGTCAAACACGTATATTCACAATATAAACTTCATTTCTTCACAATGTAGAAATGGTGCACATACTATCTGTTAAAGAAGACCCTTCTATAAAGTCTCACTTTTGTATTTTGGGGTCTACTAGAATAGGTACAATGACAAACACGCTTAATTAGGTGCCTTTACATTTCGCTTAGAAACCAAATCTTCCGCGATCATCTGGTCTTCTGCTCTTGGCTGTCCTCCTCAGCTTCGCGGCTGAGACACGACTATTAATTTAAAGCGTTTACTCTTAAACACAAAAGGCACGTCCACTTTAAAAAAAAAAAAATTATTAAACAAGCCAGATCAAGAGCAGAAACGAAATAAATTGCATAACTGAAAAATAAAGCATATTAAGCATAAAAAATATACAGCAAAGTAGCCTACTTCAATCTGTCTCTCTTCTCCAGTGGGTTAGGCTAATCCAAAAGAAGTGAAAACAAGGGGGGTGTTCTGAAAACACCCCCATTAGCAATTAGTGCTTTCCACCTGATTAAATGAATACGGCATAACTGATTGAATGAACGCGGCAAAATGAATGACCAATCAGAATTTTGGTCGAGCCAGAACGTATCGACTAATAATCGACTAATCAACTGGGAGATTACAGCCATAGCCGCAAGCTAGATTTTTTACTTTACAGCCTCAGCCTAGTTAAATATGGATATTTTTCATACAAAAACCCAGCGATTTGCTTCAGAAGGCCTTTATTAACCCCCTGGAGTCGAGTGGATTACTTTTATAATGGATGGATGCACTTTATTGGGCTTAAAGGGTTAGTTCACCCAAACATTTAAATTACCCTATGATTTAATCACCCTCAAGTCATCCTAGGTGTATATGGCATTCTTCTTTCAGACGAATAAATGTAGAGTTACTTTAAAAAAGTCCTGGCTCTTCCAAGCTTTATAATGGCATTGACTGTTTTTGAAGTCCATGAAAGAGCATCTGTCTGTCAAATAACGTGCTCCACACGGCTCCGAGAGGTTAATAAATGCCTTTGGAAGTGAATTGATGCATCTGTGTGTAAGCTAAATATTCATATTAAAACTATATTAAGTAAAGTTCCGGCCAATCGCCTTCCGTATCCAGTTTATGGAAAAAGTGTTGAAAGTTCCTCCGCACTTCAAAGGCTTACGCTACCAGGTACGCTCGTCAGACGTCGCATACGCATCTTTAACTCTGAGAAGGCACTTTCAACACTTTTCCGCGGAAGGCGATCGGCTGGAACTTTAATTAAAAAAGTTTTAAATATGGAAATTTTTCTTACACAAACGCAACGATTTGCTTCAGAAGGCCTTTATTAACACCCCGGAGCCGTGTGGAGCATATTATTTGACAGACAGATGCATTTTTTTATCGACTTCAAAAACAGAGAAACAGTCAATGCCATTATAAAGCTCTGAAGAGCCAGGACTTTTTTAATATTACCCAAATTTTATTTGTCTAAAAGAAGAATGTCATATACACCATGACTTGAGGGTGAGTAAACCATGGGCTAATTTTCATTTTTGGGTGAACTAACCCTTTAAAAATTTGGACTGCCATTATAAAGCTTGGAAGAGCCAGGACATTTCTAATATAACTCTGTGTTTATCTGACAGAAGAATGTCAAATACATCTAGGATGGCCTGAGGGTGAGTAATTCATCGGCTAATTTTCATTTTTGGGTGAACTAACCCTTTAACAAGAATTAGTAATTATCCTATAATTTACTCACCCTCAAGCCATCCTAGGTGAATATGACGTACTTCTTTCAGATGAAAACAATTGGAGTTATATAAAAAAATGTCCTGTTTAATCCAAGCTTTATAATGGCAATGAATGGGAGCTCAAAATGTGAAGCCGACATCAGTGGTTTCAATGAATTCATATTAAAGTTATATGCATGAACTGAAAATGTGCCAGTGCACACACACCGTGAATGACAGTTCATTCTTTAATGTACGGTGAACTTAGCGCTTTTGTAGTTTTGCAGACCTTTTTCATGCTCAGACAACAACATAACACAGTGAACAATGTCCTCTTTATTATCCCTAAGAAGTCATTCTGAAACCTGAGAATTCTGAAATATGACAGCTAATATATGACAGCACAGCAATTTTTCCTTAAGCCTCTTGTCTTTTATTTTAAAGAACATCAGTGAGAATGAATGATTTGATTCAAGTACTACAAATCCAAAGGAATGGCAAAAACGAGCAGAAGCTCAAGGGCACAATTGGTGAACGTTCATTGCTTATTGTTTTCAGGGCTTGAACCAGCAACCATCCAGTTACCAGCCTTGAGCTTTTGGCCACTACACCAAGAAGAACTTTGATTCTGTTTACCAACCCCTTCCCCTCCATTCATACACACACATACAAAAGAGGTAAAAGCGAGAGGCATACAGGCCATTTTCATTCTAGGTTTGTTTTCATGGAGGGGTAAAAAAAATATAACAGACATTAGTATTGGCAGACACGGCTGGAGAGAAGCTGCTGGGACCCCAGGCGGTCTCCCTATGGGCTATACACATAAACCTGTAGCTGGTAATACAAAAGCTGTATCTGATAGAGTCTCAGAGGAGATGCATTTCTCATTATAAAATCAAAGTAGTAAGCATCCTTGGTTTTATTTCTACAAATGTGCATACATGCAACAGGCACAAGGTTAAAATGAAAGAATCTCAGAAACGATTGACTTACGCCATATACACATAGATAGCAGGACTTTATTCGCCTCCTTGAAGCACAAATCAATTTGTTTCCTGTCACCTCTAAACATCTATCCCAATCCAACCACAGTTCAGACATAATGATTGTGTTCCTGAAACCTCGAGCCTTTAATCTCTAGTAGCTCATCATTTCCTCTTCCCAGACCCATTGATGTTTCAAATGCATAACAAATAAACAGCACTGCTGACGTAACTTTTTCATACACCTTAATATACTGCCCAGGTCTGTATCCTAGCAACAGAAGCATCATGCCCATTCAGACTGCGAGAGTAAGGTGTGACAGTCCAAGTTGCACCTTCTGTAGATCATTTGCTTTAAAATGAATATTCTGTCGTCTGGCCACCCTCAAGACTTTTTTTTTCATCTGTGGAAATTCAAAGTTGTTTATCCAAAATGCCAAAAGTTTTTCTTTTATATTGTGTTCCACAGAGGAAATAAATGCATGCAAGTTTGTAATGACATAAGAATGGTTTGTTAACCCTAGAATGCATGAACCAAAAAAACTACACAAATGCATAAAGGGGGACAAAATGACCCATTTTGTAATTAATAGTTTTTTTGTTGGCCACTAGCAAGCTCAAACAAGCTCTAAACTAAATTAGATATACTGTATAGTATATTCTAGATATTCATGAGCCATTAGTCCCCACATTTATTGCAGACCATTTGAAATGATCTTTGCAGACAGAGACAGCACATTTCACATAAAATGTGCATCTTTAAGCATAACTTTTTGGCAGAGTTTTCACCTATTTCTTAGTTTGGGCCTTCAGCTGTCCTTTCCCGCTGCCTTTCTAATCTATTGCATCTCAAGCGACATATACTGTTTGAGTAAGTTCTACATTTGAGAACTTAATGACGGTTAAAAAGTAAGCATGTTTACAGTATGAATAAAGTATGATCAAGCATGAATGTGCATGTGTAATATGAATGATGTCTGAATGTTCTACATTCACTACAATGTTAACTTTGTCAAGTGAGCTATAGAGTGAGATGCATAGTTTTCCTGCCATTCATGACTCCTCTCTTTTGGTCTATGGATAGTAAAGTGTCCATTGGATGTGAACTTGAGAATCATGGCAGAGAATCATTAGGTCATACAAGTACTTTTTGCATACTTTTTTATGACATTATTCTCATTTCACATACTGCCCTACACATTCTATAAATTAACACGATCTATTCAAACACAGGGTTAGTATCTAAGGCAAATTTTTGGCTTAGAGCAAAAAAGTCAAAATTATTTAAGCAATCCATACAGTTTAAAGAAAATAAATATTGTTGACAAAAATGTATCCAAAAAATGCTGTGTTGAGTCAAAATTCCATAGGAAATGAATACGGGTCAATATGACCCCCTTTATGCATACTCGGGGTAGTGATACAAATATTTGTATCATTTTTCCCCATCCTATGACCAAGAAATATGAACATTAGATTTTTTATGAGATTTTTTTTTCTAAAGAATTAATGGAATAACAAATAAATACAGTGGTGGCCAAAATTATTAGAATACTTGGCATCTGGGGGGAGTCTTATTGGGCCTTGATTTATTTTCCAAGAGGACAATGACACAAAATATTCTTTTAACTATTGCCGGAACTACCTGCTGGGGGACTACATTTTTATTGGATCTTAATGGACTAACACAAACAAACTGTCCACAAACAACCGTCTTCAGATAAAAGAAGAAGATTTTGGCCTGTGACTCTCATTAAAAAAAAATCATCAGGACCTCTGGATGCAGCTGCAGTGGGTAAAACAAAGAGAGACCAGAATGATCCACCCAAATCCAAACTATGTTTGGTAACTACACACATCCATTTCGTACTTATTCAGAGAAATAAGTATTCTCAGTGACAGATGTTTGTAGTGCAACACTTGTGCAGAAATTCAGATGTTAATTTACAAATAATGAATGCATTACAGTTCAATCTTCATTTCTTTGTTTAGAATATTGACAAAGGTATTATGCTGGTGGTTTGGAAAGTGAGAAATGCATTAGTAAAATGCAACTTCTAACTGTGTGCTTTATGCAAATTAGTAACACAGGGAAAAGTAGGGTGGGCCACACTGTGTGTGCCCTCTCTGATGCTAGCAGCCAATCGGAGCACTGGAATTGAGAAGCGCCAAATGGCAATCTCCTATTTATTAGAAAGGGATAAATCTACCCTTTCAACAGACAGTCCTTGTTCTGAGTCTTGGGCCTGCAAAGGTGAGACAGAACAGATCTACCAAGTTTTGAGTCTCCCATCGGATGAGACATAACAGATGTACTGTTCCGAGTCTGTCCTGTAAAGGTATAGACAGAAGCATATCAACAAAGTTCTGAGTCTGTCCTGTAAGGGGAGAGACATAAACAGATCAACAAAGTTCTGTCTCCCATGGGATGAGGCATAACAGATACACTGTTCTGAGACTCCGGTTTAGCCAGAGACAACAACAAATTCCATGATCTGGGTCTACAGATTGTAAGGCAGCAACAGATACACCCACGTTCTGAGCCTCCAGTCTGTGACGACAGAGACATTGACAAACACTATGTTCAGAGTCTTAATCCGGCGAGACAATAACAGAGCAGATCCAAGTCTCCCTACCAGAGAGACAAAAGCAGACCAAGTTCTGAGTGTCTGGCCCAGAGAGGCAGAAGATACACAGAGACATTTGCAACAAGGTTAAGCTCAGGAGAACAAATCTTCACTTCAAGGCATGCAATATACCTTCATCTGCATGTTTTAAAATGTAAGGACCCCTTCAGCGTCTCTCAGAACTTTGTGTTCAAGGCTGTTGATTCCGGGCTTCTTTCCCGACTGCCCTATCACACACCCATCGGAAAAATCCCCTGGGACTGCGTATTCGACCACTTAACCAAACCTCTTTTAAGATAAAGTGGCATTGTTGTACAGTATATTATCAGTATGTGATTTTCTAATTTACATTAGAGGTCATATAGCTCATGATAGTTAATACACAGTCTTTCATTTATTAGTTTGATTCATAATAAGTTAACTCTGCCATATTCACACCCTATTATTCACTTGTAATACATTTTACTACACCCTGTGCTGATAATACAGAAGAGACTTTACACGTTAACAGAATCTCACCAATCTTTCAGGTAAAGAATCAATCTGACAAACTCCCTCCAATTTAAGTTAATTCTAAATGATTGCACAGCCCCCTGTTGGGAGTGTCCTCATACTGCCAAGGTAAAAGTCCTTGAGTGGTGTCCTGAACTAAGAGAGGGGAGTTGTTGTCATCTGATGCACTCAAACACACCTTAAGGGATGTGTGAACCAAAAATCACCACATCAGTGGTCATGTGAGTACCAATCACTACATAATTGGTGTCCCTGGGTGGGCTAAAGTAAAATCACTACGCATCGATACAATTTTTAAAAATCATAGCATGCTGGGCCAATTTTATCCCCTTTATTCATTTTAGACTGTTACTAGTAAAAACAAAAATATGCTTGACACACCTGCCTAGCAACAAGCTACATGTATTTACCACTGGTATTTTTTTTCCTTTGGTTTTCAGTTGAATGACTTCAGAACATAAGCAATATGCCCCAATGTAAAATCTCTCTCAAACGCTGTGGCAGTTGCCCTGACAGTGATCACTCTTTCTGATCGAGTTACGGTTAGCTTTCAGCTCCCAAACTTACCTAAACTCACCTCCTTTTGACCTTCTGTGAGCTGCTGACTAAATCATTTCCTGAGTTCATTAATCTCATGCTAAAGGAAGAACGCATTTCACCACAAATGACAGCTCATGAGGTGATGCACGTTTGATAGAGGACATATTCATTCATCAAGGGAGCCTTTGTTTGATGGATATGCAGCTATCACTGCTGGCTCTTACCCATCCATCATCTGCACAGAGGTCAGGCCTGAAGATCAGAGCCCAGTCACTCGCTAAAACGTCCACGGTACCTCTAAACTCGGGAGTCGAAGTCACCTATAGTTTCATATCTTGTCAACAGGCCTTTACATGACCTACATTTAAGAGTTGGTTCAGTCAGTTCTTTTACACAGTTTTTTGTTCTGGAGTTAGCAAGTGGAAAATAGAAGTGCTTTTGCTTTTTTAACCCTGTAAAAAATGTCCACCTCTTACATGTTGTTGTTGTAGGTGGCTTCTAATGCAGAAATAAATGGGTTTTTGCTTTTTGACATTTTATTATGTTTTTAGGGGAATGATGTAATATTGCAATGTTGGGTAGCAGAATTTCAGCGATTGCACTCACTGTCTGAATAAATGTAGAGATCATCTAAGGGTTCATTTGCATGGTGTAATGATTTTATTAGTAGCATGTATACACTAATAATCACACAATATTAATAATTGGACAAGTCATATTTTTTGATGGGTGGTCACTGGGTTGTTTATTTTACTTTCCCAGTTCACGGGCATTTCCACATTCATCTTATTAACTTGTCTCAGAATCCATTTCAAAATCACTGTTTCCATTTTGGGCGCCATCAATGACATCATACACTTTGTAGATAATATGGTCTTTCCTGGCTGGTGACATTCTGAAATAGAAAAAAAACACTGGTTATTTTCTATATCCCAATGATACTTACACATTTAAAGAATTCACACATTCCAGAGAATTCACACAAAACAGCCTGGCTAGCTTATATAGGGCACCTCTACTATCATGCTAATAGCACCATTACCCCCCACATCCCTGGACATCATCACCTGTCCCTCATGCAGTAAGCAGATATTTGGGGGAAAAAAACAAGTATATTTTATAAATGATAAGACAGATAGTTTTAAATATTGCTACACAAATACTTTCAAATTCTCAAAGAAATTATTCCTTAATTATTATTCCTTAATTCAACTTGAACTTATGTAATAATAATTAAATCTTGATTAAATCTTGATTAAACTCAAAATTGTAACAAAGATGACATTTTTAAAACTTGTAAGTTATCAAAAACATTGTTTCTATTAGTATTTACTTAACTTGGAAAAGGTGAGAAGTAAATTGCATGTAATATGCAAGATGCACAGGCACATTTTGCTACCCCTTTCACCCAGTGTTGTAAAATTACAACATTGACATCCCAAGCTCAAAATCTAATATGATTAAAGTATTCAACAGTACTGTAATATCTGCATGATCTAGACGTATTACTAATCACATAAATCAATTTTTGGGGGCATTTTACTCACTTAAATGTTGATTTATCCAGTCCAGTAAAACGAGATGATGTGCTTCAAGTTAAGTCTGCAGGTTGTGAGACTTCATGGCCAGGTAAATATTTACAAAATCTTCCATCCAATAGCATTGCAAGACTGAACAATAGGACCTATTAGTTGTGTAAATGTTGTCTTGGAGAAAAAAAAAAGTGGCCTTACAGGGTTAACTCTTTCTCTGCCATTGAGTTGAATCGTCATTCATGAGAAAACCATCATGTTCTCACCCAGCTCATCACATGACACTTGGTCAGGACTCTTCAGTGCTACTTTTTAACGCACAGGGTACCCCTTTAGCGTTTATATTTCAACGTCCAGGGTGTTCCATTAATTTCAATGAGAAACCTTTGGCTTCATACACAGATCAAAGTCAAAGTACCTTTCTTGTCCAACAAGGGGAGATTGGATTTGCAACAAATGCTCTACATAAAACACATAAACATACAACAACACTCACCAACAAAGACAAAGACCCACCAGCAGAGAAGGAATTCACATTAACGCCCAATATACATAATGTGCAAATAAATAAATAAAATACAGAACACGATCAGATGCAAAAATGCAACTTGTGCAAGTTATTATAATGTGTTATTATAATTATTAATATTAGATGTGTTGGGCATGGGAATGTTACCATCCTGATTAAATTATATATTGGGTTATGATTTTGCCATTAAGACATGTTTGAGTGTGATTATCAATTTAACCAGCCAGTAAAATTTTATTTACATTTATTTTTTTATTAAATTATTATTATTTTTGTTGCAATAAATACCTGTTAACGTGTTTTTTATCGTTGAGAAGTGGGTAGGTTTAGGGTAAGAGTGGGGTTAGTTGCTCCAAAATATAAAAATAGCCTACACATTTTATGTGTTTACTTTTACATATGCAAATAAGTAAATGCGTCTTGATCTGACGTATTGGGCAAACAACTGAAATAAATGGAGTACCCTGTGCGTTGAAAACAAATTAGTAAAGTATCTCCAGATGAAAACACAGACAAAAAAAGAAGCAGAAACGGTTAAATAAATCTCATATTTAAGCAGATACATACGAAAAGCATTTTGCTCAAAATGTTGCTTGCCCAAGTGTTGATAAAAAAGTAATTTTTTTTTTGTATAAAAGCAGAGGGTCAGTTTATATACATATATATAAATTTTGTTTTATGTGTGAAAAAATTACCAAAAACATTAAACGATCATGATCATCTAATGCACTTATATCCTTCATTTGCCAGCTACAGTTGTAATTTGTTAACTGAAAATGAATTATTATATTAATGAATGTGATCATCATTTATTTTTATGCAGTCTTGTTTATTAATCAGATGAATTAAATGATAATTAATCACAAATAATTGCATATATACGATTTATAAGCCTAAATATACAGTCCCTGACAAAAGTCTTGTAGTTTGTGCACAAATTGAACTGAATTGCCGCTGAAATATATTTCTTATCAAGATTTTTTTTTTACAAGAAATGGCTCATTTTAATCCCAACAGCTTTTGTAATAATGTTTCAGTGCAAAATGAAACTGTCAAAAAATATTAAAATATTCACAGCTTGGTAAAGCCCATTGAGTCAATTTTTGCAAAGACATAAGTGTTGTTGCCTTGTCATATGAGCTTCACCTGTGACTAATAATGGATCAATTAGGTCTCAGGTGTGTATAAAAAGATTCAAGAGTTTTATTTGTCACATACACAATTATATACAGAATATATAACTGGCAGTGAAATGTAAAAAGAACCCCAGTACACTAGACCTTCACATCAACTGCAACTCTGCAAACATGCCTAAGATTCACCCTGAGACTAAAGTTTTGATTATCAAGAGGCTGAAGACCAGATCCACTGCTGATGTGGCAGACACCCTCAAAGTGTCTCAGCGTCAAGTACAGAGGATAAAAAAAGATTTGAAGAGACTGGAGACGTTTATGACAAGCCCAGGTCAGGCAGACCCCGCAAGACAACTGCTCGAGAGGACCGTTTGTTGGCTCAAATCCAAGGCCAGCCCTTTTCCCACTGCAGCAGAGCTCCACGAGACCTGGTCACCTGAAGTCCCTGTGTCAACCAGAACAGTTTGTCGGATTCTGTCTCGAAATCGCCTCCATGGTCGAATCAGTGCCCAGAAGCCAGCACTAAACAAAAGACAATTGAAAAACCTTGTGGCATTTGTCAAAGCCCACAGCCTGCTAAAAGGATGGATGCTGTTAAAGTGGCAGAAGGTGGATTTTTCAGATGAATCTTCTGTTGAATTACACCACAGTCGCCGCAAATATTGCAGGAGAACTACTGGAGCTTGCCAGGATCTGAGATTCACCTAGAAAACAGTGAAGTTTGGTGGTGGAAAAATCATGGTCTTGGGTTACATCCCGTATGGGGGTGTGCGAGAGATCTGCAGGGTGGAAGGCAACTTCAATAGTCTAAAATACCAAGAAATCGTATACCTCTTATATTCCCAACCATAAAAGAGGCCAAATTCTGCAGCAGGATGGTGCTCCATCGCATTCTTCCATCTCCACATCAAAGTTCCTCAAGGCGAAGAAGATCAAGATGCTCCAGGATTGGCCAGCCCAGTCACCAGACATGAACATCATTGAGCATATGTGGGGTAGGATGAAAGAGGAAGCATGGAAGACGAAAACCAAAGAATATTGATGAACTCTGGGAGGCATGCAAGACTGCTTTCTTTGCTATTCCTGATGACTTCATCAATAAATTGTATGAGTCCTTGCCAAACCGCATGGATGCAGTCCTTCAAGCTCATGGAAGTCATACAAGATATTAAATTTGGATCTCACAGCAGCACTACTTAATTTGCTGACATATTTTTGTATTTGCAGTAAATTTGTTCAATTTCTGTATGGGCGACAAAACTTGTGTCTTGCCAAAATTTGACCTTTCTGTCTTGATTAAATGATAAATCTTTTTTCAGTGAAACTAATTTATTTCAGTGCATTAAACATCATTTGGGAGGGGTTTAGCTTTTCATATGAGCTATTTCTAACACCAATTGATGAATTAAAAGTCAGGTTAATTGCAGGTGTTTCTACAAAATAGATAAGCGACACGACTGTTTGTCAGGGACTGTATTATTATGACAGATGAGTAAAGCGTTCAATAAATGGGGGAGTTAGTTTCAGTTACTTAATTGTAGTTTAAATATTTTATGTAACTGAACATAATCTCTACACTCCACATCAGCTTTTTTCTACAGATTTTGTTCGGACTGAATAAGCTGTAAATCAGTGTTAGGTGTAATGCATTACAAGTAACGTGAGTTACGTAACCACTTTTTTCAAGAAACTAATAAAGTAACACAGTACTTTGTGAGAAAGTGTGATGTGTGAACATGATGGGTTTTGTAGTTCTAAATTTGAGCATGAATTCAGTAAAGAATACATATTAAATATTCCTTCCTTCTGCTGTGCATGCGTGAATTTGCATTTACTTTAGACATATTGAGACATATTCATTTTACTTTTAGTGTGAAAGTGCCTTTACATTTCCCAAAGTGAGAAAAAGTAACATTACTTTCCGTAAAAAGTATCTAAGTAACACAATAATGTACTTTTAGGAGTAACACAATAATGTAATGCATTACTTTTAAAGATAACTTTCCCCAACACTGGTTGTGAAGTTAGCGAAAAACAGCACCACTACCGATTTTTACATGCAGCACACGACTTTCCAAACTCAGTAGAAAGACATTTCTTGCATTTTTTTCACAACACTGTGTTTTTATTGCATCATATTCAATACAGACTGGAAACCTCAGGTAGCGCTGAAAAGCTATGCAGCGATCAATTATTGTCAATCTGCTCTTCATAGCTGGGGTCGTTCACATAGAACATGTTATCAAATCCCATATATATATATATATACACACACATGTTCACTTTGTATTACTACTTTTTCAAATGTTTTTATACAAACATAAAATAAGTACTAATTTAACTATTTAGCCATTATTAATCATTTTATTATAAACATATTATTTATATAATTTATTACATCAATATTAAACAGGTTGATGATGAGTAACCAATGATGAAATTTAAACACTGATACACTACAGCTGAACCCCTATATAGTGTTCTTCTTTCAGTTCCTAATAAATTACATTACTCCCCACACTCATGACTTTTCCCCAACTCTTTGAAGTCTGCTGCTTTTGAACAAAATTCAATAGCGGTTTAAAAGAAAAAAAAAAAAAGATGAAAGGGACAGTGGCAATTTTTCACACTTTTTCCGTAGACATTAGGGCCTTAGTCCTCTCATTCCTTCCCAAGCCTCTCACAGCTCCACACACTGTGCAGCCGCATATAAGTATATTTTTTGAAATATGAAACAGCAAATATTATTTTTGCACTGCACAAGAGAGATTCTTCTCAAACCCTCTGTGATGGCACTGAACAAGCACTCGCCCAAAGCATGTTTGCTCTCTACTCCACCACCCCTCCTCCTGCAGATTTATCTATACTTTTTCATCTCCCCTCCATCTTTGTTGTATTTGGTCTTTGGCCTTATCCTGAGGCTTAGTACCACTGCCAGATTTGATCGTCGCTGTATCTCCTTTGGATGTTTTGCAATGCAGAAACAATGCTGAGTACAACATTCCAAGCTGTATGGCACATCTGCACAAACAAAGCAATTTTGATAAATTAAATCTTTAATATTTAGAGAAATCTCAGTGGCGGTTGCTCGACTGACATCAGACGTTCCAGAAGTATGCAAGTTACCAAAAAAAAAAAAAAAAAAAAATCCCTTGTAGGCGCCCAGTTCTGCCGACAGGTTGCTCTGACCCAATAACCTGAGCTGTAAAAGTCATGTCAGTATTTACTCCAAAGCAGCAGCAAGATTATGTCAGGACAACAATGATGTCTGATGGCACTATCAACTATAATGTGCTGTTTAACTCAAACACTCGCATTTATAGTGCACAGCTGATTAGTTCCAGCTGTATCAGTAGCCAATGAGTATCATTGCTTAACCTTCAAATGCAGTACTTGGTTAATGGTAATGGCAGTGCAGCACACTTTCAGAAACCCCCCATCTTCCCCAGCTCCACCTGTATAGATCTGCTATGGGGTGATTCATGTACGCTTATATTGTACAGCAGCAGCATGCCTTTCTTGCTCATGTATGTATTGGTAGTAGCAAGTCCCGTACTTGCTCTGCAGCAGCAGCGTAGCAGATCTATTCTGGCAAGACTAAATATATCAACATCGTCATACCCATTACCGTGCCAAACACTCCGAGAGTTGTCATGACAGAAATGATTTTAACATTGGCATCACACTTAAAGGATTAGTTCATTTTAAAATGAAAATTACCCCATTATTTACTCACCCTCAAAACATCCTAGCTGTATTTGACTTTCTTCTTTCGGATGAACACATAATGTATCAGTTATATTAATAAATATCCTGATGTTTCCCAGCTTTATAATGGCAGTGAAAAACTAATTTTGGCGTGCATATGGTACGCACTTTATGGATGTATGTATGAATAAGTGTGTTTATCAGAAAGAATAATGTAATATACAACTAGGATGGCTTGAGGGTGAGTAAATCATGGAATAATTTTTATTTTAAAGTTTGGGTAGGCAATGTTACCTGCAGCGGTAACTCAGAGGTTCCGGTAATTCCAGTTCTGGCCAATCTTCAGATTATTTGTTAAAGTATGTAAAATGGTTTACTTTTTTTTTATTCCATCACGTTAATTTGTGCGCTTATATTGTTTGTTTATACTAATTTGTGTGTGTATACTTTTAAGTAAGAATACCTATGAATGCAAATGCATTGACACATGACACAAATCTATCGGTATGTTGGCAGCTTTAGAATATTGAAGCTCAGAGATATTTCTTTTATTTTTATGAAGAAAAAGAAAACTATAATAGTAGTCGGTAGTAGTTATTTGGCAAACGCTTTTATCCAAAGCAGAGGGACAGTCCTTATGGAGTATCCCAGGGTTAAGTGCCTTGCAAAAGGCCCCAGTTGTGGTGGCTCCTTGTGGAGCTTGAACCACCAACCTCACGGTTACTATCCCTGAGCTTAATCCTCTCCACCACTCAATATAACTTCAACCGCCTGATGGAAAGCAATTCACACACAATTCCATCAAGCCAGAGCTTTAGTTTGACACAGAAGATCAAAGTCAGTGGCACATCTATCAGCAATCTTAGCAGAAATACTGTTGTTTGGTGACTTTTTTTGTTTAGTTCATGGGTTTTCAAACTTTATGATGCCAAGGACCCCCAAATATGATAAACCTTTAAGAGGCACCCACTTCCTAAGATTCATCTTTTTTTATGTATGGAAAAAACATTTAAAGGGGTCATGAACTGCGTTGTTTTGTTTTATGATTTTTCCTATGGTGCACTTATAATTCTAGAATGCTTTTTACATCAAACATTGTCATAATTTATAAATAAAAGGCATTTTCCTACCCCAGTTTTAGCGCTCTGAATGCTCCGTTTTAAGGGGCGTGTCTGCTGTGAGACTGCAGTATAAACGCACACTGCTGTGATTGGCGAACATCTTTGCATTAGCGCGTTTTTACTATTAAAGCTTTCATGGTTAACTAATCGTGTGTGTTGCATTACATTTAGATCTATGGCATTACGGTATATTTAGATCTATGGCATTATATTAAGATCGTGGCATGAAAGGTTGCAATGATGATCATTGTAGCCAATCACACTCATGCTGAGCTCATGAAAGCAGAAAGATCTCATCATTGCAACTCAGTTTCTGTACACTAATTAATGCTTTCATCTTCACTAACAGTGCAAACGTGATATAGTCACTGATAAACGTGTCACTGTTAAACTCTCTGTTTGATTGACAGCTCCAGCGCACTGCTCCAAAGATTGCAAAGGGAGCTTTCTTTATATAATTTAATCACCATTAAACAACAGATTATTTTCATCGTACTAAGAGAAACAATGCAAGTTGACGTTTAGTCACTGCTCTGATTTACTGACACACAGACAAATAATTAACAGGCATTAGAATTAACATGTTGCATTACTGTCGAGTCCAGTCACGGCACAATATTTTGTAAACCTCAACGGCATGTTTATTGCTTGGTAGCTTGATCTGGTTTAAAACTAGGTCTATGTTACATGCGCAAATTGATGGGCGGGGCTGAACAGGCAGTGATGAAGTATGTGTAAATTTCCTTCTGCAGAGGCGGTGTTTCACCACACTCAGACATCACAGCCTGGCACATCCTGAGGTTGAGCGTTTGTTGAGCCTGGGGACTATTTTCAGCTCCAAAACTTACAGGATATTCTTATATCAAGATTAACTTTTATATATCAAAGGCTGAATGAAAAGTTAATTTCTGAATTCATGACCCCTTTAAACTGTTAGATAAATAGTAAGTGTGATATTATACATACAACGTATTGTTTACCAATGTAAATTGGCTATACTTAATGTTGGATGTATAAACCTGATGAAGAACATTTTCATTTAAAAATTATTTGTATAAGAAACACAATAAATGTATGTAAGCAGCTTAAAATACTGCGTTAAGATTACTGCCTAACAACCCCATTGAGCAAGATAAAGGGGACTAGTGAGAAAAACTAGAAAAACAAAGCAAACATGTACAATTCTGGAAAGTATGTATACGGCAAGAAAGCTAGAATGTTCGGTAAACGTTTTATTCTATGAAATTTTCTGGGGACCCCTTAGAACCTTCTAGAGGACCCCGGTTTGAAAACCCCTGGTTTAGTTGACTCTCTTATCCACCAAGACTGAACTAGTCACAGGAACAGACCCTGGGAGCAATTGAATGTTAAGTGCCCTGCAATAAAGCTCTGTGGTGGTAGCAAAGATTGTGACGTACCGGCTTACTGTAATTCACCCGCATGGCCGGTATCTTTAGCCAAAAGGCTACTACTGTCTCACTGGGACCCATGTTTGTTTAATTTTGCAGTCCATTTAGATTCACTGTAAGAAAAGGAAATTTAGTTAACATGGTCAAATGTGATGCGCAGCGTCTTAATTTTCAGTGTTTTCATTCAGAAATGGATGAAGTGATCTGCGGTTAAATTAATCTGGAGTTGATAACAGCTTGAACCTATCAGGGGAGCCCTCCGACTGAACAGCTATTTATTCGAGTACACGGGGTTCACATGAGATAACTTGATTACATTTTTTTCAAGAATTATTCGGCAATGAACTCCTGCGGTTTAATGAAGTCAGTGACACAGCTGCACTTTTGTGCTTCTCCCTTTTAAAAAAAAAAATCTAATTTCGTATAGCCTACACAATTTTAACTTTCAATTTTGAATTTTCACTTTTAAACAGAATGGAGTCCAAAAGTCTTTAAAAGGGGATTTTGCAAGGGGAAGTCTATCATCATTACTCATCTTTATATGGTTCCAAAACGGCATGACTTTCATTCTTTTATGGAACAGAAATAAGATATTTGGAGAAATAGCTTTTCTTTTTTGTGTCAATACTTTGGAAGTCAGTGGTCACCAACATTCTTCAAAATATCTTCTTTTGTGTGTTCCTCAGAATAAAAAAATGCATGCAGGTTTGGAACAACTGGGCTAAACAGCACTTGGGAGTAAATGATGACAGAATTTTAAGTTTTGGGTGAATCTTTAATATAATTGTTTTCATTACAAAAATATATTATCAGCATCCAAAATGTTAACATTAACAATCTCATGAATGGTATGACGCATAGCGGGGGTTGTAATTCTGTCAAAAGCACGTGTGTTGCTATGGAACAAAATGTACTTTTGTTACTTATACCATGTCGTAGTTTGTCAAATCAACTGTGATCAAAGGTAGTTAAAGGTCATGTTGTATTTAAATAGCATGAGCAATATTCTTGTGCTGCTTATTATTTTCTACTTTCGTGGCATAGTATAGAGAAAAAGTGGACACACTTGCCCTGCTTTAATTGAAATTGGAGTGTGTGAACATTCACAAGCTCTTAAAACACTCCAAAGGGATGATTTCAGTTAAGTAAAGGCTGATGATGAATTGTGGTGTATTATACTGCTAATACTGAAACACTCAGATGCAGTAAGCCATGAACACTGGCCACTAACACTGACAGATCTCAAGCAGAAAGTTTTAAAAGACCATATTCATCTTTCCACCTGCTAGTTTTCTGATAACCATTCATTCGCGACTTTCCCATAAGATTACGTTTTCAAAGAGGCTCTTCAAAGCGTACATGTTATGGGTCTATATTTAATGAGAGTCGGCTTTGAAAAGCTCCCATCACTTTTGAGGTTTGCCAGCTTGATTTGCACTCTGTGTAGAATTCTGACATTTCCTCTCTCCGCCGTGGCGCGCAGAGTGGAGTCGTGGTGGCTGGAGTCGTAACGTATGCGTCAGACTTCATCTGTTGTAGAGACACAAGTGGATCCACCTGATGGTAAAGAAGTTAAATTATACTGTCACTGTTGGTGATTTTGATGATGATACTGACAATGATGATGACATTTATAAATGTTGTGGCTTCATAAATACTCTGTTGGAAAATGAAATCTGCATCTCCATAATGTTGGTCAGCAGCAGGAAGCATGAAGTGCTCTGAAACTTCCTGGTATACGGCTGCCTTGACCTTGGACCTCAGAAAGCACAGTGGACCAACACCAGCAGATGACATGGCACCCCAAAAAATAGACACTCCAGTTTAGTAGGTGGCAGTAATGCACCTTTAAGTTGGTTTGGTAACTACCATTAAAACCAAAAGAAGTAGCCAAATTTGCAACAGTGCATTAAACACCCATAATGCACTGGACATATTGTCGTCCAAAGCCACTCCCACCAGTCTGCTATGGATATGCTTGACATGGGTCAAATACCACCTTAATTTAGTAGGAAATACTTCTAAGAAAATTATAAACATTATTCTCGGGTGCAAGAATTCAAAGAGTACACGTTTAGTGCAGTGAGTTATTTTTGGTTTCCAGTTAAGGATCTAGCGTGTTGTAAGCAGCGGCTAAAGGCTGTAAAAAAATATGGAGAGAAGAGCATGATGGAAAATCTAAAAACCTCTGTTTTTGTAATCAACATTTCAAACTGGATGACAATGAAGGTCAAACAGAGGGGAAAAACTGCTGTCAGTTCCATCTCAACCGCCTGAAGCAAAATGCTGTCGTTTACAGGTAAGAAGGCTGTTGCCATATTGTTCCTTTTTTACCATAGTGTTTAAGGAGTAGATCAAGTATGATACAATTGTAGTGAAAAATCTACTGTTCCTGGGCGGGGGTATAAAAATGCGGAAGTATGATGGACCACTGGCTGAATGTCTGCATATGGAACACTTATCTGGAAACAGATCAGGAGTTTCAAAGTTGTCATCTGACTGGTTGAATTCTACAGGATGTCTGCAAGATGTATGTGTTGATTTCTAGTCCAGACCTTCTGCCATGTTGCTGCCCAGGTAAGAGTAATCATTGTTCATTTACATATACTACTAACATTAACAATACAAAGCAGGTTGAGAATCGTTGAAGTTACACTTTAATTACCAGCCAACTGATAGAGAACTTTTGCTAGACAAAGCATTTTTCCTTGTATTTGGCTTTTGTTAATCTTGTATCCTGCTGGCTAATTTTAGTTATTTTTTACAAGAATAAATGAAAGAAACAAGTCCTTTTGAAAAACAATGTCAATTTAGCCCTCTAAAATGCAAAACACAAGATGTCAAACTCAATGTGTATGGAGTGGATTCACCTCTAGTGTTACTTTGTGCTTGACTTGACCTCTAAAGATTAGACAAATGAGGACAGAATTAATGACTAAATGGGTGTGTAAACCGAGGTTATTTGCCAGAAGAAAGGTCGTTGTGCTGCTCCTACGTGTATTGATGATGTTACACGATACGGCTGAGCCAACGTACTCAAGGCAACCTTTTTGAGTTTAATCTAATAAAGACACAATATCAAATTACCTCCACATTTTCCACCTCAGTGTCAGCAAGAGATATTCTCACAGGTTTAAGTGTGCCTTGACCTGTATTGGTGCATACATATTCCTCTCCATATATTAACACAAAATATGACAGTCTCATATGTTGTATGTGTATTGTACCCGTCATGCATTTTTAAATCTCAAGCAAAGAAAGAAACAAAGCTTATTATTTATTATATATTTACATTCTGCAGTCTGTACTTTCTAGTTACAAAAAAAAGTGTTAATGAGCAACCAAAGACTAAAAACTGCAAACCAACGAGCTCTTAAAACTTCTTAATCCAAAGTCTGATCTATATTTAATAATGCATGCATATTTAAAATATGGAGTTTGGGGATTGTCTTAAAGAACGATTTAGCAAAGCTTATTGCGGTGCATTTATCTAGTCACCACGTGTTTGAATAATACAGTGCAAAGAATAATTTATAAGAAATAGCAAGTATATTGCAATTAACTTGTGAGAGGCATTTTAGTATGCGTGCTTCAGAGCCATTACCTCACTCACTTATGTCAGCGTCAGATGGAGTACACTTTCAAGATTTGGGGCAGGTGCATTAGGGTGTGTCCGAACCCACTTTTGCTAGTCTAACAACGGAAAAAATGGTCGGCATGCAAGGAGCATGGTTCAAAAGGGTTGAGCCTAGTCTCTTAATGAATCATGGGTGAGTTTTAGCCATCCAATCAGAGTCAAGTCGGTTTAAATACATGTGTGCATTGCCACGATTGGTCAAATAATTTGCCAATTTCATTCGCCATTACAACACACCAGTAATTCTGATACATGCAATGACTACACATTATGGCATTTTTATCTTTATGTACACAATAATAATCTTTTACATTGTAATCCTTTTCATTTTTAATATTTGGCATGTTTGCATGCTGCTGTGTGTTTAACAAGCAGAGTGTACGTGAGTTGTGTGTCCACCTATAGGTGCACATTACTAACGTGTCCTTTAAGTAACACAAAAAAATACTGCCCTATTGACTTTAGACCAGGTTTTTGGTGGTAAATGATGCAGTTGTTTTCAGTTGCCTCAAAATAGAAATGCGCCAACAATGCGCCTGAACACACCACGTTTTCTGACCAGCGAACAGATGGGCTCGAGCTCATTTGCTATGATAACTGCGTCGGACTGAAACTAACAAAAAAGATTTGCATTGATCCATGTGTATGATAGGGCCCAATTAAATACAATTAAATGTCAATTAAATACACTTCTGTTACTTCAGCCTGGTTAGTCAAAATGAAAGATTCCATTTGAAATCTGAATGGAATATAGTAATAAGTACAGTGGATATAAAAAGTCTAAACATCTTGGAATACCTAACCACATATGCATGAATAAAATTGATTCTCTCTTTGTATATAAATCTTAGTATATAGTATTATATACTCACCTAAAGGATTATTAGGAACACCATACTAATACTGTGTTTGACCCTCCTTCGCCTTCAGAACTGCCTTGTCATTGATTCAACAAGGTGCTGAAAGCATTCTTTAGAAATGTTGGCCCATATTGATAGGATTGCATCTTGCAGTTAATGGAGATTTGTGGGATGCACATCCGGGGCACAAAGCTCCCGTTCCACCACATCCCAAAGATGCTCTATTGGGTTGAGATCTGGTGACTGGGGGCCATTTTAGTACAGTGAACTCATTGTCATGTTCAAGAAACCAATTTGAAATGATTCGAGCTTTGTGACTTGGTGCATTATCCTGCTGGAAGTAGCCATCAGAGGATGGGTACATGGTGGTCATAAATGGATGGACATGGTCAGAAACAATGCTCAGGTAGGCCGTGGCATTTAAAAGATGCCCAACTAAGGGGCCTAAAGTGTGCCAAGAAAACATCCCCACACCATTACACCACCACCAGCAGTCTGCACAGGGGTAACAAGGCATGATGGATCCATGTTCTCATTCTGTTTACGCCAAATTCTGACTCTACCATCTGAATGTCTCAACAGAAATCGAGACTCATCAGACCAGGCAACATTTTTCCAGTCTTCAACTGTCCAATTTTGGTGATCTCGTGCAAATTGTAGCCTCTTTTTCCTATTTATAGTGGAGATGAGTGGTACCAAGTGGGGTCTTCTGCTGTTGTAGCCCATCCGCCTCAAGGTTGTGCGTGTTGTGGCTTCATAAATGCTTTGCTGCATATCTCGGTTGTAACGAGTGGTTATTTCAGTCAAAGTTGCTCTTCTATCAGCTTGAATCAGTCAGCCCATTCTCCTCTGACCTCAAGGCATTTTCGTCCACAGGACTGCCGCATACTGGATGTTTTTCCCTTTTCACACCATTCTTTGTAAACCCTAGAAATGGTTGTGCGTGAAAATCCCAGTAACTGAACAGATTGTGAAATACTCAGACCGGCCCGTCTGGCACTAACAACCATGCCACGCTCAAAATTGCTTAAATCACCTTTCTTTCCCATTCTGACATTCAGTTTGGTGTTCAGGAGATTGGTCTAGACCAGGACCACACCCCTAAATGCGTTGAAGCAACTGCCATGTGATTGGTTGATTGGATAATTGCATTAATGAGAAATTGAACAGGTGTCCCTAATAATCCTTTAGGTGAGTGTGTATCTTAGTGGGTGAGATAAATTAGGCAGCAAGTGAACCTCAAAGTTGTCCTCAAAGTTGATGTTAGAAGCAGGAAAAATGGGCAAGTGTAAGGATTTGAGCGAGTTTGACAAAGGCCAAATTGTGATGGCTAGATAACTGGTCCAGGGGTGTGTAGACCTTATATATCCAATGTAAACAACATGATTTACACACTTAATTCAGGGGAAGCTTCACCACATTGACTTGCTCACTATACCTGCAACTCCAGACATCATTTTTCACTCCTCGTTTGCATGAAGTTGAGCATTCAACAACTTTTGAAATGCTCTTTTAAACCCTCTCAGCTCTTTCTCCGCTGTCAATCTCACAGTCCACCGTGTAAACGTTGTGCTCGTCTCTCACAGGTATGATTTGAAAACGCCGGCTCTCTCACGTTAGGGGCTGTGGTGGTAAATGTCTTGACCTTAAAAAATAAATAATATATTTAAATGGCAGTCTAAAGAAAATATCACTGTTGATGAATATAACATTATCTCCACTCAATAACCTCTCTTTCCACCCAGCAGTGAAACATATTTCAGAGCAGGGGCAACAGAGCTGATCCATAGTGGCTGTCTGCCTCCAAACCACATTTAACCTCACGTTCATGAACTTCTGCCGCCAACAACAATGCAAATGCATTGAAAGTGGGTTCCAGGTTATTTTAAACCTCATGCAACTGCATTTGTTGCATGCTAAGACTATCTTTTCAGCTCATCCATTAATGAGGATAAGGACTGAGAAACAGTAACATAATATAATTTTACATTTGTACAATAATACCATGGAAGTGGAAGTCTGTATAAACATGTGGGTGAGATGATGAAGCTAGGATTTTTGTTGAAGCACTTTCATGGATACGTTAGTAAACATGTCTGGTAAATAAGTCCCCACTGGGATAGAAAAAAACATGTCCACACACATATCACTTTCCATAGACATAATGAGTTTTATCCCGTACAAACTGTATCTTCTATCCCCCAACCCTAAACAATCCTGGCAAAAAAACAATAAATAATAATAATAATAATAATTTAGTATGATTTATAAGCTGTTTTCTTCATTAGGACCAAAAAAAGTGTCTCAACAAGGTCTAAAATTTCAGGTTTTACTATCCTTGTGGGGACAGGTACAATACATGCACTTTTTACACGTTTAAGCCTTTTTTTTTTGGTAACACTTTAGAATAATGGTCCATCATTAATAAGTAACTATGCAGGAAGTAATGCAGGGCTAATGAGTAGTACTATATTAACACTTCAGCTATTACTATTAACTAATATAGAAACAAGTTTACCTAATCAGTAAGTAATATCAATTTTAAAACTAAGTCAGTTCCTTAGTAGATAACCAATAATTACTTAATTAGATTATCCTCATTGATAATTATTAACTACTGTAAAATTATAAAGAACATTATAGTGTTTGAGATGTAAATCAGTTTTTACTCTAAATAAAGTCATAAAATGCATCGCTAATTACTTATTACTCAAGTGTTACCCAGTCACTATGCAGGAACTCCTAGTGATCAGGATCATTATTTTAAAGTGAAAAATATTAGAGATGCATTTTATGACTTTATTTGGAGTAAAGTACAATCTTTAAGAACTGGTGACATGGACCATTATTGTAAAGTGAAAAACATCTCTGTCGTCGAGCACAGCATGCGGTTAAAACGTGAGGTGCCCAGCGCGCATAATGCTCTCTGCCAACAGAAATCTATATTTAAAAAAGGCGCCTTTCACTGCAAAAACACATTCTGTCTGATCGGGGCCTTAAATTGTTTATTAATCATTTACTTACACTTTCTAAATGATCTTATGAAGCACTGACAACTGGTTTGTGAATAATGAAATAATTTAGAAATGACAAATGTATCATTTATAAAGTATGAAAATACAATAATTAAACACATTATAGATATACTTATAAATCAAGAATAAAGCATTTACAGCTGTTTTTATAAACTGCTTACTAATGTCTATTAATGCTTTATAAATGATGAATTAACTATTTACTAATTATTCAAAAGTGTTAACCCCTTTTTTAAGATTTCAATAGTAACATTTCATCAAACTGAATTGAATAATTGATTAGGATTGTTCAATTATTAAATTAAAATCAGTATTATTTTATCCAATTTGATGCAATTTTACTATTAACTGAAATGCGTAAATCTTAAAAAAATAAATAATTGTGTGTGTGTGTGTGTGTGTGTGTGTGTGTGTGTGTGTGTGTGTGTGTGTGTGTGTACACAGCATGTGGAGACACTACCACATGAGTTGCGCAGGACATGTGGGTGAGTAAATGGAAGAATTTTCAGTTAAAAGCAAATGTGTTTTAGACACTTTTCGTCTCCCATTAACAAGTAACTTTGTCGTCTAAAAAAGTTTTGGAAGTTGCATTCAAATACATTTGACTTAAAAATCTGAAGAGGCACATTTAAATGTGCATGATGCTGCAGCCCTGCAAACATCAGTATCTTATTACATTTAGCTCTAATCCTCAGCCTTTCGAAGATGTTCATGGAGGGAATCATGCTAATACTGCAGAGATTCTAAGATCCAAACAACAAAGCGTTCACGTCCATTTCAAATTGTTAAAGAAACCGCCAAGCGTGCCGTAATGGTCTTTAAGGAGATGCAAACAAATAAATGTAATAAAAATTCTACGTAGTAACATATGGGTAGATGGTTCTACCTGCTGCTTTAAATCCATCACTGTCTGAATTAAAACACAGCTGCAAAACTCTAATCCTCCGAACAGCAGGCCTCATTACTGACTGCCTCTCTCTATTGATCCAAACTAAACAGCTCACACTTTTGGTCTGCTTTGTTCCATGTGGTGATGTTTGCCAAACAAACATTCCTCAGGTATATGTAACTGCGAGGTATGAGACCCATACAGTGCGGTGCTAAATCCTTACCCTTCAAATAATCCCTGTATTCTGAATTAGTCTCCATTTTAGATTGCCTGCAGATCAGCCAAGAGTTACACAAGAGAAAATCCAGAGAACGAAGAAAGATGTAGCTACAGCCTCCTTTATCCTATGGTCACATTCTTTACAACCTGTACTAACACCTCTTAGAGCTAGAGTGCTTCCTATTAGTTAGGAAACTGTTGGCTGGCATGTGACCTTTTCACATACATCCTGGTGTGAAAATGAAGCACATTTGAGCTCTGTTCTTTCTTTTGATAAAATCTAGTTATGAGTATGAGGGCGTTTCAGCAGTTTCTTTTTTCGTTCTCCATTCCGTGCTTGATTGTCTGCTTGCCTCCTGTTGATTTCTTGCTTTTGTCTTTGTTCAGTATAATTTTACTTTAATATTTTGTATAAAGATGTTCTTGTTGACATCTCGCTTACTTTATTTTAATTATTTGCTGTTATGTTCTTTTGATTTCTTGCTTTTGTGTTTATTCTTTAGTTATTTTAATTCATTATTTTGTATAGAACTGCATTTTCTGCTTCACATTAAACTATTTGTGGAATTTGAGCTCTGTTCTCTCCTTTTAATAGAATCTAGTTTTGTACTATGAGTTTTTCCTTCCATATTTTCCTTCCTCCCTATCTTTCATATTGTTTTGCTTTTTGCCTTATGAAATTAACAAAATAATAATACAATTATTATTATTATAATTAAAATTATAATAGTAGAATTATGAATAAATGCTGAAATGTGATAT
Organism: Gobiocypris rarus; assembly: GCA_023029165.1. Lineage (NCBI taxonomy): Eukaryota > Metazoa > Chordata > Actinopteri > Cypriniformes > Gobionidae > Gobiocypris > Gobiocypris rarus. The sequence goes on from CM040920.1 coordinate 29,080,353, forward strand.
TGTTGATTATTTTGTTTAACTAGAGCTTAACCAATAGCATGATGATTTAATGCAATATCTCTTTCCTTCCTTCCTCCTCCCTTCCCCTCTCCCTTCCTTATTTCCCTCCCTTCCTTCCTTCCTTATTTCCCTCCCTTCTTTCCTTCCTCCCCTTCCTTTCTTCCCTCACTCCCCTCCCTTCCTTCCCTCACTCCTCCCTTCCTTCCTTCCTTATTTCCCTCCCTTCCTTCCTTCCTTTCTCCCCTTCCTTCCTTCCCTCCTCCCTCCCTCCCTCCCCTCCATTCCTTCCCTCCCTCCCTTCCTTCCTTCCTTCCTTCCTTCCATTATTCATTAGTTATTTTAGTTTACATTATTTTGACTGCATGTTGTTTACTGTACAGTATGCCACTCAGGTTTATTTTCTCATAGATTTATTTTCATGTGGAAGTATAGCAGTTTTTATTGTTTGTCTGATGCGAACTAGAAAGCTGCATTGCTGCTCGACTAGTTTAAATTCGATGTATTTAGAATAAAAGATGAAATGTGGGTTAGAATGCAAAAACATTTTCTGTAGAGCCAATGCAACACTGCAGAACAATAAGATGAAGGAAGGATAGTGTCCTATATCCTACCAAATGCATATATAAACAGATACACAGCATAGAAAAATGTTATTTTCACTAAATAGCATTTCAGGAGGAAATGGTATAGTTATAAATGTCAGAAAACAGGGGAGATGATTTTGTTCTGAGCAGCAGAATGTGTTGAAAATGAAATACAGAAAGAGCCATAGTGAGCATGATTAGGGCTGTACATCTCTACAACAAAAACAAATCAATACTTTGGGCAGATGAATCAAATCTGGCCCATCAATCGAAATCCCCACGGATTGTTGAACGCTCCCTAACTCTGTCCTCCCATTATTTTCCGATCCCTCTGATATCCTTCAGAAATACAACACAATCCACCATACGACCTCAATATATAACATGACAATTGTTCTTCCAAGTGTTTTAGGAGATGAGGAACATCAAATCACGGATTACTCGTATTCAACACAACATAACTAATACACAATGACACAGCAGAAATCCCTGCACTCAAGTGCATCACCAGCCAACTCCCTCTCATAACCATATAGAGCACATTTTCAAGCCCTCCAGCTTTCAGGTCACTGTAAAATGAAAAATGTCTTTAAAACTCAGCAAGGGAGATTTATTTTTCAGCTAATTCACAAGCCCTCACAAAAAGGCAGCTGGCACAAAGGTTCACCTTAGTAGTTTGATTTTACACAGACATCCATTTGTTATTTAGTTTTTTCATCCATCTATCTATCTATCTATCTATCTATCTATCTATCTATCTATCATCTCCATCCATCCATCGAAAGATATTTGCATGTGCACTTTAGGTTTCAGTTTAAAGAATTTTCTGCGGCAGTAAAAGACCCAAGAAGTCTAAAGATTACTCCGGGATTGTGTCACCTCCCCCATTGAGATTGTAATGATCATGATCAAATTATTTATGTCATTATCAAATGTTTTATTCCAGTTATGTGTGAACGCAGGGCTTATTAATTCCTTTTTTTCAAAGTTTTCTTTAATACCTTGTTTTTTTTTCATTAGCTATTCTTGTGGTCTGTAGCTCTCTGCTGTCTTTGTCAATCAAACCAAACTCACCTAATCAAACACAGCAGTCTACACAGGGTGGGCTCAGTCCAGACTGGTTTACAATGGGCCTCTCCAGCTTGGAGCAGTGGGTGTCGTTCTCAGTATGGGAAAAAGTGTGCAGTACACAAATGTGAGCGAGAAAGAGATAGCTATGGAGTGTCAAAAGGGGAGACAGTGGAAAAAAAAGGAAGAGAAAGTTATTGAATTCAGATGTTGAGAAAGGTCAGGAGCTTCGAATGCATTGTATATGAACTTTTGATATTGTTCATAAAATACGGTAAAGTTAGGTTCAAAGAAAGAGGATCCGTTTTGGCTTGAAAGCTATTTGCTTTGCTATTGAAAACGTTGCTCTCCCTGAACTCAAACATTCATTTTCTTTCAGGGTTGTCATTTGGGAAACGGACGATGAAAGCTAAGTCTCGGATAACTTTCTTTCTATTTTTCCTCAGATATGCATCTATGACAAGACTCATCTATGACAAATGAAAGCTGCACTCAAGCAGCATGAAAACTCGAATATGTTCTCTAGCATGATTTGAGAATGTTAAAAGAGCTAAAAAGTAAGAAAAACATCATGGTCAAATGTCACTCATTCAATTATTTGATTCATGAATTTCAAATATTGCAGAATGTTAAATATTTATTTATTTTACATCACTATTTAAATAATTATTTTCTTAAACCCACACACTTTATATACATGGTTAAATGCAGGAAAAATAAATGTGGTCTCCAGCAAGCTTATTATTGATAACTAATATAGTTTTGGCCATATTAATTTACACAACATCAGCGTTTTAGGCTTTAAGCTTTTTTTTATTATTATACCATTATACCAATTATAATTATGCCATTATCATATGTACATGTAAACAACAAAAATGTGAATTTGTGAAAACTTAAAATTACAGGACCCACTTTATATTAGGTGTCCTTAACTACTATGTACTAACATTTTAATTAATAATTTAATACATTGCACTTATTGTGTACATACATGTTTTTACATTGTACTTACATTTTAAAAAATACCTGCATGTAATTACATCTGTAATTAATTTCTGTAGTTACATTTGTAATTACACTGTTGACACTTACACCTAACCCTACCCTTAAACTGACCCATCCCACCACACCTGTCCCTACCCGTATCCCACCTCAATATCAGCAAAGGTGTTTTGCAACACAATATGAAGACAGTAAGTACATTGTACTTATTTTTTTATGTAAGTACATAGTAGATAAGGCCACCTAATATAAAGTGGGGCTAAATTACATTTGAAGTCTATAGGTGTTTCTTTATGAAGTGACATAGCCAGCTACTGGTCAGGCAGCAGAATACAGTGACACACCCTAAAACTAATATATATATAAGGTAATTCTATTTTTGTGTTAAATTAAGTTCTCACTATTAACTAATTGCCAATTAGCATTACTAGGATATTGGCTGTTAATTACTAATTATAAAGCACATATTAATGACTTATTCAGTATGACCATATTCTACATCCCTTAATCTTACCCAATACCTGAACTACAACTACCCTACTAACTATCCTGGTCTGCAGTAGTCAGTATCTATAAATAGTAGGGGTGTGTTGAGACACTTATCTCAAGAGAAGAGACACGAGATTGGGATCATGAGAACGACACGAGGCAAGATTTTTACATAGTGTTTTTAATTAATCCTCAATGAAATACATGACTAGAAAAATTGTTTGCAGGTGCATTTGAAATGTTTTAACTCATCTTGTAATGAATGTAATTTCAGTTTTACTTTCTGAGAATGAATATGCAGTAAAAGACAACAATACTCAAGTACTGTAAAGATTTTACCAAAGAATTGACTGGCTGATTTCCTGTAAGATTGTCTCTTCAGACCTTAGACCTGCACATGAGCTTCTTTTGACCTCTTAACTGAACTCCTTCCAATAAATTGCTCATAGATATTCAGTGCAAAAAACCACAATCAAAGTACTCAATAGTCAAAGTGCAAATTGAGACCACATTTTTCTTCAAGCATGATATGGAGCTAATAGATTGTACAACTAGTTAGCTTTCATATTGGGAGATATTCGCATGCATCAACGACTCACTTTCAAACAGCGGCAACGTATTGAAATCGCGTTTTAATGCACGCCATTTACTTTCACTTTCGCGATAGTGCGTACTCGTGCTGAACGAGCATGTTAAAATACAAGACATTCGTCTGACGCTTCTGTTGCGCAACGAATCCTCCGCCACGGTCCAGTCCACTAACACACACTCAATGCGAGCGCTTCACTTACATGTAACACACACTCATAACACACACTCGTCTTCTCGTCACGGGATTGAATTGAAGCGACTGTTATGACCTCTCATGAAGCATAAACAAAATTAACAGAAAAAAAAAAAACTTCCTGTGTAGGACTCGTCACTTGCCATTAGAAGCTCCTTGTAGCAGCCTACATTCATGCAGCCTATCTGGCAACCTCGAGTCAGGGGAGGGAGCTCTACAGTAATTTGAAAGTGATTGCAGTACCAGTTTTGGCCACAATCCTACATACAGGTCCTATAAACGAATTGTACTTTTCTAGTTATTTGAAAAAAGTAAACTGATTACATAACTCACATTATATATAATGCGTTACCCCCAAAACTGACCATTGATGCCAATAAAAACCCTTTATTTTTAAGAATGTACAGTGAAGCTTTTTCACTATTTTCCACGTTTGTGCAATGAAAAGGTTCCATGGATGTCAAAGGTTCTTCATGGAACCATCACTGCCAATAAAGACTTTTATTTTTAAGAGCGAAGGCAACTTCATTTAGTTTAGTTTGAATAAATAACTAAAACTAAACAAATAAACTAATATAATAAAATATAATTTTAATATAATAAAAATGTACAGTATGTCTTTGAAGATAGAGCAAATTGTGTTGTGCCGTCTGATCCCTGGTGCTGCCGGTACACAGGTGTTTGTGTCCGCAGCAAAGAGAACCTGACTATTTTGTTACAGGCTGTTCCAACACAAAGGTGAAAGGTGAAGCCACTGTGAATTTGGCACTGTTATCAAAAGCCTTGTTTTCTAAGATGTTTTTCTAGTGTAGACCTACAGGGACCTCTTCACAAGTACATTATATCCAGTCCGGCCTTTATCATCCATCTTTTTTAAGTTGTTCTCCAGCTTCCATCATCTGTATGCCTGGCTGCCTACTTCATTCGAATTGTGAAAGGCAAGAGGTGCTTTGCACCTTTGCAGAAGGATTTTTCAAATACGCAGTATTTAATTTATGTCACCAGCGTTTCCCATTCAGAACCGTTCACAAATGTAGGATTCAGAAAAAAAAAAAAAACTATCCTGAGGAGTGTGTGGCCTGCTGGATTTCGATGCTTTTGATACTTCGGCTCTTTCCAGAGTCAGAGAGATGCGGCGGGGAGAGAAGATTGCCAAGCTCAGACGTTTTTCTCTTTTAAATATATAATCGTTTTGTGAGTTTTGACCTGCCCTTGCGAAGTTATTGACAGAGCAGATTTTTTTGCCAAGCTATGAAAACTCAGCATATGAATATGTATCCACATGTACCTTTTGCTTGCGAAAATAAGCAATTATAAAAAAAGAAAAACTTACTTCAAATTCTGTTTGACCTCATAAGCTGTGGGTTATGGTACTGATTAGGCCTTGAAGGCAAGGCTGGCAGATTCATAATACCGGATAATCAACTGCACAAGGTTTTATTTTGGCCTAGTAGATTCTCATTTTTAATTTTTTTTTCATATTCCTGTCATAGATGCAGACAGTGAGATAGGTCAAGTATTTTGTATGATGAAATGGATGTTGTTTCCCATTCAAGAAATTGAATCTCAAACCCTCCTGAATAGCCCTGCATGTCTTTAGAGGATATTTCAAACAAAATAGAAGTTGGAAGGAAGCACACTGTTCCTCCATCCTTGGCAGCGTATGAGGAACTACATTTTTTCTCACTCTATATGCCAGATGCACTTGACTCTTAATCAACAGTGAAAGCTGGTATCACAGAAGCTCTACTCTGTTCAAGGCCGTTTCATTCTTCTCAGATGAGAAAATACCCAAAAAAAAACCCATCAAAGTTCAGCTTGCAAGCCATTAGATATAAAGATTAGAACAGCAATGCTGAGAACGTTCTCAAACACGATGGCCTTATTTCATATTTAACCCTATTAGCTATCAGTGTTGAGGGAGTCATTTTAGAACAGTAGCTTGTTTAGCTCAATTTTAATTTTATTTAAATAAAAACTATAAGCTAAAAGCAGCCAACCACACTGAAAATATTTAGGGGAGAAACTATATCTATAGATATACATATATACATATATATATATATATATATATATATATATATATATATATATATATATATATATATATATATATATATATATATATATGCCATCAATTACACTTACAACCAACGTTAACATTTAGAGAAGCATTTATCTGGAAATAAAACAATGAAGATCGACAACTCAATTAGGAAACTAGGGAAACCACGGTAAACGGCAACATTTAGATACCAAAATGTAAAATATACATAGCTATAAAATGTATGAAAAACCTATGCTTCATTGGGAGTCTGTTAAAGCACTGTGAGCACTTCATTTTTCTTTTGCACATATGATATGGATCAATTATTTAAGAATAATATTAAGAAATTTGACTGTTAAGTAGTATTTTGAGATCTTTTAGGAGCAACATTGTTGAGACCAAAATGTATCTGTATAAACATTTCTATTGATATCCGACATCTGCACTCCACTCTTGAAAAGCACAATTCGCCACCAGTGTGCTGGCATGGATATTGGGGTTCTCTTAGATTATGCTTAAGAGCCGAGACCTATTTTGAATGATCAGAAACAGAGTCTTCACTTCATCCTGAGATCACACTGAAATAGCAATATCCACAGGAGAGGACAGCGAAATAGTAGTAATATAAAACCATTCATGTGTGTGATAGCTTCATTAATGAATCGTTGTGAGAAGTTTCCCCCCGACAGAAGAGTGCCTGAATCTGCTCTTATTTTTCACGACGCATCAACTGTGACAGTCAAATGAGATTTATTGTAAATCTTTTGCTCATGGCAGTGTGGATTCTGACAGACTTCAGAATGTACATGTGAGCTAACGCATCTTACATGAAATATATGAAAATTAATCTCATATCCAGTACATTCAAGAACAGCTTGAAGTGTTTTTGAAATGATAACACAATTCCACTGGTTTTATGAATTTGGTTGTTGTAAAGTACAGCACCTGTCAGTCAGTCAGTCAGTCAATCTTGTATATGTTGGAGTTAAGCTTTTGGAGCTTGAGCGATTGGGTCAATCGGATCACAAGTGGACGGCGCTACAGGTGAAAACTGTGTCTAAAACATTTGAAGCTTGTCCACTTTTGACCACTTCCAGATGTAGTCAAAAACGCATTAGACCAGATTGCTTTCGTGGTGTAAACACTCAAATGTGTTTAAACAGCCCCCTACTGAACTAACGCATAAACATTGTGAAAAGCACCAGATGATATTTAAACTTTGTCTGCTGAAGATTCAAGTTTGGTTTGAAAACGTACTAAGTACAATATTCTGTCACCATTCCTGACTTCTAACACACACAGCCACAGCGCTCGCCAGAGTCTTACGTCTGTCAGAGCAGAAACGGAAGCCGATGCTCTCCGTGTGTTTTCCGTCTCTGGTCGCATTCATTTTTAAATTGCCTGAGCTTTTTTTGTCCATTAGATCAAAAGATCTGAAAAAACAAAACAAAACAAAAAACTAGGGCCGGGACTTTAACGCGTTAATTAAGATTAATTAATTGCGTGACTTTAACGCGTTAATTAAGATTAATTACGCAAAAATTGATAACAATTTTAACTTATTTTTGCACCGCAGAACGTTTTTTAATGAATGAGTTTTGACGGACCGTTTATACTGGAACACCAACTAGCGTTCTTGACTTCTGAACACAACAAACCACAGTGAACATGAACGAAGAAGCTGACGAGACTGCTTTGCTTGGCAAATTTTGTTATAAAAAACGAAAGGATGGAAGCGTCGACAAGAGCATGGTTGTGTGGAAGCTATGCAAAAGGAATTTGCGTATCGAGCCTCAAATATCACCTCAACGCAAAACGCTGGACATAAATAAATAAACAAAATCTTGTTGATTAAGCTTATGTATTCAGTCATTATTCAATGGTATACTAAAAGTCCATGTGAAAAAAATTACTTCTCACTGTTCTCAGGTCAAATATTTATATGCAATTAAAATGCGATTAATTTCGATTAATTAATTACAAAGCCTCTAATTAATTAGATTAATTTTTTTAATCGAGTTCCGGCCCTAAAAAAAACAAAACATATATATATAGCTACCCGCCCATAGGCCCTCCCCTCAGAGAAATCAGGACAAAAGTGGTTGAAAATGGACTTTATATTTTTATTATTATTAAAACACAAAGTGTAAACGTGTATGTGTCTCCCTCATCTACTTGTGATCCGATAGACGAAAATGCGTCTTAATACCAGATGAAAACAGGGTTTATACAGAATTATATATTTAATTATCTTATCAATTACATTTAATAAAATCTGACAATTGCATCATAAAATCATGAACAATTTGGAAAACAAATTAGTACAATGTGGCTTTTAAATTGAGAGGGACAATTATTTAATGCGTGATTTACCTAAAACGAGGTATCAAATTTTATTGTGCACATGATTTAGTACAATGAGGGTAAAAAATATTGGAGAAACTTTAATTTAGGGTTCAATTCTCGCTAACTAGTTGCTTATTAGCATGCATATTACTAGGATATTGGATGTTTATTAATACTCATAAAACACCTACTAATGCTTTATTCTGCATGACCATATACACACAGTTTGTCAATCTCATGTCAATCTTGAGTACCTAGTACTGCATCCTTGATATCTCGGAAATCTCTTTAGTTTGATCATATTTGTAAAAGAAAGATGCACTGTACTGAGCCTTTCCGAATAAAACCGAGCAGCTGGAGGCGTATTGTATGGGCGGAGCTAAAAAGTCAGGCGCGTATGCATGCAACTATTGCACTGAAAGTGTCTGAAAGCTGTGACATCCTTAGAAAATGTGGAAAAAAATGCTGTCCTAAATAAACGATGGTTATCAATCAGATATATGATCCAGAATCAGATCAAGAGGCTGAAATTAAAGAGGAGCAGCAACAATGACTACAGCAGGACATCTCTGTGGAAATGTTATACTGTAAGTTAACAGTATGTATTTGCTAGCGGCTTGTGTAAATGACTTATTTCTACTTTCATTATCTCGTCATCATTTTAAAAGGTGTACAAAGTGCACATCGCATGCTTTATTGATAAATTAACTATACGTGATCATGTTTACTTGATGTGCACTTACAAGCCAATAGCCAACAACAAAAGACACATATTTAAAGCAGTTTTACTCATCGCCTGAGGTTACAACATTGACTGTGAACCTTTAGTGTTGGGACCGCTCCATCTTTCAGCATTAGATGATCAGCAAATCTGGAGTTCAACTGGGCCTTGTTTATAAAACAATCATCGCCCAAATGAATGGAACAAACTGAACAGGATTGTCTAAACACACTTCTTTGGTGACATTGTTGATTTCTTGAAATGCAGCCGAGCCAATGACTTCCCTAAAGACATACAATGCACTTTGATGATAGTACTGCTTTTGCTCTCTTGCTCTGGTCGATGGGTGTGCGCACATCCTTCCGGTAGAAGTGCCCGTACGGCCCATAAAAGGAGATTTCGCTCTTGTTGCCATCATGCAAACCCATACTCTGAAAAATCTTTACGAAACTTTGAGAAAGTGAGTATTTTTGGCACAGCAATGCTTCATCAAAAGTCCTTATTCCTTATCAAAACTTATTTTTTGAAACTTCGTCCAAACAATACAAAACCTACCTTACTAACTATTAATAAGCAGTAAATTAGGAGTTTATTGAGGCAAAAGTCATTAGTGAATGTGTTCCCCATATTAAAGTGTTACCGATTTCTTAAATTATGTCCACAATTTATATTTATTTTTTGTCCTCATGACATTGTGCAGGGCTCTGTAATTTTGAAACATTTCAATTAGTGAAAGGAAAAAATAAAACAATCCAATCAAAAGCATGGAATTTTTCAAATATATGCATTTACTGACTTAATGGTGATACAAAAACTAATGTAATTTGCATCTTTAAATATTTTATCCAATATATCAAGACATGTATTATTAACTGAATGAAGAAGTATGAAGAAGATATGAAAATTTAGTACGTAGGAAAGACCAAGTTGATTTCTGCAGCTGGATTGCTGTTTTGATCTATTTTTAGAGGCGAAATGATATCCAACATATGTATTCCTGTACCTTTAACACCGTCAGATCTCTGTTGGACTTGATGTATGACAGTTCTTCACCCAGGGACATTGTTTTTGCAGCACAATATTACCTATAAAAGTAAGGCCATGAGGAAAGCTCTAAATATAGCTGTGTGAATGTTGATAAGGTCTGCCTTTGTTCTCTGTCTGTCTCTCTGCATTTTCAAAATAAAGAGAAACTTTTAGAGGATATTCAAAGATATTAAATTTGCCCTCAGCCTTAAGGGTGAGCTCGTTTAAATCTCGCATAGCGCATGTAGAGAGACGCTTCGCAAAAGAAACTACAAAGAGAAAGGGAATATGTAAGCTGACAGCGAGAGTTACAAAACCCACCAAACTGATTAAAAATATACATGGATATATAAATGTGAACATCAGTAACTGTGAAAGTTACTGAAAATGTTATGTAACCGATGTAAAAATTCAATTTTCTTTTTTATCAGACATTGGTCTTCTTGTCTGTGAAATGTATGCACTTGTAAGAACCGTACCACCCAGCGGTCCCCTAGAAGGAATAATGACTTCCCGAGAGATCAGCTGAGTCTAGAATCCGCTCCAGTTATATGATCCGATCGTCCTGTAGAACGTCTATCCTTTACTGACCCCCAAAAAATTAGCGCAGACTTCCATATCCACTCCAGTTGTGGAGGAGATGCACTAGAAAGAAGCATATAGTCAGGGGTGAGAAACCAAGTAGGACAGGTGGTAATTTTTTTTCACAAAGGAACAAACACTAAGGCTGTGGGACGTTCATCCAAGCTTCAAAGTCAGGAGGAAAATGCTCCACAAAGGCCAAACACAAAGAGACTCACCTCAAAGACTCAAAGGCAGACCAAAGAGAAAAAAGAATCAAAAAGAAGCTGAAGGGCCTGATATTGAATATAGCACAATATCATAATATCTCAATAAAAGTGCATAAGAACAGAGCGGATATAAATTGAGTTATTGATTGAGTCATGATGGATTGTTATAGTTCCAGCTTGACATTTAAAAAAAAAAAAACAAGTTTTTACAGCATGAATAAGCATAAATATCAGTTAACAAACTGCAGAACATTTTTATTTTTATTTTTTATAAATCGATCTGTTTTGAAAATGTTTAGATATAAGCTTGATACACCACATTTTTAAGTATATACCACACTAAATGTTGTTGGATTAATGCTTACAAAATGCCAATGGTCTAAAAAGAAAGAAAGGTAAATAGCGAATCCGCCATGGTGCGTTCACACTTGTAATTCAGTTCGTTTGGTCCGGACCAAAAAACAAAAACCGCTTAGCGTTCACACTGGCATTTTTAACAGTCAACCTAAAGTTACCGAACCAAAGGCATAGGGATACGGTCACAACCTGATTGGTCGGCTGTTATGACGTACATTTCCTGACGGAGCCGAACATTCAATCGATCATTTTATGCGTGTACATATGGTTTTATTTTTACCAGGGGCCTATTGCACAAAACTGGGATAAGGAATTAAGCTGGGATATCTTGGTGATCCTGGCTCAGTTTATCCACTAATATACAGTTATCTTTCGTTATCGTTCTTGGTGTGTGTAAATTTCAGGGTAAATTTACATGACAACGGTGTACTAAATTTTGCATACAGATGACAAGATAATCAAGATATCCCAGCATAATCCCTTATCCTAGTTTTGTGCAATAGGCCCCAGCTCAAAAAATGTTCAAAACATTCAAAACAGCACCAGGATTTCCTCCGTTGTTTGCAGAAACGAAGATCTGCTGCAAAGAGACGGCAGTTCCCTCATCTGTACCGACTAATGGGCAACAGGTCCTTTGATGAGAACAACCAGGTACACGATCTTTCCTTTAATTGATGATTCGAAACCTAGTGGTTGTGTCAGTAAACTGGCCAATGTCACAAAAAAACTAAACAAAAAAAACACTGTTTTTGTAATAGTGTGAGTCACACTGGTCAAAATCTTTAGAGGTATTTTCACCATGGAAATATTTGTAATATACAAATTTCATGTTTTCTTTTTTGTTGACAATAACTGCTTTTATATTCTATACAACAATGTCAATTTTGTCTAGCTGAATGCTCTTGTAGATCACACTGAGCCTTTTACTGTAAATACTGTACAGATTCATACAGTAGGTAAAATGCATATGCAGTATATATATAATCAGGCATTACATTATGCTTATATTGGTCCCTCTTTTGCTGCTAAAGCAGCCCTGACCTATCGAGGCATGGATTCCACTAGACCCCTGAAGGTGTGTTGTGGTATCTGGCACCAAGATGTTAGCAGCAGATCCTTTAACTCTTGTAAGTTGCGAGGTTGGGTCAACACCAAACTTGTTGTGCTCCTCAAACCATTCCTGAACCAATTTTTCTTTGTGGCAGGGCGCTTTATCAACAAGCCATGTGCTTTTAGTCATTGTGCAAATTGTAGACCGTTGTATTAAACTCTTTTGCACACGTGCCAAAAAAATGCAATTTGCTTAAATCAATAAGATATTCTAATCTGATGAGAACAAGAAACTTATTGTTCAGGCACCGGGAGAAAAAAAGAAAGAAAGAAAAAAAGTCTATTTTGACAATTGATCCAAAACGATTGAGAAAAACATGTACATGCATGCTTAGCAGTGAGCTGCCTATATGCTGCATACTCAGTGTACAGTTAGTCCCAGATTACAGTAGCTGATCTGAATCTGTTTTGGCATCCACGGTCCGAACAGGATCAAAATATGTCATGTTTCTTCAGCTTGCTTGATTTGGATTTTTAACAAACATTTTTAACATTCGTAGTCATTAATTCTACAGTCTATTCACTCATTCAGCTACAGGGGATGGAGTAAATTATTTAAGAATGTGGCAAGCAATGTGTTGCTAGCATGATTTGAATGTGTTAAGCAGCTGAAACAATAGTTTGATGCTCATGTTCCCAAATCACATAATAGTATTCACCTCTTTTTGGTGAGTGTATGTCTGGTGATATTTATGACTGGCCGCATACTGTACATCTTTCTCCTTTATAAAGCAATTTGATGATAACGGATATATGTACAACAAAGTCAATTTCGGGAAACATTTGAATTGATCTTTACTGAAATTGATGGGCTGTGTTTGAAAATAGCTTTCAGTGGCAAAATTGGAAATATCGAGCTGCATTTAACAAAACCTTAAACAGGTTAATTTGTTGCACAAACAGCAATAAAACAGTAAGAATACAATTAATCTTTGTGATTGGGATTTAGACTCTCAATTAGGACACATCTGCACATAAACAATGTTGGAGATTGTACTGGAGGTTGTACCGGACAGCATTTACACCCTTGTCCCGCACGTCGCATATTGAGAAAGTGTCCCGCATTTTCATCAGTCTGTTCATTTTTAATGATCATATTAAGAAAACATGCGTGCGTTTTTAGGAAAGAATTTTATTTATTCTTTTTAAGGCATCATTTTTCACTAGTCCTGTCGCGATTGGTCGATACAATCGACGCTGATAATTAGTCGACGTCAATATTTTTAATCGACTGGTTGGGTACGATATGAAATTTAAAAATGACAGCACTCTAATAAGAGCAGTATTTCTTAATGTGCATTCATGTGTGACAGCAGTGAGGACGTGTGTGTGAGCTCTGCTTTCACCATTCACTAAAAACAACAGAAACACTTGCATTAGAAAATAAAGTGTGCGCGGCCAGGACGTGCTTGTGCTGCCAGACTCTGACCTGAAGTGCGCTGCAGCGCACACGCCTTTCACTCAGAAAGATTGCGATGTCAGTTTCACAGATTATTGGGTTTGAATAATCAAATATATTTAAGAATGCACATCCTGGCGAGTATTCAGGTAAATGCAGTCGGGTATGTCTTTAGTGAACGCACACAGAGTTGAGTGAGAAATCGTGTGTTAAAATGAATTTGGTCCGTGCAGGTCTTAAAGGGCCGGGCATAATATTCAGTGTGATTTATTGTTAATCAAACAACAAAAGAAAATAGAAAATCACCCCATGCTTGACTAAATAACTTTAATACATTTATTAAGAATCAGTGTATGGTAAAAAAAAGCAGGGCAGGAACATGCTGGCCAATTGAGTTTTTAGGTAAAAAAATTAATAAAACTTTTTTTTTTGCCATGGTATCGATTCAGTCAAAGTCATAATTTTGGTATCACCAAAACACTTTTCTATATAAAAAAGTATTCGCTGATATTCTCTTTTGTTATCTTGGTTTAAAAATGTGTACATTTTTATAGTACACTACTGAATGCCAAAGTTTCAAAGTTTAATTATATGTTTTTAAGTAAAATTGTTGAAAATTGTGATAAATTAGATTAGATAGATTAATTGATATAAAAATAGTCGTTAGTGGCAGCTCTATTTTTCACCTATATTTAACAGTGCTTTGTCATGTAAAATCCGGCATTACACAGATACAACAGCTGTTTTATAAATCCTATCCAATTGGTTGAAAAGAAAGGAGTAAACATCATCACTAGGTTGTGACAGCTGTCAATCAAAATGTGGAGCGGTGATTCGTTCCATATGTTCCCTGTCAGAAAACGAATGGATACTTTTATATATGAATTAATATTATAAGACTGTCGATTAACTAATTTCATACTGTTTTATTTGTTCATTATTTTGAATTGAATTTATTAATAGGATTTTATCTGCATGATGCCTTTGGGCTCAGTAATGTTGAATTTAAATGACATGTAAAATAAAGATTATACAACAGTTTCAGGTTATGTTTTAGTGTTGGTAACATGTCTCACATTGTCCCACACAAGCTTAGTAATTGTCCCACATTTGGTTTGTTGGATGGTGGTCACCCTAGTGTTACTATAATTATTATTATTATAATCTCCATTATTTTGATTCCATATGGTTGGAATCTTGGTAAGTGACAGTTCATCCTCTATTAAGCAAAGACTAATGTTGTGCTGCACTTTTATAGCTTAACCTGTTTATACTGAACATTATTGCACATAATATTATTCAAAGTGAGCTTTTCTTGTGCAGAGAATGCGCTAAATCTAAAGTAGAATAAGTGCAACAATTCAAGCAACTACTGCAGGTCTTTTAAAAGGACCAGACAATTCCAGGACCAGAAATGTTCAATGTTCAAAATGATCTAGAGAGATATATTTAATATATAATATATCCGGTTCCCACCTCCTTCTTCCCTGAACAAAGAACTGCATAACAGTATGTTAGATAATAATGATGGAAACCATTTATATTCTCATACGTTTTAGCTTAGTGGTTCATATTGTGCGAACTATTTACTTAAAACAAGGGAATGAATTAGTAAAGCACGCTGATGTACTAGTAAGTCTTGGGAACGGGTTGTTAATTCGTGGCCATGATATACATATATTTTTTCTCCGCATGTGATGTGTGGGGCTCCAACATTTACAATACATAATTGAGAATTTGATAAATGTTGTAATCAGTGAAATTATGTTGTAATTTTGCAATCTATTCAGTAATTCATGTAATAACTAGGCATTTTCTCCCCACACTGTACACCTGAATAAGTTGGGCTAACATTTGACGGTAATGTTGAAAATACACAGTCCGGTGTGCTGAAGCAGGTTGGAAATAAACTTTGCAGGACAGTGGGTCCCCAGGAGCAGGGCTGAAGACCTCTGATTTACAGAGACAGGGGTAGCTGCAGCTTGGAGTAATGGGCGTGTCGAAAGGTTTCTCACTGGTGAAAGGAGTTTCCTCCTGGCAACTGCGTTGGCCAATCAGCAGAAAAGTATAGCTTCACCAGATCACCTTCCGTATTCATCTTACAGAAAAAGTGTAGTGCCTGATGATGTTGCACACCAGTTGTGTTTTTTTTGTTTTATTTTCTCGATCAGGCGAAAGCTAGATATGTTACTTTATAAACTTTTAAATATGGATATTTTTCTTACACAAACACACCTTCATAAGGCCTTTATTAACCCCCCAGAGCCGTGTGGAGCAGTTCTATGATTGATAGCACTTTTATGTACAAAAAAATAGAGCAACTATTCACTGCTATTGTAAAGCTTGGAAGAGCCAGGACTTTTTATTCTTCTGAAAGAAGAATGTCATATACACCTAGGATGACTTGAGGGTGAGCAAATCATGGGCTAATTTTCATTTTTGGGTGAACTAACCCTTTAAGTATTTTAAGCATTACAGTGTATATATTCTGTACTTCTGGCCTGTATGTTGTAGTTTTGAATATGAGCTAGATCTCTTCAGTAATTGCATTCATCCTTGACAAAAGTGAAACAAGCATTTGAGCCAAGGTTGCTCTAGTTTGATATGCATATGCCATAATTTGCTGACTACTAGACCATGTTACGTTTTAATTAAAGCCCCTAGTATCCTCATCTGTGATTATTAGCAGAAGTCATTCTGAATTTCTTGAGTCAATCACACAAACTCACTTACACACAAAAGGAAACAGGCTTAAATTGATCTTCATCCCTTGTGATTTCACCTTTTCTCTTTCATCACGTTGGGCATGGTCACTACTAGCTTAGCAAATCTTTGTCAATGACTTTCATTGTTTTTGTCCTGTCTCTTAGGACACAGAGGGCCAGATTTACTAAACAGGGAAAATCAGTGTGAGAGCGCAATTACAAAAAAGCACAGATGGGAGTGAAAAGTTCTGCGTGTGATCTACTGATCTTAAAGAATGCAGACAAACACCAGTAAACTGATGAGCGCAAACCTTAGTAAATCACCTTGCATTTAAACACTCCTCCCATACATTTTGCATCTGAAAGGGAAACTATAAATACATTAGCAATAAGGTCAGCCACAAAAATAACCTTTTCTGCACTAAATTTTCACTGCGTGTCTTTACACAATCCTGAAAGTAGTTTTTTAACAGCAAAAGAGGGTTTGTGCTGGTGCAAGCCATCTGGCCCACATACTTCTCTCCTTCACAATCACCTGCAGCGCCCCCTAGCCATGGTAAATATTTGAAAAGTTATGAAAGGTAACCCACAATTTGATCAAAAGCCATCTTTTGTCTCAGGAGATATGAAACCAGGTCTTTGCAGCACAGACATTTAAACATGAGATTGCATTAATGGGGCTCAGAATGGGTTTTCCTCCACAGCACCTGATCACCTGTATGTGCTGACTCCACAAATAAAGGCTATGTTATTGAAAAAGTGAGACGGAGATTTCTCTCTGGGTCTTCTGGATTATATTAGCTGTGGAGAAAAATCTATGAAGGAAATCATTTGGACTTCATTTTTCTTTTCCAGGGTGAGTTCATGGTAGTCTGTTCCTTCACACTTTCCAGAAAGCATAACCTTTGACGCCTGCCATGTCATTTGTTGTTTTTTTGTTTTGTTTCTGTGGACTGCACTGAGCCATTTTGTGCATTCAACTAACTCTGAGTACAACACCATTACTTCTCCAGATAGTTCAATGAAGGTCTTACAGTACACATGTGCTGCATCCGAAATTGAATGCTTGCCTAGTATATAGTATGGCAAAAGTAGAATGTCCGAATATATAGTATTAAAAAAACAGTAGGAGAAAAGTCCCTGGATGACTTACTACTTTTGCCAAGATTCTGAGGTGCACATTCTATGGACTCTTTACTATCCTATATGGGAGAGGACTTATGAATGGCAAGTGGAGCAACACAACTGATGCTGTATGTCACATGACAGCAACATGACGGATATAGTATGTCCACATTTTTTAATGGTCGCAAAGTAAAATCACATGTAGAACCTACTCAGAGAGTACAATATGTGAATTCAGATTCATTGATCATCTCAAAATTCGGTTATTATTCACATTATTTACCCATATGTTATTTCTATTATTATTATATTTTATTTTTTTAAATGACATGAGTGAGTAAATAGTTTAATTCAAATATTTAAAAATACTTATTTAAAGCTGCAGTCTGTAGTTTTTCCTCTTTGTCGCCATCTCTGTTTGAAATCTGCATCTGCAGTTATTCGCGGAATGATCAACTCTACTTGAGCTGTGCCTCGGCACCGCATAGTGTGTATGAATACGATGTTTTGAGGAGAATGTCAATGCGCGTGTGTCAGGAGAAGGGCTGTCAGTCACCGCGGCGGTGTGGACACTGTCATTCGGTATCACAGATTCTACTGAACGCATCACCAACATAAGAATGTCATCTGAACAAGTAAGCAGCTAACATCCACTTTTGTGCTGACCAACTAGGCCTACGTGGGAAAAGCATTGCAATAAATCATGATGATTAAATCTAACGATCGCTTATCATATCAAGTCAAACCGTGCAAATTATACTTTGTTTTCAAATTGTTCATATTTAGTTAATATAATAACATCAGCATTGCATGACTACACTTAATGTGTATTAGAACTAACGTATTTCCATTTCTGTGCAGTCTCATTTCTAATCGTCATCAACAAATTAATGTGGAGTAACGTAAGAGATGAACTGCTCCGTCTCATAGCTAGCACAAAACAATGGCTATTTACCTAATGCACATAGCAAAAAGAGAAAGACACAACAAAGGAAACTCCGTAACGTTTACTGTATGAATTAAGCAAAGTGTGTGCTACTGTTATATAATAACCATTGAAATGTCTGACCTGTCCAGCAGAAAAAACTCTCTGCATTCGTTTTGAACCCCTTCAAAGCACGGAGTTAACATCACCTTTCAAAAGCCCTTTTTATCCTTGTTTTGGCTCGGTTGAAGTCTCTCTTTTTTCTATAGCCATTCCGAAAGTCCGAAGTCTTTTGCATTTTACAACAGGCGAATCTCCAGATGTCACTGTCACTGATTGAGGTTTCAACCTTTCTGGACCCGCTATCAAATTGATAAGTTTACTTATATCAAGCACTGTGAGAAAAAACAGGTTAATCTCCACCTCCAACATCCTCACACGCATTATAGCCAACTAGCCGGGACTTCTTATTGATGTGTACAGATGTGACGCAATGACGCAAAGATATGCTCGAATCTCCCGCGGAAATCTACCAGTACCACTGGAATTAAAAACATTATTTCAAGCTTACCATTGTAAATCGAGCTAAGGTAAGCAGATAGTTTTGAACAGTGGCTGGTTATGTACTTGCACAAAAATTGATTTTGGATAATTTTTAACCCAAAAAAGCTACGGACTGCTGTTTTAATAAACGTTTATATCTATATATTTCTCTTATATAACAAATATGGGTAAACACATACAGGTGAAGTGAATAGCACTGATTATCTCTTCATCATGGCACCTGTTAGTGGGTGGGGTAAATTAGGCAGCAAGTGAACATTTTGTCCTCAAAGTTGATGTGTTAGAAGAAGGAAAAATGGGCAGGCATAAGGATTTGAGCGAGTTTGACATGGGCCAAATTGTGATGGCTAGTCGACTGGGTCAGAGCATCTCCAAAACTGCAGATCTTGTGGATTGTTCCTGGTCTGCAGTGGTCAGTGTCTATCAAAAGTGGTCCAAGGAAGGAACAGTGGTGAACCAGTGACAGGGTCATGGGCGGCCGAGGCTCATTGATGCACGTGGGGAGCTGGCCCGTGTGGTCCAATCAAACAGACAAGCACATTCAAGAACTTTCTGAAGAAATTAAGATATTCTGTCTTTAGTGAAGGGCAATCATAATATCAAAATCATAATCAAATCATAATCAAAATCCTGTATCTCAAAGAATAAAATCACATTTGAACATTATGACCCAATCATGATGCATTGAAACGTTTGCTTCAAGTGTTTAGAGCATATTCAAATCATATTGTAGTTACTTTTTTCCTAAGAGCCCTCATTTGTTTAAAGTTTTTTTATTCTCACAGATTCTTAGATGTGCAACTCAAAGCTCCTTTTGAAAGTAAAATATTCTTTTTGTCTGTGAGTGCTTAAGGAACCACAGCAGTGGGATTTCTCCTCTAATTACCAAAATGTTGATGATGAAAAATGACAAAAAATGCAAAAACTGCAAATAGATCCCAGACTGCTGCGTGGAACGGGAGCGTTTAACATTCTGTCAGAGCCAGCGGTGCTGTTCGCGTGATGCATGTCAACATCCTCTTTTGATGAGAGAAGCCATTGAAATTCTTTGCCGCACTCTCGGTGGAAAAGAGTGGCAAAGAGAAAAAAGGTGGTGCTGGCGTGACAGCCACGCCACATTACTCAGCAGCTGCTGACTGATTGCATTTCACATGCAGCACTAGCAAATCTCAAATTGCTAACCTACTCTTTACACGCTCCCCATTGTGACATGAGGGGACAAACCTGCCAGGACAGAAAAATTCCCGTTGTGTAGTTTATTCAGAATTGGCTATGTTTCATTTGTTGTTGACCCTCTGGGATACATACTTCTCAAGCTGGGATATTTTCAATGGCACACGACACAAGTGCTGCGTTTTTGATCTTTTCAAAAACAGAGACTGACTTCATGGTTAGGTGTGATAGGATTGTGTGCGAATGGGTTTTCAAACTATTCTGATTTTGGGGTTAAATTAGCTAAAGCATCACAGGCCTGTCTGCTTGTTTCGAGTAGTTTGCCTTTTTAGTTTAATTTATGCATTTGGCAGACACATTTATCCACAGCAACTTATAGTGCATTAAACCTATACTTTTTTATCAGTGCATGCATTCCCTGGTAATCAAACCCATGACCTCTTGCTAGCTAGTTTCATTTATTCTGACTTATTTACACAGTTAATAGTTGGATTCTCATGCTAAACATGGCCCCCCAAAAAAATAAAAAATGTTGGATGTATGACAGTATTTCTGTGATAGGATTGTGTGCGAATGGGCCGAGTCTGGCGTCATAAAGGGTTGAATTCCTTTTATGGGCACTTCTCCCGGACAAGCATGCGCACATATCAACCAGAGCGATAGCAAGAGCACGTCCATCAACAAGCTTCGTTACGGAAGCCATCGGCAGTGATTTCATTTTTTTAGCCCACAAAATCAACAATGTCACTTAAGAAGTGTGTTTTTGGTTGTGAGGGAAATATAATCTTGTTCAGTTTGCCAAATAACCCAGTGTTAAGGAAACAGTAGATGCAGTTGGTTTCCCTGGAGCAGCAACAGAATTCTGAAAGCTTGTTTGTTTGTTCCCAGTCATGAGCACCGGAGGCAAACGGCCCGTGTAAGTGCATATAATGTAAACAACACAAACGTATATTGAATTGAAAGTTATCCAGGGGTAATGCCATGATGTGTGTGTGTGTGTGTGTGTGTGTGTGTGTGTGTGAGCTCTTAAACAAAAAAATCTAATGTCAAATGGTGACATACCATTTTTTCCAAATGATTATAATTCAGACTTGATTTTCAATCATTTTGAAAAATAAACATAAATGTTTTAATATTTATGAACATTTAAAATAATTATCAACGCAAGTGAACATTTCAAAAATGTAGTTCCTTAATTTATAGTATAGTACTTTTTAGAAGTTGCTGTGTTGTGAATATTACAAAACAATCTGCAGTCAAATTCCCCGAACAAACATATGACACCATGATGCCATTAAAATAACCACTTGTTCCTGATGCTGGTATCGTTCTGAAGTCTCTACGCTTCTATGCGAAGGTCCCTTTATGCTTCCATTTATCCTGTGGTCGGCAGAGTCAAGCGCATGGAGTATGTGAGAAGCTGAACGCGCATCTGCATACTGTATCCAGTGTAGACAGTATCATTGATTAATGTGTTCTACTTGCTAGGTGTGATGGAAAACTATTTGTCGATATCTTGCTCTGGAGGCAGGGCATATGCAAATGTAATTGCCTGTGTGACGTCACAAATCCCACAATACCCAAACGAGCCGTTTTTGGAGCTTTATTAAATAAATGCTTTGTTTATAATGAGGTTTTAAACTATGAAGCTAGCAGGATGTTTTAATGGTACAAAGATCTTTTACTGTAAATGCTGGCAAGGCAGATTTGATTTCTCATGTCATGACCCCATTAAAGCCCTTTTGTATAATGCATTATATCTATAATAAATGTAACCAAAGTTAAAAAGCATTATATTTGCAGATTCTTGTTCCATCTGAAATTGGATGTTTGTCATGTGTTTTAATGCATTATCCTTTCTAAATGAGGTATAATGTATCATAACTGTGGTTACAATTAGTCACATGATCAAAATTAATAGTCATAAATTAAAATACTTTTATAATGCACTATATATAAAAGCTTAAAGTTAGCGAGTTTGCTTCAATAAAGTGATGACGATCATTCCTAGACTCTTTACAAGTTTTAACTTTTCAAATTGTTGCATTTAAATGACTAAAATTACCCATAACGTGCCATCTTCCCTGGAGAAGGAGCTTAAAGAATGACTCGACAGAATAAAATAAGGCATTCTGGCTAGAAGAAAGTGCCATCTTGAAAACCGTCTGGAATACGTCTTGAGAAAGAAGCTTGGCTCTTGTTAGAGGTGCGAGACTGCAGCTTGAGAACATCAGTCTGAAATCATTCAGTGAGAGCGAGTCATGAGCTGGTCTCTTTCTCAGATTATGTGTTAATTAGAGCTGCCTAACAAAAAGCTTTTCTCTCACACACATGCCCTTTGTTGCTTTCTTATTGCATCACTGGTGTGATGCCATGCTTTTTTTATAGGCTTGTTTATTAATGTATGTAAGTCTTTCTCTCTGATCACATCACAGAGAATACAAAGAGCATGTCCTGCAAGAAAAAAAAAATCTGAATTCTTTAGATAGCTCTACCTTTGACCCAACACACCCTCTATTCCTCTTTTTTATGACATTTGGGAGAGCTCTCTCAGCTTGGGCATGGACTTGACTTTCATCAGTCTAAGGTTATAGTTAGAGAGAGGGAAAAGAGAGGATGTTTGCCAACGAGAGCAGGAGAGGGAGGCCAAGACAGACAGAAAGAAAAGAAAGAGGAAGAGAGTGAGATTCTTCCCATATCCCTGGAGGATGAGTCAGTGAGAGAGGAAATAAGAACAACCTTGCACACAACTCTGCATCTGTCTCCTCTACTGGTGCATATCCAATCACCTGGTTTTCCTGAACTATGACCACCGGGGGAATTCAGCGCACTGTCTAATCTATGGAGCTTATCATAAAACAGTCTGTAATAACCGTGTGCCTTTTTCTCTATGAATCCACAGGGTAATTCCTTTGGAGGAACAGTTCACCCCAAAATGAGTATTTTGACATTTACTCCCCATCACCTTGTTCCAAAGCTAGATCCTGTCATTGTGATTTTTGAAAATGTAAAAATGCAAAAAGTCGAAAGGGTTTCGGGTTAGTGATAGAATATACAGTTTGTACAGTATACTTCAATTGAATATAAATTCACAATTGCTAGATATAAAGTCAGAATTGTCTTTTTCCCCTCAAAATTGGAAGTGCAAATTTGAGATGTAAACTCGCCATTCTGACTAGCAATTTGAGTTTATATCCTGCATATCAGACTTAATGGTTGTGATGATCTGAGCAGACGGTCTGAAGCAAATAGCGCAGGTGCACTTAGGGCTTGAATACACTTTTGCTAGTTTAATGACTGAAAAAAAAGGTTGGCGCACCAGGCGCATGGTCCAAAAGGGTTGTACCTAGTCTCTTAATGAGTCATGGGTGTGTTTTGGCGTAACATGCAATAAACCAATCAGAGTCTCATCTCCCATTCCTGTTAAAAGCCAGTTGCGCTTGCACCATGGCGGATTCACTAATTACATTTTTACATTTACTTTAGCGAATTTCCAAGCGTAAAGACTGAACGCTTCTCCAGAGAGGAATGTTTGTGTGCTGCTGCGTGTACGTGCGTTGTGACTATAGGCACATATTACTAATGCGCCCTTTAAATAACACATAAAATTATTTGCTATTGACTTTAGTGGAGGTTTTTGTTGGTCAATGGGCTAGTCGTTTTCAGTTGCCTCAAAATAGCAACGCACCAACAATGTGCCTGAACACACCTCGTTTACAGAACATCACACTCGCAATTCTGAGAAATAGAGTCAGAATTGTGAGAGAAGTTGCAATTATCTTTTAAATTGTTTTATTGGCGGAAACAAGCTTTCATAATTGTGACTATGATTGTGAAGCTTTAAAAAGGACAACAATCCATAAAAGATAAATTATACTAAGCTTTATTTTTTTAATGAAAACTAACAGTTGATTTGAAATGAAAACTTTAATTTGGTCACTTTTATGACTCTATCACCATGTGTACAAAGAAATGAAAACTGCTGTTGAGATCTCTGCTGAGATCTTGTATTTATCTTTAGACAACAAGTGATATTTCATGTAATTGGTCTTACCTACAGTATATTTCTCAGCATGACGGTAAGTATGATTTATAGTCAGCCTATCTGCATTATCAACAGGATCCCAGCAGATGAATGACAGAAGTCAAGATGTCCTAAGGTTTAAACAAACACAATGTTGAAATTCTAGCTTACTTTATGGTCAGAAAAAGCGATATCTTATAGTACTGTAGCAGTATCATAGCTGTTGTCAGTGTCTTTTAAATCAATAACCTGACCACAATAATGTAGTAATTGTATTATTTTGTGGCGATTTGAATGGCGTATGGTGTTCACTGTATTTAATGTAAAGTATTTACATGTGAAGTAATAAAGTATTTAATGAACCAATTTGTAAATGTACTTTTGCACTTGTCATTTGCACCTCTCATTTGCTGCAGGTGTGTTCTATAAAACTATCCTCCCAGTTGTTTTCAATCTGCATTTGCACAGCATGGTGGATGTGCATTTCATTAAAGTGATGCATTTAAATGAAGTCTGGATATATGCCCAGTTATAATACTCCTCTCTATCATTTTATCATTATTCAATGGCAGCCGTAATCACTTGAAAATGAACACAAACATCTCTTTTAAATCCAACTTGTTTACTGTCTAATTCTGGTATGGTGATAATATTACAATGTTAATTGATCCAGGCAATTTGCTCTGACTTTTGTGCACTCTATAATGAAGCTAATTCACACAGAAAGGAAGCGTGTTTGTGCTAAAAAGAACGACAATTACTGTTGTGTTGATAGCACCTGCTTAATCTTGACTGCAAGTTGTGGATGAATTTACAGGTTTTTACACTAAAATGCCCTGGTCAAAAGTGACACAACTGTTAAATAAATTCGCCCCATTCTGTCATCCTTTCTGCTAAATTTAAATGTGTTGATGCATTGTCTGAAATAGTTTGAGTAGGGTCACGCATAGCAGGATTTGAAATTTTCACTTCTTGTTACAATAATCCATTCTGTACGGTCTACCAAACTACATTCTTGACACTGAAGAAAATTAATTTGTTTTTAAACTGCTTTATGGAAGAGCAGCCATAATGTAATTACCGTAAAAAACATGCTCATGTTGCTGGGATGAATGGACAGGAAGTGGATATTTACAGGTAACTTAATTACTCTCATGGGATGAAACACATCTAGGGCAAAGAGACGAGGATTCTGGGCCATTAGGACATGGCTGAAGAGTCCTATTCAAAATAAAAAATATGGACCAGGAAAGGGTATTTTGTGAGGAGGCTGCAAGGAAATGCATCTTTCTTTTTTTTATACCTGCAGTGTTACATTGTTAGCGTGAACATCACGCTCTGCAGCAGGACATAATGAATGTAATTTTCACAAGAGTCTTGGCAAGCGATCAGCCTGTCTACACCGCTGACTGACAGTAAAGCAGCATGAATCAATATGGCAGACCGTCTTAGACGTCGCTGCTTTGTTGTTTGGAACAGGACAGAGAAACTGGAATTTATTGTCTCTCAAAGAAAAAACAATCCTTTAAAACTGTGCTTCTCAAATCTGTCCTGGAGACAAAATCACCACTGCACATTTTGGATGTCTCTATCATCTAACACATCTGATTCAATTCATATCATCAGTTCATTAATAGAGACTCCAGGACTCAAAATAGGTGTGTCTGATATATATATACACACACACACACACACATACGTATATATATACACACACATATACATATATATAAATATATATATATATATATATATATATATATATATATATATATATATATATATATATATATACATATATATATACATATATAAATATATATAAACATATATATATATATATATATATATATATATATATATATATATACACATATATATATATATATATATATATATATATATATATATATATATATATATATATATATATATATATATATATATATACATATATATATATATATATATATATATATATATATATATATATATATATATATATACATATATATATATATATATATATATATATATATATATATATATATATATATATATATATACATATATACATATATATATATATATATATATATATATATATATATATATATATATATATATATATATATATATATATATATATATATATATACACAGTATATATTTATTTCTCAAATATAGACATGTATGTGTGTGGATTCAAACATACTAATTATACACCATACACATACACACATTATGTAATCTCAAACGTTTATTTAATGCGATTAATCGCGATCAATTTTTTGACAGCCCTATATATTATTTCTATAACAGCATCGCAATGGCTAGAGCAATGTTCAAATACACAATATATATTTAGCAGTATTTTATTGCTCAATGTTTCAGCTGACCAATCACAATCAAGTGTTCCAGAGAGCTGTATAGTAAATTGATTTAAAAATATAAAGAAAGGGGTGCTTTTTTGAGTGGACAGTAAAATAGATTTGAGCAATTGAAAGGAAGCGGTGCCTTTCAGTCCATTCATACCTCCATCTAGAAAGTGAAATGAGTTTTCTCAGACCACGACTTTGAGCTTCTATGAGGGTCAAGAAAGGTAGAAGTAACATCTTTTTAAATAGGTCCAAAGTACAGTGAAAACGGACAAAGAGATTGTTCCAGAGAAACCCACACAGAGCACAATAGATACACACACAGACAACACAAATAGTTCACAAAACCTCCATGCACAAAGACCACCACAATGGCGTCCCTAATACAATGCAACATTATAGAAGAGGGTAATCTCCACAGCTCTATTGGTCTAATCTCTGTGCCTCTGCTTTATGCTTTCTGTCAGGTAGACAAAGTTGTCAGTCAGGTTGGCAAAGCCATTTTCGTTGTCAATAGGACACAGGGGGAGTGCTGAGCGTCTCAATAGAAACGGAGAAATTACAGCGTGACTGAGCTCAGTAGAGACCCATCCTACTGATGATGGATCGACATTCCAAGGAGCCTTCGCTCGTCTCTCTTTCCACCCCATTTCTGCCATAGTGATTGAAAGACATTCAGGGGGCTACAGAGAGATTGAAACAGAGAAATAGAGGGACAGTGGGAATGTAAGTAAAGGCTGACTGTGTAGATGAGAAGAATAGAGCTATTCAAACAGTGCTGTGAGCTACAGGTGAAAGGCTAATGTAGTTTTCAGTAGAAGAAAAAGGGGGAAAAAACAGCACTTTCCCCACTTTTCTAGGAAGGGCTTTGGATTATTGGATTGAGTAACACCGACACTGTCCTGTCTCTGTTATGACCTAATCAGAAGGTGGTGAAGCAGAATGGACAGCATCAGGCACTTCAAAGACCATTTTTAAGTTTATACTTCAAAACATTTCTGACAAAACAGTTTTACTTTTCCTTGGTAACAAGATGTATGAACCAGGTTTATTTTTGTTAACTAAAGCTATTTAAAATATTTCAGTTTATTGAAGTTGTCAACATTCTGTTTTGTTTTTATGACAAATTTCATTTGTCAAGTCTTTGTTCTGATTAACGTCACTCATCAGTATCCTCGGTTACCATCATTATTAATTATTATATTAATCATCTTGTTTGAGTGTGTGTATATATAGGTCACATTATCCTGCACTCTTTGTCCGGTTATGTTAAGAGTACTGTTAGTCTTCTTTGGATGGATTACAACCTGTTTGGATTAATGTAAGTAAAGTTACCTGTTTGAATCTTCGTCTTCTGTGTCTAGGTCTTCCTGCCTGCATGCACCTGTTACAGAAATAAAGCTAAAATTAATCAAATATAAATATTAGTTGAAAAACTTAAATTAATTCATTGGACTAAAGCACTAAAATTATTAACTGGAAATAAATAAAAACTAAAACTGAAATAATAAATTAAAGCTAAATTGCAAATAAATCAATCAAGTACATAACGAAATTACTAATTAGCAAAAAAAAACTAAATTAAATATAAACTAAAATAACATTACGATCCAAACACATTATTTGTATGTTAGAATGACAAAATTAGTGTGGCATACAGCATCATTTGGTCAATACTTTTTTTGTGTTTACATATTTTAATAATTTGCATCCATTTTTATTTTTAACATGATGCCATAGCACATATCATAGCGTATATTATATAGTGGATAAACAATACACACATGTGGGGACTCTCCACTCCTAATCCTATCTCACAAAACTTTCAGCTTTTTTACATAAAATAAAAGACAAATCCGGACAAGGATTGTGCCCATAATGTAGGGTTTACCAGGACACACACACACGTTCTGTTTTCATGTTTTATGGGGACTTTCTATACACATAATGATTTGTATACTGTGCAAACTGTATATTCCCTAAACCTACCCATGACAGAAAGCTTTCTGAATTTTTAACATTCTCAAAAAAACATAGTTAGCCACTTTTTCACTGTCGAGTCAGTACAAACCAGGGCTTTCAACAGGCCGGACTGGGCTATAGCCTCGGACCTGTAGCACCAAGCCCAAAACCACACTGCGTTTCCACCGCCGGGCCGGAAGCTCTGCAGCGCTTCACTAAACCTGCCCGTAACACACCTCTCTGGAACAATGTCACACAAACCCAGCATTTCAACAACAAATGGAAGTTCTATCAGAAAACGAATCAGAAAGAAATCCCTGGAAACTAGCAAGATCATAAAAACGAACATGATACGCAGCTTTTTGTTGGCATTTTTGTTGTTTACGTAAATTTTTAAAACCCAAGCATCAATGTTTAACCACAGTTTTACAATAATAATTGATACATTGATCATAATGAATTAATTTGTCAATATTGCTCATTAGTCCCACAGAAATAATGTGGTATTAACTGATTTCACAAAAGAAAGAGGACATGTTATTCAGTTGTTTCTGTTTATTTATAGTCACAGGAAAGAATGTTTACATCGCGTTTAGAAAGAATGATTATTCCTACTAAATTTTAGCACTCTGCTTTATTATATGACATATGTGGAGCTAAGTATGGATATCAGACAGTCCAGAGACGAGATGTACTGATAGATAAGATGAATACATGATTGTGATAGTCTATATGATTTGTCCGATTTCCTCAAGTGGTCGTATTTAAAAAGTATTTTGCATCACATACATATTTCTGCCTTATACGTTGATTAGAATCCACATCGGATCACAAACAGAAGTTATTTCAAACACTTGCTGCTGTCTGAAAGTGAGTTTTGAGCTAAAAGTCTTTAATGCTGAGCTGGAAAGTTATATGAAATCAGCATGTATATGCTGCCGGCTCCAGACTAAACTCCGCGTTTGTCCATAACCACTCCTCAAGGCCGAGCTGGCCCGCTGTGGACCAAGGTATTTGGCAGGACAAAAATCCCTGGCTGTTGGCCCCTAGGAGGCCCCTAGGAAGCCCCGATGAGGCCCGATTAAGCCCCGGAAGAGACAGTGGAAACGCAACTGGCCCTGGCACGCACTAGTATGCCAGTTTTGGGCAAGAAACATGCTATTTAGTCTGATGTAGTCTGTTTTCCTCATGGGGACCAACACATGTCCTCACAAGGACAAGGATTTTGGGAGGCATTTTTTAACCATTTTAAGGGTCACATCAAGGAAACTCTTCAAGGCATTGGAGGCACTTTTTACAGTAAATATATCTATGATGTTAATCCAGACTGTCAATGAAGGGCAATGGTAAACTGGCCAATATCTTCAAATGACCCTGTAAACTAATAGTTCAACAGTGTCCAAAGGTCAGATCAATTGAATTGGCAGACCATCATGATCAAAAGCTTTTTAAACTTCCAAAAAATGCAGAAGCAGCACATTGATTCAAAGACACCGTGTGATCTATTCATCTGCTGATAGGGAAGCTCAAGTCTCTACACTCCACCACGCCTGCGTTTCTGATCTACAGTTTAATGATCATGTCAGCATTTTAAGACTCTTTTGTCCTATCAGATATATGCTATACTATCCTCTCTTCAATTCTTCCCACAGCCAAAAACTTCATCTATCAATTAATTGAAGAGCTTTGGGCTCCTGATATGCTGATGTGACTTGGAAAGCTCTTTTAGATCATTTTCAAGGACTTTTTTTTTTTTTTTAAGTATTAACATAATGTTTTAATGTATGTATCTTTATTAACTTTTAGGACATATTCTCCTTAAAGTTCTGAGTGTTTCTCTTTAGTTTGACAAACTGCAATGCATCAGGTATGGCGTATCTTAAAGTTATTAGTTCAGCAATCAACCCTATTTTTTTAATCAGAAACATTTTCGCTCCAAGTTTATATGATTCTTCAGTTGGCTATATGGTTCTTCTGAGATAAACAAGTTCTTGTTGTTCTTCCTGAAAACTGTCTGAACTATAAAACACTTTTTGATTCAAACTAAAACATTTATTGGCCCCACTTTATATTAGGTGGCCTTAACTACTATTGACTTCATAACAATGTACTTATTGTGTTCATTTTGTATTGCAAAACCCTTTTGCTGATATTGAGGTGGGAAACGGGAAAACTTAGAGACAGGTGTAAGCTGTAAGGGAAGTGTCAGTGTGATTATAAATGTAACTACAGGAATTAATTACAGATGTAATTACATGCAGGTAATTAAAAAAATGTAAGTACAATGTTAAAGTCCAATATGTGCATTGTATCAAATTATTAACTTAAATGTTAGCACAGAGTAGTTGAGTCCACCTCGAAAGAAAGTGATGCAAGTAGCTATAGACTTATAACAAGGCTCCACCACAGACCTTAAACTGCATCTGTTTTCCTGCATTATAGGAAAATGAAAAACGAGTGAATTACCCATGTAATGCATTTTCTATTCCTATTTAATGCTGACATTGGCTTATACAAGTGAAACACCAATGATTGAATTAATACAATATTTTCCCACCCTCACAGATTTTGACTTATCTTTCAGTTTTGACCATGCTGTACTTTTTGTTTTCTCTTTCTGACAGACTGACAGTTAAATGTTCTGATTTCTCTGGGGAAATACAGCCCTTGCAATAAATTGATGGGTTTGGCCTTTATCTATTATGAAAGATGAACAACAAAATACTTGTCCAAACTAAAACTGAATGCATTTGATTTACAGTATTAGAATAAAAATGTGAAATATGCTCAAATCCCAAATGTAATTTCAGAAACATGGAAAATCTGAATTTCTGCTGAAAGTTTGAAAAGGTAATCCTGAATCAGCACTTTGTTTTGCAAACTTGAAGCATCGGTATAATATTTATGAGGGAAATCCATAAAGGCTTCATTTAGGAAGAAGGGCAATCAGGAATCCCAGTAAAGAATCTCTTCCGAGGCTATAAATCCTGGCATTAAAGAGGATCAATAGACAGTTTTTAAATGGCAGCCAATTACTGCTAGTTAATTACATACTTAACATACCCAGGGCTTTTAAAGCTCATACACACATATTTGTCACTTCAAATTACCCTATCATCTCTAACTATTCTCCATTCAGCCTCTCTCTCTAGCCCTACCACTTTTCCCTCATCGTGTTTTTTTTTCTTTGATAAGCTGTACCGGTGACCTTGAGCATCTGTACTGCTGCAGTCACAAGGGGCCAGAGCTTCCTGATGATGAATCCATCAAGAACTCAGAGCCACAGACTAAAGCTGTGATAACCATGACAAACACACACACACACACACACACACACACACACACACACACACACACACACACACACACACACACACACACACACACACACACACACACACACACAAGATGAAACGTCAGTGTGAAGGGTCAGAATTATTGTGAGAAATTAAGAAGGTCTTTATGATTAAAAGTGGAATGAAATAATTTGCTTCAGTGAATGTGAACATGTTGACCACGGCATTTTCAGATTGCTCTTATTTGCTGTTCATTGATTTTTATATTTTGAATGGTTAGATACGAGTGATATTCAAATAGTGGATCCATTTTACAACAACATCATCAATAATACTATTAAACATGATCATTTATAATGATAAAAAAAACACATAAATGTGACTTCTGTCAACCCCATCTTTTTTAGATACACGTGAAAATGTAAAAACCTAGAGATGCACTGTGTAAATTTTACACAACCGCCTGCCGCTCATCCCTCCCTTTCGAAGCTACGGTGGCCGACACAGGACAAAGATGTCGTTGTCTGAGACAGCAAAGAGTAGCTAGTGCTCTGTAGAGCAGTTTGTCCATTTTAGGGCTACTGAAACATGACACCGCAAAATGGCGACTTCACTGTAAGGGGACTGTCGGTGTATGTAGATAGGAATACATGAATATTACACACTGCACCTTTAAATGGTTGTAATTTAAGAATGCTTTGGAATATAGACCTAAGTTTGGTCTTGTTTTAAAAACGACACTCAGCAGATTATTGAAGTGAAAGCACTTCAAAAAAGAAAGAATGAAAAAGCTATGGATTCTTTAAAAAAAATGTTTATATAAAATATAAATGTTACTAAATATTTTTTTAAATACTATCAAATCAAAGTCTAACCAAGTTGTGTTTCAAATTTGAAGTTAATATCGCAAAAATTGAAGCGCCCATGAGATATTATTTAGGTGTAATACAAAAAATTGCCACTGGGTAACACACACATACCATACAATTTTCTCAGAACTTTCCAATGATATGTGTTTTGTTAAGATCAGAAAAGGTTTTAATTATAAAGTACTTCAAATCAATTTTGTAATATGAAACTTGACGATGCCGCCAGGGGAGGAGCCTGCTAAAAGAATTTAGAGTCCCTCTTGCAGCAACATCTCTTCTCTTGTGAAGTGTTTACTGGCGCGAGGGCGGGACAACCTGTCACTCACATGAGATCACAGCAGTAGCAAAGCAACAACCATCCAATCAATTCCAGAGGACAAAACCATGTCCCTCCCTATATCTTTTTTTCTTGTTCAAGAAGCCATTTCACTCGGCTATACAGCACAATAGGGAAGAAAAGTCTCTCTCAACTTCTGTTTCATGCCGACTTTAACCTATATATAATTTCCTTTAAAGTCTGTCCTGTGTTTTGGATGCCGCTATGCTTAGTTTCAACCGTGCAGCTCCAGATATGTTTGACCTTTGTTCTCTTCTTCCCCGCTTGTGTCCAGGAAAAGGTCTGCTTTCTGACTATCTGTAGAGAACTCCTCGGGCGATGACCATTTCAACAGCAGATATTGCAGGCAGTTCTCCCAAAGTACATAACCCTTTCACTTTGTTGTTTTCTTTATGTATGCTTTAAATGTGCCTTGGCATGAGGCTTACACCACTTGTCGATAAAAATGCTTTCCTTGACATTCTGTGGGGTTTTAAGGTTTTGTTTTAGTGATCCAGATCTCTGAGATCTACAGTAAATAGCATTTCTTTAAAAAGATCAGCAGGTCTGTGAAGATTTGCATGAAATTGTCTAGCTGTGTGACCCCCATACAGACTGACATTTGGTCCCAGTATATTTTCCACAAACAGAATACAAAGCAGGGCCTGAGTCTCTTAAACTAAAGGCCCCGAAATTCTTCAAGTGAAATCGAAGAGCTAATTGGTGTGACGTCATCACGCCATCAAGTTCTTTTTGTTAATTTTTAGAGTTCAAAACTTTTCGGAAAAGTTCACTCTGGCTGGTAAACACCTACCATTGGTCTGTAGTGATTATTCACTATAAAAAAAGTTGTTAATGTAACTTAAACAAACTAAGGCAACTTATCGCATTCAACTTAAGTTAACTTTGTGATAAAAGTCGAGCCTAGTCGCTGATGACGTCATTAATGAACAAATAAACCTGAACCTCGAGCTGAGACCTTGCGCACAGCTTTATGGCATACGACACAGTGCTGCCACAAGGCTATTGCTACTACATAACAGCTTATTTTTTATCAATTATTTTGTCTTTATATGTCTCACAGATTTCTGCTCGTTCTAAATCAGATACATAGTATATAGTAGCACAGTAAAGATTACATTTATATGAATGCATTAGTAAGAATTGCATGTGAATTCATTATACCTGGCAGTGTCTCTCTATTAATAGTGAAGCTGTGGGCTTTATAAGACTTATATGCTAGAAATTTTAGATAAATCACAACTGACAATAGCCTATATTTCTGCGCTACTGAATGAATCTGTGTGTGTGTGTGAACTGCGTGTGAACTGCGCGTGATATGCAAGCTACTGTCTATATGTGTGCGTTAGAACGGCGATTACCTTACGTGTAAAATACACTGTTTAAAGCGTGAATTCACACTATCAATATTGAGCATCCAGATGTTATAATCAAGTATGTCTTGTGGAGGGATCTGGGAGAATGCATATATTTGTCATTTATCTATTTGGAAAAATTAAAGTGGACCAGCGATATCAAACTTAAAGCGTCATGGCAGAGCATTAAATATAGTCTGTTCAACCCCTACCAGGTAATCTTTTGAACTTAAAACTTCTTGTCAAGACAACTAAAAGGTTGAGTCAACTTAAAAAAGCAACCTATTGTAACTTTTTAACTTGACTAAACAAATAAATATAACATGCAGTATTTAAAAAGGAGAAGAAAAAAACTAAATGTGTGTTGACAAACAACATATGTCACAGAGCAAAATGTATAACATTTTAAGAATGTAAGATACGGCAGTGGGGAAGATGCATGGGGATTAATTCTCGTTCTTTTACTGTTTTGTTTATTTATTTATTTTTTTTTTACATAAAATCTCCCACGTTGAGATGGTGATATGAATGTGGACATGTCCGCATTCAATCATTACAGTGGGCTTAAACACTTTGGCCTTTTACAGCAGATTTAGTTCACGAACAACTGACAGTCATGACCTACGTATGATTCAATGCAGTCAGTCCGATTCGGCATTAGCTTAGCATTCACTTCACTAAAGTCAGAACTGCAAGATATAAACTCGCAAATTTTATATCTCGCAATTCAGACTTTATTTCTCACAATTGCGACTTTATATCTGTCAAGTTATCTAGTTATGTGGCGGAAACAAGCTTCCATGAGATACTTTAAATGTACTTAATTACTTTAAAGAAGTAAAAATACTTTGTTACTGTCCTCCACTGCATTTTAATCACAGAAAATGGAAGTCACACGATCACATCTTAACGTGTAAAGAGGTGTGAGGTGTGTTGTATGAGGTGTGTGTGTAGACAAGGTAAACCCTACGTTAAGAGGAAATGTTCCCACAAAGATGGAAATCTCCGAAATCCTTGTGGGGACATTTTTTTGTCCCCATGAGGAAAAGCTTATAAATCAGAATACAATTGTTTTTTTTTTTTTTTTGAAAATGTAAAAATGCAGAACGTTTTAGGGGATAGAATATACAGTTTGTACAGTAAGTTTCTAAGTCCCCATAAACAAACATGAAAACACGTGTGTGTGTGTGTGTGTGTGTGTGTGTGTGTGTGTGTATCCCAATCCAGTGCAGAGCTTTCACACTGAATGAAATTCACTGTAAATGTTCACATATTGCTGTAAAACCAATCGGTATTCATATACTGTAGTAGCCAGCCTAAGGCCACTGTACTGCAGCTACTCTGCACAACTTACTTCTCTTTCTCTTTCTTTGTTCCTTCCTTTCTTCGTTCCTTCCTTCCTTCTGCCGAATCACATTGAAGTCTCATTAAGTTTATAAATGTTTTATTACATTTTCTTTATTTTGCTTGAAAAAATCAAATCTACACTTATATTTGTCGTTCTAACAACTGATGCTGGAATGACATATGAATGTAATAACCTGATCACCTTCTTTTGGACCATTAGTCAACAGATCCTTGGCAAAGCCTCCAAGTATAATGGTGGCTGCAGAAATGAAGGGGCACCTTGAATTTAATAAAACTGGAGTTTTTAAAATACTAGCTCACTCACAGATTCAAGTCATTTCAAGTTCATTCTGATTTGAACGTCACTAAAAGTGCTGTTTAATTTGTAATTAGTCCACCCGTTTCCACCATTTTAAGGCAGATTGTGGTTAAGAACATTCAGCCAATCACAGCAAGATGTCTTGTGACTTTTTGGCTCTATGTTGCCTTTCACAATCATGCCTCAGAATCTCAATGAGAACACAGTAAGCTCAAGAGAGATGACTTTCCTCTTCAATGTTTTACATTTTATTCTAATTTTTGTTTTTGAGAAGGCACTGCCTCAATTGTCTCCTCAGAGAAAAAGTTGCTTATAAATTTAAGCTTCTTGCATCGCATAATACATTTTACCAGATTTAATTATTGTGATTATCTTGATTATCATGAGATTTGATTTGACAAGGAGCTGGATGACATCCAACTCAAAATAAATGATTTATACAGATGCGCATTGACAAACTGGATGCACTCCACAGGCGCATGATTGTAATTAGATTTCCATTGCTATACTCTGGCATTAGATCATCTCTAAATGTCTTCAGATGAGTGACATAATGAAAAGTGATCCAAACAAATGCGTTCCACTCTCAATAATTAAGAGTGCAAAAAAGTGTTGTTCCTCTCTCTCTCTCTCTCTCTCTCTCTCTCTCTCTCTCTCTCTCTCTCTCTCTCTCTCTCCTTCATGTGTGTGTGTGTGCGTGTGTGTGTGTGTGTTTATCAAGGAATAGATTTATTCCAAAAGATGAGCTTTAGACAGAAACAGGTGGGTGGTTCGGATGAAAGGGATATGCGCTTAATCTTCTGCAAACAGCGTATGCCGAGCACATGACAGCAAACCTGCTTTTAGACAGGTGTACAAAATGTAATACATTTAAGAAACATAATATGATCTTATCATTCTATTTATTTATGTTTTGCCGTTAAATAAAGAAAGCCTTTGATTTTAAAATTACAGCCTGCTCAAATAGATTCGGTGGCACATGAACTACTTTTATTGCACTTTCCCTTTTTTTCTGCTTGACGCTAAAAATCAAATGTAAAATACCAGTCAAAATATTTTAATAATTATGATTTTTTTAATGCTTACCAACACAATATTAATATTATGTATTTATTTACACTTAAAATGTAATTTATTCCCGTGATGGCAAATCTGATTTTAAAATATTCTTCTGATTAGGGATTAAATTAGGGACCAATCTAATCAATTAACTGTTAGCCTTAAAACTGCAATATACGTCTACAGTAACATATAGCCAACAGCATAACAATGCTGCTCAAAACGCCATGTTCCTCACCAAATGAATGAGAAGGAGTTTTAGTCTAAATAAAGGGCTCGTAGGATTGTAAAATGGGTCGATGTGATGATTGATCATTAATTCAATAATTTTTAAATAATCAAATATAACGACTAATAACAATGTAACACCTATTCCGCCCCAGATGCGTGTTTATCAGAATGTGAAACTCATGTTGTGAACTCTCTCTTCCTACAACAGCACTTTGAAACCCTGCAACTAAACCCAAATAATTCACAATTTATTACACTATGTGACATATCCAAAATGTGTTATTAGACTAATTCTTATTAGTCGTGCATTGATGTTTAAGCTGCGCGCTAAATGAACACGTAAACTGAAGTGGGTTATTTAACTCAATAAAACCTAAGATTAATCAGATATATACAAAATAAACATGTTACAAATTGTATCTGCACAAAATGACAAATGTACATTAACGTGCCATTCAGAATGTTTAGCCTTTTAAAAAAAAATCTTTGTTGTGTCTGCTTTACGTGTTTCGCGGTTCACCTTGCTTAATCGACGATCGATACTTTCGAGAGACGTGGGAGGAGCGAGCGAGACCGGGGTGTGATTGAGAATGAGTTGGCATATAAGGACGAGCAACACAAGTGAAGGACGAGAGAGGACCAGGCCTGGACTTTATGTTATGGCAGTCGTCCGCGAGGGGCTGCCCGTGTTACTTTCAGTTTGTGTTTAGTTTGATTGAAAGTTGTTGAACGTCTGCCGGATCCCGCCTCATTCAACGAACTACATTACAGATACATTTTATTGATTAAAATATTATCAACAAATAATTGATAATCGATTAATCGTTAGCATCCCTACTTCCGACCATAAAAAAAGTTTGGAAGCTTGTTTCCGCCATGGAATAAAAAGAACACAAAAATACTTTTTTTCTCACAAATGGAAGTTTGGTAACACTTTAGTTTAGGGACCAATTCTCACTAGTTGCTTATTAACATCCATAACTAGGATATTGGCTGATTATTAGTACTTATAGCACATATTAATGCTTTATTCTGCATGACAATATTCTACACTTGACAATACCTAAACATAACAACTACCTTATCAACTATTAATTAATAAGCAGTAGTTAAAATTTGATTGAGGCAAAAGTCCGAGTTAATAGTGAGAATTGGACCCTAATCAAAAGTGTGACTGAAAGTTTAAATCCCACACTTCAGGGTTTTTTTTCTCGGATTTGTGAGATATAAAACTTGTAATTGTGAGTTATAAATTCCAATTCGGAGAAAACATGACAGCATAGAGGTTTGAAATGACATGACTCGAAACTATATTGTGTGTGGTTACTAGAGAATAAGCAGGTTTTTGCGCTCAATGTGACACGTGACTGTTGAGGTAATCTGGCCATTGAGTTTTAATTACAATAACAGCAGAGCCAATGTCAGTAAGTGACAAGGACCTAGTCAGGGCCTCTAATCCCATAACCATGACCTTGTCCTCGCATTCATCCCCTGCAAACAGTGGGGTGATATCGGTGTATATACCAATTTGCAATTCAAATGATGGATATTGACTTCAAACTGTGCCTACAGCGACCGTGAGTGGCGCAATATGTGTGTCAGACGCCATTCCCCAGTCAGTCCTCCACAGGGCATTGTCCATGACTCTTAGATGGATAGAGAGTGTCAACATCTGTTTAGGTGGCAGAGTGGAAAAAAGGGAGAAAGAAGCAATTTGGGCAGGTTATTCTTCTGGGAATTTGGGAGTAACTCTCAATCTGATGAGTATCGCTTAAATGCACACACACACACACACACACATGCAGACACCTAATGTAACACGCTAATATAGTCATCTGATATCAGCCTGTTTCATGGAAGCTCCCAGGTGTTAGTCCTTCATTATGACGTGACGGATAAATGGGCTGAGCTGCTTATGTGCCTTATGGAATATTAATAGTCTTTATAATGCAAGACCTGTCCCCCTGTTCGCACACCCACCCGGTTTCAGCTAAATGAGCCTGAAATATGAATTATTTAAACTTGTGTTATTTTAAACAAGACTAATAACTCCTTGAGGACATTAGCGCCAAGGTGATGTGTGCCGTTAACAAGAGCTTTACTAATGCTATTGAAGAGAAATCTCCCCAAAGAACATGCTAATAATGCATGTAGCTACATCTTCAGACTAAACCAAGGCCACGGACACTGACACAAACAGATTTTCTAAAAAGACATATTCTCGATTATCAGACAAGAAAAGACAAGCTCGAGGGAACATGCTTTATGCTGAAGTATTGTCGAGCTTTTAAAAAGAATCATTGTAGACATGGATCAATAAGTGACAATTACCTTCTTTTGTCAGTCTTGGTTGCTAATCTGTCTTTAAAAGTGAGGTAACTGTTTTCAGAAGGAAACCGTGATAGTGTTTGTCAGTCAGTGTATGCTGATCAGGTGATTGTAGAAATGTACACATACATACATACATACATGCATACACGAGTCGCAATGAGCACATTTTCAAAAATTTCTTATTGTTATTTTCACATTCTCTCTCTCTCTCAAAAAAAAAAAACATTCAAAATGATGCACGACTTTTCATTGAATCGGAAAGAAAAAACACTGAGCTACACCTGTTTGAAGTCGATAGAGTCAGCAAGGTGAGTTCTGAGAAAAATCTAGTTCAAGTTTTCTGAAGGTTCCAATACAAAATCACCTAGCAACCATACCCTAAAATCCCTGGTAATAACACCAGATTTGGACATCAAGTCAAAACCCATATCTATAGGATAAAATATATATAAATGATTGTTAGATTAACATTAATTAAACAGACAGTGTATAAGACCTGCTGTACCACAGGGATGTTTTATAATGTTACACATCAGATATTTCCCCCCAACAGTTAACCAAACGTTCATTTAAGACATAGCAGATGATGTTTGCGTGAATACCCGTCAAGACAGATGTTTTGAAATACTGTAATTCTGTGTATAACAGGATCGCGCACTGTCTGAGGCGTATTTGTGGGCACGCTTCGAAACTGTCATTCAGACCCGTTTTCATGGCAAGGGAAACATCTCGGAGATAAATCACAACATTTTCAAAGTCTTGATGCCGTTGGGTGTCACTTGATTGAAATTGCTGTACATGTAGGCTATGTTAAAGGTTTTGAAATAAAGGGGCTTTCGAGTGGACACACTCCTTCCTCCATGGCTCATTGATTAACTTGATGACGACATTTGGCATCTTCTCTTTACCCACAAATTCTGTTAAACAGACTCACCCCCCCTAAACCTCACCCCCATCTGGGCCACCAGCCATGGCTCCAACATAACCGGTCCTACTCGCCCCACTCCAAGTGGGATTCGAACCGGCTTCTCCAGCATGGAAGGTGGGCGCGATAAAAAGGAGCTCGGCAGGTATCTAGATAGGCACTCTGCTTGCTATTCCCATTTCCATGGTGACAGTAAGTTCTGATTGGTGGATTTCACTTAAAAATAGTCAGTAATGAAGTATTTTGGGAACTGGATCTCTTTTAAAAATGACACTGATTACAGAAGCACATTGCTTAGCAGCCTTGGAGCTCATTGTAGTTCTGTCTAAAAATAAAAGTTTATACAGTTACTACAAAAATCAAAAAGCAATTTTACATTCAGACCATCACAATCTATTCATGTCCAAATGCAAGGACCTCAAAAAGCACTCCTACACATACACTTCCGAAAGCACATGCACAAACACACACGCGTGTACCCTGAAGCAAAAACAGATGTACACACACACACACACACACACAGGTGACCACAAAGCCTGCTCCACTGTCAATACAATTATTGCACTCAATTGTTTTGATGAATATTTCATTATGTGTGCATTTCTTGTTTAGCCGGAGCGTTCAGGGGTTCTGGCTCGGAGTTCAGATGAGAGCCACACAATTACATTCTGTTGCTGAGAAAAGCAACTGCACTCTGTCCCCTTCTAAACTACATTAATGAAGGAAATAATATTTCATATGGGAACCCCAGTGAGACATTGCTGCTAAATTATTAATACATGCCTGTATGCGTGTGTTTAAGAGTGTGTGTATATTTTTCAACGTCTACTGAGACTAACAATGCGGCTTGAGGAGGATGTTAAACACTCTCTCTCTCTTCCTCCTTCCATTCCTTCCTTCCTTCCCCTCTCTCTCTCTCTCTCTCTCTTTTGCACCCGATTTTGTCTGCTAGCATAATTTCTATGCAGACAGCGACATAAACACTCTCCCTCATAAACACACTATTAGATTATGGAAATGAGAGCGGGGAGCATCTATTCCAGCTTAATTCCTAAAGGAAGGCTTTTTATCTGAACTAATAAATATAAAACATCACTGCATCAGGTGTTTTGTGAAGGCTATTGTGTAAATATAATGCAGAATATGGAATACTAAGCACAGGATCTAATGGGGAAACGCTAACACGCCTGACACTGCCTCATTAATGCTCTTCAGAGACTTTGTTTCTGATGATCAAAAGACTATCAGCAGACTCACTGATGCGACGCTATTACTGAAATTACAGAATACATCTGAGGTTATGATATACTGTCACAAACAATTGGTTGGGAACGCAGAAACCAGTTTGAAGATGCGTGTAAGAGATGGAGAACTAAGTATTCTTAGTTCTCTAGCTGAGGTGGTTTTTGCCTGGAGGTTCAGAGACTAACTTTGAGCAAACGAGACCTGGAAAATTAGCATGTAGGAGTTATAATGAGTCATGTTGTATCACAGTAATCTGTATATAATACAAATTTTCTTTGTTAGAAAAGTCTATTTTTGGATTAATTAAATTAAATGAAACACAAAATTAAAAACACTTTCTCGTTTTATTATTTTGTCCTTGTATATGAACCTTGATGGACAAAAAACAAACTTCATAAGGTTCATAAACACACAAGGTTTGTAGAGCAAATTATTTGACCATTTACTGCATTTAGTTATTCTTCCAGTTATTTACTATAGAGGTTAATGAATCAGAAGGGCCCACACAAACACAGAAAATAGCTTACTTCTATGTTGCTAAGGTGAATATATAAGCAGAATTATATTTTTGATAACTACAATATGAGGCATTCATTAATTTTGTAATAATAATTGGTTGTAATTACATGTTAAGATCTTTTCAGGATCACAAAATAATAATTTATATTATTTCCCCTTTAAAGCACAACTATTAGCGAAATTGTGCTCAGTGGATAAAGATAATACTTAAAAGTTATTCACGT
The DNA here is from genome assembly GCA_023029165.1 of Gobiocypris rarus. NCBI lineage: Eukaryota > Metazoa > Chordata > Actinopteri > Cypriniformes > Gobionidae > Gobiocypris > Gobiocypris rarus. The sequence continues at coordinate 29,122,993 of CM040920.1, forward strand.
GAGATACACCTGAGGGCCTAAAATGAACTGTTGCCAGCTGTTTAGAAATTAGTGGAAACTTTTTCGACGGATGAGATGGATAGATCTCCAATGAGTTTACTGCATATAGAAAAATTAAATCATAAAATGTTTAGCAGCACTAGGAATCTGAACTTAAACAAGATGGATTGAGGTTAAACGTCATGCTTCAAAGAAAACAAGCTTTTCTCTGTTAACTGTTATATAACACTTCTCTTTATACATTCAAATCACACAGGTACTTCTTTAAAACTTTGCTGCAGAAACAACATTAAATGCCAGGCTACAGAAGAGGAGAAGGAGAAAATAAATGGCGATCTTTTGTCTAGTCTCCCACAGAACACAAATGAACCCTAGACCTTCTGTCTGCTCTCTCTCTGCAATCAGAAACACTGGAGTAATTTCTCCGGCTCGGTCTTCACAGGAAACCAGGCCAGTGTGAGAATGAAAGTCACATGAATTATGCAGCAGGGACACCTGTGTGTGTGTGTGTGTGTGTGTGTGTGTGTGTGTGTGTGTGTGCGCTGCTGGAAGAGTTCAGAATGAGATATATTTTATATTATATCTGGATCAGTTTGTCAGGACAAGGTTTTATTCTACATCTTTCTCCACTTTAACAGCAGGTGCATCGTGATAGAAGAGCCGTGTTAACTCCCAACAACTTTGTAGCATTTGTATCTCCTATGTGCAAGTAAAAATAACGCAGTTTTTTTTTGGCAAATGGCTTCCTTGCACACACAAACACAGTCTGCTTTTACAGCCTATATTTTATGTGCTGAATGATTAAAATGAAAGGGTGGTGGCGGGGGATGACATAAATATCACTTTGAAGGAGTAATTGTGATTATCAGAATAAATATATTCACAACATTGAAAATGTTCATAAACGGTCTTTGCACTTTACATTTCATTTACACCTTCAATATTTGGAGTGTGAAAATTATTATTGTTTTTTTTTTTCAATTCTTTCCCCACAGGTCTAATTTCCATCAAAATCAACTCTTTCCCCACCATGACAGAATCTTTCCTGTTATAAGGTAGGGGGCGCTATTACGCATCTTCTAAAATAGTAAGTCAATTTTATTTATATAGCACATTTAAACATAGAAAAGCTACCCAAGTGCTGAACAGATTAAAGGAAAGTAACAAAGTTTAAAGGTTAAAATGCTAAGGAGTAGAGATCCATTTTCAACTTGGATTTAAAAGTGGTAATGGAAGGTGCAAGGCAGCTGTCCATTGGCAATTGGTTCCACAGACGAGGGGCCACAGCAAAAGCTCTATCTCCCTTGGTTTTTAACCGGGAGCAAGGGACTGATAAAAGAGCCCTGTCAGAGGATTTAAGAAAATCTTTAAGAAAGGTTGGAGCTTGATCATTAAGAACTTTAAAAACGAACAACAGGATTTTAAACTGGATTCTAAAATGGACCGGGAGCCAATGAAGCAAAGCTAAAATTGGGGTGACACGGTCAAATTTCTTCGCCCTGGTCAACAGCCTTGTAGCTGCATTCTGTAGCATCTGGAGGCGTGCAAACCATGATTGAGGAAGACCCAAATACATAATCTATATGAGAGGTAATAAAAGCATGAATAACCTCCTCCAAGGCTTGAAAAGATGAAAACTGTTTCAGTTTGGAAATAATGTGCAGTTGATAAAAATGGTTGTTAACAACAGAATTGATTTGTTTAGGAATTGAGTCCAGGATGATGCCAATATTCCTATCCTGGGAGGAAATTGAGAGGAAATGATTGCCTGGCTCCTTAATGAGACCACTCTTCAAGTTTGGGGGACCGAAAACAATTATTTCTGTTTTTTACTCTACTAAAGCAAAAAAAAAAAAAGCAAAAAAATAAATAAAATATATATATGTTTGCAGAAGGAAACATTCTTATTTCACATACTCGTTTCTCTGTATAATAATGCCAGTTATTCTACTTTGAAATGTGCGTTCCGTGTTGGAATGTCTGTTTTTGTTTTGTTCTGTGTGGTTCCGCCCACTGTCAATTCACCCAATACTATTTAGACATCACATGTTGCCAGTTGGCGGAAAACACAGCGTATATTGCAGCCATGGAAGTCAAACGGGGTCAGAGATCGCAGATTCTACCCAACCTAAAAAGCCTCAGCACCCATCTAAAAATCTCTGTGAACAAGAGCATACATGGATAAATCAACTCATCTTACAGTGCAAGTCTCCTTGGCTTCCACTGTCAATTGCACTTGTTCCTGTTGCGTGTCCTAAAGCTGGCAACCTGTATGAGCCAATATTTTGAAAATCCAGTTTTTTTTTTATTTAGACTGCAGTACCTGTTTTGACTACTAGCTCTCAATTCTACATACTTAACCTTTTAAATTGGATGAGATTTAGGGCCTTTAATCTGTGCGTTGACAATAGATCACACAAAGAAAAATTTTCACGCTAATTTTACCCGGTTCAGTAAATCAGGCCCTTAATGTCCCACATACAATCCAACAATTGCAGAATGGAATCAGCAGCTTTTAACAGCAAGTACAGCTGCGTATCGGCAGCATAAAAATGAAATGAAACATTGTGCTTCCTAATAATATCCCCCAGTGAACACATATATAAGTTACAAAGAAGCGTGCCCAGAATAGAGCCCTGAGGTACTCTACTAATAACAGGAGAAAACGATGAAGAGACTAACTCAACAGAAAAAGACCTGTCTTCAAGATATGATCTGAACCATCATAGTACAGAATCTCTGGATCAAAACACAGGCGAAGAAGCATAAACAAGCTATAGAAGTATTGCTTTTACACTCATGTAAGCTAACGCAGTCATCAAACATACATCAACATATATTTTTATGCTATAAACCACAGCTAGAAATGTGATGGAAATACTCATGTTTCAGGAAAAGAGAGAGCAAAATTCTCCTGGTTTTATATCCAACATACTGTATACTGTAGCCCTACACAATGTTGAACAAATTAAATGAACTGGTGAGAGTGTGTAAAACATACTGTAAGAGTTTATTTTCTACCTATAGTTGAAAATAAACTAAACGCCTTCATATATCCTACTTATGTTCAGTGATATGCCAAAATCTGTTCTGATGATTAAGGACAATTAAACTGTACATATATACGTGCAATTTCTAAAATTAAATTATAGAAAAACAGATGTGTCTCAATTCACGTAATGACCATCATAATCATTCTGTCCATTAAAGTGTGCACATCAAATGCGTCATGCATGAATCTGATAAGATACATATGGCTGTGTGACGGCCATGTGCTGTATCTAATGGTTTTGTTATTCGTTACTTTGATGAATTATCCAAATGGCTCATATACCGGAAGAAATTTCTCTTCTCTTGTGCCATCATTACTTTCAAATTTGCATATTAACAATCCGGGCATGTGCAATCTTGAAGTTGGGTATCTGACGTGAAAACTTTTTCTATTGATTTATTTTCCACTTCTTCTTTTTTAATTACTGGAGTTTTGTTTTTATACCTCTGCCGCATGGTTTTCTTCTTCTGGTTTGTTTTTCCTTTTATTAAAAATAATGAGGAGGACTACATCTGTTTTTACATCCGATTACAAGACTGAAGTAGCTGTGCATCAAAGAGTTTTCAAATGACCTTCAATGTGACTGAATCAAGGGAGAGAAATCAAAGCCATGCTAATACAGAATACAGTAGACCAGATTAAAACACAGTGGGGTTTTTTATGCTGGTTTATGTTTGGAAAGTACGTAATGGACTTTAATGTTCCAACCGAAGATCTGAAGTAATGCTTAGCAGGACATAAACAACATCACAGGCAATACGCCAGCAGGAACCGTTTGTTACCTTTGAATTGTTTTCCATTATTATCAGATTCAATGTGGGAGATCTACGTGTGTGTGTGTGTGTGTTTTTGTTTGAAAGGGACTAAAACAGTTGAAGAAAAATAATTCATTATTCTCCTTTTTTTCCCCTGTTTTGCCACTTCCAAACTGAATCTCATGGTACTGATATAAACCATTATTAATTAGCAGGACCGGCTGTAGCTGCATCTGGTCTTGGTCCGTTTCATGTCTTAATGTGGAGCCTTTTGCCTTCAAATCCGCAGAGATGAACTAGTATTGCTTGCACAAACAATGATTAATATCTGACGTCAAAGCTCCTTAGATTTCATCAATAGATTGTCATTGAGATTAATACTGAGAGGCAAAAAGCATGATGCATTTTAAACACTTTCTTGCACCTAAACATGCAGCCAGACTAATAGTTAATTCTAATATTCAAGGAGCTGCGATGTCAAATTAATGTCCAGTGGATATTTAGAAAAATAACACACTGGATTGCGATTAGGTGTTTAATATTCACATACTGACACTTCCAAAGAGACATCATAAAGAAGATGACAGATGTACTATACAGCTCGAGGGTGGTATTTTCTGGCAATTAATTGCTGATTTTGGATTGTGACACGCCAGGAAATGGTCCTTGAATACACACTGAATTTCCTAATCTAAAGAGAATGACTCACACTCCTCACACACACACACGGTCGTGATATTCTATGAACATCAATCCAAGATTTGGATTAGTATAAATCTCTCTGTTGGCCCACGTTCATTTCAAACCCACCATCCTCTCACCCTCCACCCCTCTCCAAAGAAGAGAATTGGCAGTTTGATAACTGAATGACAAATGTTAGAGAAACAGTCCGAACCATGATCACATCCATAATCCTTCCAGGCCTGTCAGAGAGAGTGGAAAAGATCCAGACACAATGAATATCCTGCTCAATAGACCCTCAAACAAAGTCTTTCTTATGAAGACGCAATTTGGTTTAATCTTTTATTCTGTTTACTTTGCAAAGTCTACAGTCCACAGCTTTAAAATCAGGTTATTTGTAATAGTCTCTGCTACAAAAATGGGGTATCATTAGGGTATCATCCTTATATCATTTTGGTGTTTTAATAAAATGTAGGGTAGAATGAGGCAAAAAGGCTCTTTTGTTTGTGTGTGTGTGTGTGTGTGTGTGTGTGTGTGTGTGTGTGTGTGTGTGTGTGTGTGTGTGTGTGTGTGTATGTGCATTCATGTTTTTCTATCTTCAAACTGAATGCTCACTGACTCATGAGAACTCGTATCACCGTGGGGACCTAAATCGAGGTCCCCATGAGGACACAAGTTGTGTGTGTGTGTATGCTCACCAAGACTGCATTATTTTTTATCAAAAATACAGTAAAACAGTAATATTGTGAATTATTATTACAATTTAAAGGAAATGTTGGCAACACTTTCTATAAAGCCCATGCTCATAATGTATTACAGCTCTATTTACACATACTATAAGTATTACTATTCTATAAAGACATACAGTTTTATAAGAACATGCAGTTATAATTACATTTATAATTATATAATTTCTTTATTTTGCAAAAAGCACAACAATTAGTTTTTTTGTAAAAAAAAAAAAAATTCACAATAGGCGTGCAAACCATGATTTTCTATATATTTATCACAATAGTTATTTAAGTCTCTTTGGCACTGATAAGAAAGAGATGATCGTGCTGGCATGGGGGTTAAAGATGAATTGAGAAATCAACTTTCCCTTGAGCTTTTAATATATAAAAGGTCACGGTAATATAAGAATATCCTGTAAGTTTCGGAGCTGAAAACGTCCTTGTAAGTCAAAGAAAAGCTTTTATAGTCCCCAGTACCAGCAAATGACAACACGATCTCATGACAATGCGTATAAATAGTACGAGTGTGCAATCTCGTAGAATGTATACGCCAAAATGAGTTTTGCCGTGCATATGGTACGCCATTTTTGGCGTGCATATGATACGCACTTTATGGCGTGTATATGACACGCTTTTGGGTAGGGTGAGGGTGGGGTGTGGGGTTCGTACATATAATACCCCATAAAGTGCGTATCATATGCACGCCAAAATGAGTTTTAGCGTATACATTCTACGAGATTGCACACTCGTACTATTTATACGCATTTTCGTGAGATCGGGCTCGGATTTTCAAAGTGGGGATCTATGACGTCAAAGGGAGGCAAGCACCGCTTCAGCAGAAGATCAACGCTTCATCACTGTCTGTTTAGCCCCGCCCACTGATTTGCGCATGTAACATATGCCTAGTGCTAAACCATGAGCTACAAAGCAATAAACATGCCGTTGAGGACTGCAAAATATTGTGCAGTGACTGGGACTGGGTTCAACAGTAATGCAACATGTAAGGAACTGTGTTCATTCTAATGTTCATTCTGAATCTCATGGTACTGATATAAACCATTATTAATTAGCAGGACCGGCTGTAGCTGCATCTGGTCTTGGTCCGTTTCGAAATGTGATGATACATGTAGTCAGATGTCCTTTGTCTGTGTGTCAGTAAATCAGGCCAGTGACTAAACGTCAACTTGCATTGTTTCTCTTAGTCGATGAAAATAATCTGTTGTTTAACGGTGATTAAATTATATAAAGAAAGCTCCCTTTGCAATCTTTGGAGCAGTGCGCTGGAGCTGTCAATCAAACAGAGAGTTTAACAGTGACGGTTTATCATTTTATTCAACGAATCTCTTAACTATATCACGTTTGCACTGTTAGTGAAGATGAAAGCATTCGTTAGTGTACAGAAACTGAGTTGCAATGATGAGATCTTTCTGCTTTCATGAGCTCAGCATGAGTGTGATCGGCTACAATGATCATCATTGCAACCTTTCATCTAAATATAATGCCATAGATCTAAATATAATACAAAACTTTTCATGATTAGTTAACCATGAGGGAAATAATACTATTAAGAGGGAGTAATACTATTTCAAATGCAAAGACGTTAGCCAATCACAGCAGTGGGCGTTTATAGTCTCACAGCAGACACGCCCCTTAAAACGGAGCATTCAGAGCAGAATTTTAAATAAATTATGACTATTTTTTGAAGTAAAAAGCATTCTAACATTATAGAGGCACCCCAGGAAACATTATAAAACAATTAAAAAAACGCAGTTCATGACCCTTTAATAATTAGCTATAAGTAATGCATTTGCTTTTTCAATATGCATGCTCATAATTAATTATACAATGATTTATAAGTATTAATTGGTCAGTTGTGTGGTTTCATAAATGTATTTATGCATTATACATACTATATAATATGGTTACTAAATTGTATACATGCATAATCTTTCTCATTTAATATCTTTAACTTTTAATTTTAGTTAACATGAACTAAGAATGAACAATACTTCTTCAGCATTTATTAATCTTAGTTAATGCTAATTTCAACATCTACTTATACATTATTCAAATCAGAGGTTGTATTTGTTAACATGAGCTGATGCGCTGAATTTTTATTACCTAATATTAGCAAATATGAATACATTTGTAACAAATGTATTGCTCATTGTTAATTAATACATTACTTTCATTTTGTTTTTTTTATTTATTTAAGTTGTTAAATGTTCGCCGGTTCCCACCTCCTTCTTCCCATAACAACGAACTGTGTTACAGTTTACATTCACATTTTTACACCGAATATGTTTAATTAGCTGACTACAGTATGTGTGTGGTCATATAAACACAATATATATTTTTTTTCCTTTACGAGTGTATGAGAGCCTATGAAACTACATTTAGGTTAAAGTTTTTAAATGTTGTTTATATGTCTGTGGTGTTTTTAATAATTCATCCAAGTATATGTCTCTGCAGGTTAGTAATAGGAGTTACCTCATCAGTGGGTGTGGCCATAAACAGAGGGATTGTTTCAACTGTGTTACCTGATTTGCCCACGTCACAGTGTGGGTGGGGTTTAGGGGTGGGGTCGGGTGAAGGGGATCATTTTCATTGCTTGATGTATAAACACCCATAAGTCTGAAAACACCCACTAATTTAGAAACACCCACTCTTGTTCCGCAGAGACCTCATACTCAATTCATCAGTCAACACCACATTTTCTCCTTAAAACTGCAGTGAACCAAAGATGGTGTTTCTTGCATTACAAACTACCTTGTAACCAATCACATCAACGTGTGGGCGGGCTTTAGCATATCATTAACTATTCTCTGAAGCAGGGGAGTCTCAAGAGAAGCCAGGTTATACCGGTTTATTTTTCTGTTTATATATAACAAATTTGGTAAATTTATAGCAGGTGAATTATGTATATGATGCATATTATGTTCTGATGAACTATATGCCTTTCTCTACTCAGGTTTCTAAGGATGCTGAATTTTAGACGGCAGACTGAGATGGCAAACGGGAACATGGTTTGTGTAACATTAGCAACACATTGTCACATGTCTTTGTGTTTGTTTGGTCTTTCAGTTATGTTTTGATTTCTGTCACATGTTCCTTTGTCTTAGTTTTCCCGCCATTTGTCTGTCACCATGGTTACCCTTCATTATTAATTCATTTTTGTCCCAGCTGTGTTCCATTAATTACCCTCTGTTTGTTTGCTATTTACATTCCTCTTGTCCAGTCACCATTATGATACATTGTGTTTACCCTGTCTGCATTGAATTTGGAAATTAAACTTGGAGTATATGTATCTAGTCTTCATCTTCCTTCCACAACACAGCCATGACAATTATTAGCTGTTAGATGTCTGACGTTGAAGAGAGCGCTACATAAAACGCATTATCATTCTTCTACATCGACTATAGACCAGCCTGTGTAATTCACTCTTCCACTTCTTCTTCTGAATCAAACATATACAGTATGGCTGAATTAAACCAGTATTTCCACTTGCCATTGTGCAGCGTTTACTACAGTAAAGCTGACCGAGGGGATCAGGTATTCTAAGCTCATGTGATTGACAGGAGGCGGGGCTAATTTGCATATTCATAGATCCGTGTATACTAAAGGAAGCAAAGGTGTAGAGTTGCATTTAAGATAAGGCATGAGCACTTTTTTTTTTTTCACAGGGAATTTTTTTTAAATAATTTTGGTGATCAAATATTTTTAAGGGATACAATTATTGACTACAGTGGGACTTTAAAATGTTTAGGTTAGCACCTTTTTACTCGTTCTTAGTAACTAATTAGTGAACATTTCACTTCAAATTTGCAGTGGTATGTATACTAAATCACATCATTTTACTTTGCAGAAATGTTGCCACACATCCACAAAATACTTGTCTTGAGATCTGGCATCTTACATGGTGAGCTCTTGATTTTTCAACCCGATCTCACGGCAATTCGTACATATATTACGAGGTGGCTAATTTGCATTTAATTTGTATGCGACCTCACTCGCATTTAATTCATACGATTTTTACTAAGTCGTACATATATTTGACGAGTTGGCAAATTCGTATGAATTGAATGACCTACCTCAACCCCGCCCTAAACCTACCCATCACTGGGGTTTAGGCAAAACGTCTGAATTAAATGCAGTGAGGTCGTACAAATTTGTACGAAATAGCCACCTCGTAAAATATGTACGAATTGGTCTTGAGATAGTGTTGGATTTTTAGGTTTTGGTCAATAATTACAATTTCATTGAAGTGCTAATTATTATAAGACATGTTTGGTTGTTGAACCAGTTATTCTTCACTGCAAATTGCAATATCCAAACAGCGGAGATATTTAGACATTTTAAGGTATTTACAGTATGCATCCCGATTTGTCTGTTTCTTTTCTTTAGTGAAGAACACCATGCATTGTGGCAAGGTACACTCTGGCACTGGATGCTTTCAGAAAGAGGAGCTCTGAATGCTGCCTTTCAGAGGATGGGACTGAACTGAAGTTAGCTGCTCCCTTTAACACCATCGCTCCATGGAATGAGCGTGTAGAGAAACTCTCCACATTTATCAGCAGTGACATCAAAGAGAAAATTTACAAGATGATAATAGATTGACAACTTTTGCCAATAGCCGACACCTTCAGAGACACAGCCGCTGTGTCAGCCGCTTGCTCTCAATGCCCTTGTTCATTACTGGCATTTCTATTTGTCAGGAGTTTATATGTCAAGCACTTAAAATCTCCCCAGAATGGCATTGCATATTGTGGTATGACATTATACTGAAAGAATATATATATTCTGCAGTGTTTTGCTAGTATGTAATTAATTTTTCCATTATTTTATTTTTAGCCATTATTGTTCAGTAGATAGATTTACAACTAAACAATTTAAAATACATAGTAAGCACACCCTCATGATTTCTTTTACAGAAATAAATGTGAATAATTAAACGACTGACTAATTAATACTTATAAATCAGTGTATAATGTATTATGAGTATGCACATTAAAAAAGCAAATGCATCACTTAAGTAATTATACAAATGATGTAAATTTAACTATAGCTGTTCTTATAGGTCAGTATGTCTTGATGTGTCTTTATACATTTATTTATAGAATAGTAATATTTACTTATATTTACTATTAAATGGGCTGTAATTCATTATGAGCTCCACAGAAAGTGCTACCAGCATGTTTTCTATTTGAATTTATTTCAATTACTTTTTCACTTTATAAAAAAATGCATGCTATGAATAATTAGTTAAGCATTATTAAATGATAAATCCAACATTCATAAATCATTAATATACATTAATAAGCAGTTTGTAGTTATTCTTGATTTATAAACTTATCTGTAATGCATTTAGTTAATGTATTTTCATATTAATTCATCATTTCTAAATAAAGCGTTACATTATTTACAAACCAGTTATTTCAACCCGATCTCACGGCAATTCGTACATATTTTACGAGGTGGCTAATTAAATTCACTCGCACAATTCATACGATTTTTACTAAATCGTACATATTTGACGAGTTGGCAAATTCGTATGAATTGGCCAACCCCGCCCCTAAACCTACCCATCACTGGGGTTTAGGCAAACGCAAATTCGTATTAGTGAGGTCGTACAAATTCGTACGAAATAGCCACCTCGTAAAATATGTACGAATTGGTCTTGAGATAGCGTTGGTTATTTAGGGTTTGTCAGTGGTTCATTTACATAGTTTAAGTAAATGAACTATTTAAATTAACATTTAAACATACTATTTAGACATAAAGTAATAGTTAATAATTGTTTTATTAACATGTATACCTGCTGTAATTCACGATTAATTCAGGTAGTTATAACACATTTAGTAGTTGTCAGTTAACTATTTTTATCTAAAGTGAGGACGATTTATGCCTATTCATCAGCCAATTCATTACAACATATACGGCGTAAGCAAATTGTGCGCTAAATTGCATAATTTCATCTGTGTTTCAAGTTTGATACATGTAAGTGGATTATGCCTTAAATATTTCCCCTTATGACCCATATTATACATGCCTCAGTTCTATATATTTCATGATAATTCATGTCCATAGGGGAGCTTTGAAATTAGTCATTACCCAGTTTTACCCCATTAAGTCTTTTTTTGTTACAGTGAGTCAGCTATACATCATTAACAGTAATGGGCTCCACAGGGCACATATAGCTTGAATCATAATAAAGAAAAAAGAAAAGAAAAGAAACACCCTCATTGGCATTTGCAACGGCACTGACAATTATACAACAAAAAGCTAAAGTCACCGAAGTGACTTTCTGGCCATTTAACCTGCAGGTTATTCAGAAAATGCAGGTAATGTAAGAAAGAAAGAAAGAGAGAGAAAGAGAAAGAGAAAGAAATTGTTAACGCTCCCAGCACTAATTTAGAGGATATTATCTGTGGAACTCATTTTCATGGCGTTCCCAAAAGCATGACCGACTTGAACTTAAAGAGAGGAAGTGGTAATCCTTTAGGATACAGGATTTATCCCCTGAAGGCTTTGCCATGTCTGCTAATAGCATATGATTCAGCAGCGTTAAAAACCTCGATTTCTCACCAGCAAATGGCCTGTGAGAGGAAATGTTACCAAATCGAGTTTAAAATGACTTCCTGAAGTGTTTTTTTTAAATATTTTTTTACCTCAACAGTTTTGTCAACTTTTTCTTGTTGCCCATCAGCAGAAATGAGGCGTAACATAATGGCTCTTCCCCGTCTGTTTTCCATCCTGACCCTCTCAACCCAAATGACTGCCACCGTTCACAGGCCAGTTCATCCCACTGCCCTCTTCTCTCAAAAGACATTTGCCCGTCTACACGACTGTGAGCTGTAGTACTCCTCACCACATCACCAGGGAAACCAGACTGACTGAATCCGGTGAGTCATTCAGCAGGTAAGCTGTACACTTCAGCGGCTTCATCCTAAATGTTATTTATTTATCATTTTATGATATATTTGTATAGCTTATATTGTATACTATACTATACTAGAGTGTGAGAGAAATGGAATGACAGATGACCAAAGTGTCTTTAAGGCAAGTCAGGCAAGTGGCAACCATTTTCCTAGATAGATAAAACGACAGACAGGCAGGCAGACAGACAGAAGATAGAACGACAGGCAGGCAGACACACACATGATAGATAGATAGATAGATAGATAGATAGATAGATAGATAGATAGATAGATAGATAGATAGATAGATAGATAGATAGATAGATAGATAGATAGATAGATAGATAGATAAATAGATAGATGATAGATTAGATAGATAGATAGATAGATTAGATAGATAGATAGATAGATAGATAGATAGATAGATAGATAGATAGATAGATAGATAGATAGATAGATAGATAGATAGATAGATAGATAGATAGATAGATAGATAGATAGATATAACGACCGACAGGAAGGCAGGCAGACACATATATGTTAGATAGATAGATAAAGAGATGATAGACAGACAGACAGACAGACAGACAGACAGATGATGATAGATAGATAGATAGATAGATAGATAGATAGATAGATAGATAGATAGATAGATAGATAGATAGATAGATAGATAGATAGATAGATAGATAGATAGATAGATTAGATAGATTAGATAGATAGATAGATTAGATAGATAGATAGATAGATAGATAGATAGATAGATAGATAGATAGATAGATAGATAGATAGAACAACAGACAGACAGACAGACAGACAGATATACAGATAAAACAACAGACAGATAGATAGAATGACAGATAGATAGATAGAACGACAGACAGATAGATAGATCAGCAGGCAGGCAGACACAGAAGATAGATAGACAGGTAGATAGATAGAATGACAAAGAGATGGATAGATAGAACGACAGACAGATAAAATGACAGACAGACAGACAGACAGATAGATAGAACGACAAACACACTGATAGACAGACGGACGGATGGATCTATCTGTGGTGTGCAGAATGTAGCGCATAATTTTCACACTTCATCCTTCAAGAGAAGTCGTAAAGTATTTTCATCCAGAACTGCAGTATCTGAGTGTAATGCTCACTTCAGAAGCGTGTGAATACCCATGAGTGTTGAAATGTGTTATTTGAGCAACTTAATGAAAGATTTCCATTGCAGTGATGGTGTTTGAGAATTCCAAATCAAAATACCTGATTTGAATGTCAAACGCATTAATTAAGACGCAGATCTATAATGAATCACTTTACATGCAGTTTCATCCAGTTGACAACACAGCTGCCATAGATTCGTATCATCTACAAGAGCCTGTTAGTTAATATACAGTTCACTTACATAATCCCAGACCAATCAAATTTGATATCAAAAGTGTTCATTTCTAAAGGTTTACTTAACACAACCCGTACCGATGATAACGGAGACTATTACTTTAAAAATGGGTAACCGGTAATAGTCTTATTACCGTAAGTAATTGTAAAAGTAATTGGAATTAAGCCTAGTCCATTAGGAAGCTTGCATTAGCTCATTTCTTTGTAGTGTTCTGCCTCATACTTCGTCAGATTAGATCTCCAGTTGGACAACAGCACCTGTGACTGTGAGTCTGCTGAGCAGGTACTCATCATCAGACAAGGTAATTGAAATCATCAAATTATAAATCAAGGGCCTGCTCAGTAATGAATCAATTTCTATGCGGTTTTATTCCTCTGCCAGTTAGGTTGAGAAAATGTCTAATTAAGGATATTATGGGAAGCTAATGAATTGTTTTCTGTTGATCTCCAGATAATCTCTAAGCAATCAGTCGGGGGGTCAGAATTGCACTGGCAAAGGTTAACTCATTCAGCCCAATCAGAGATGATGCCTATTATTTTCCTGTATATTTTTAACAAACCCGCTCACCGATAATTCATTGCTTGACATTAAGTAATTGGTATGAACCGGTGAGTGTCAACCGGTGGGTTGCGACCTCAAAAACGGAGAAAAAAAAGATAAATGCTAAAAACTAAAAAACTAAACACACAATAGTGTACAGAACAGCAAAATAAATATAGGTTTATCAACTTTTAAAAGAAAAGAGTATTTGACATCAAAGATTTTCTATCAGTGCATGCTGAGGCGCACAGTGTGCAGAAGTCGTCAACTTTCTGCAGAGTCAACAGCTACAGACCCTCAGGTTAGCTCAAGAACAGTGTGTAGAGAGCTTCATGGAATGGGTTTCCATGGCTGACCAGCTGCACCCAAGCCTTACATCACCAAGTGCAATGCAAAGCATCAGATGCAGTGGTGTAAAGCACGCCACCACTGGACTCTAGAGCAGTGGATTTGAGTTCTCTGGAGTGACGAATCACGCGTCTCTGTCCGGCAATCCGATGGATGAGTCTGGGTTTGGCAGTTGCCAGGAGAACGGTATTTGCCTGACTGCATTGTGCCAAGGGTAAAGTTTGGAGGAGGGGGATTATGGTGTGGGGTTGCTTTCAGGGGTTGGGCTTGGCCATTTAGTTCCAGTGAAAGGAACTCTTTTATTTACAGGAACATATCATGCCTGATATCATTGTAAAGCTCTGAGTCTAATACACAGTGCTGTCTAATTCAAATATGGCCATTTCCTTTGTAGAACTAACCAACCGCAAAAGTTTACAGCCGATAAACACATCTGATTGGTCGATGTAAATTTCTCACTACGTGATAAATGCGCTGACGCTTCCGTGTTTATCCTCCGCCTGAGAGAAAATGCAGACAATGCCGAAATCAGCTCCTAAACGATCACAGAAAAGACCAATTAGC